>ML782366.1:4938-51393 GCA_009831015.1 Picea engelmannii | reverse complement strand
CATTACCCCTTAATTGGGGCATATTATATTAGTAATGTTATTTTATTTATGTTGGCTTTAGGCCATTAGTTGTAATTATACCTCCTAGTCTCCTATATATACCAAGGAGACATTTTCATTTTGAATCATCGTGTACTTGAACAATTAAGTGGGGTAAAAGGAGGTTTCCCCCTCAAAGAGGCTTACTATCTGAAATTATATATTTTTCAAGGCGTTGAGTACTTTTTCTAAGGATTTTCTATGCTATATTGATATTTGGTTCTTAACAAAATGATGATAATGTTCCTTATCAAACCTTGAGAACACTTTAATGTCATCCAAATAGATGAACACAAAATTTTCCCTTTCTGGAATGAAGGCAATATCCATTGCTCGTTGGAAGGTTGCTCCTACATTCGTTATACCAAAGGGAATTTTAGCATACATAAATGTGCCCCAAGGAGTAGTGGAAGTTGTTTTCTCTCTATTTTTAGGTAGGACGGAGAACTGATTATAGCCTGAGACGCCATCAGTCATGGATATCCTTGTTGAACCAATCACCCTCTTCAAAATATGTTGCATCTTAGGCAAGGGATAATTATATTTCTTGGAACTTTTGTTTAGATTTATGAAATCAACAGAAAATATTATTTCACCATTCTTTTTCCTTACAGGGAATAGGTTGGCCACACACTCAGAGTACCTTAAAGGTATGATGATCTTAGCATCAAGTAGCTTCTTGACTTCCTTTTCCATAATAGGCAGCAACATGGGATTTGTCTGTCTTAGTTTCTACCTAAATGGCTTGGTCTCATCTTTCAAAGGAATTTTATGTTTAATGATGCGTGTATCATAAGTTTGTAGATCTTCATATTTTCAAGAAAATACATCAGCAAAATCCTTTAATAACTTCACATACTCAGACCTTATTTCCTTTGATAAACTGCTAGACAACTTGACATACTTGGGATTTTCCTCTGTACCTAAGTTGCATTATGTCACATCAGCCTCTTCATTTGAACCTTTAACCTTCACAGCAACATCATGTCTATCAAATAATCTCTCCAAAGGGACTAATCCTTTGGGAATATGGTCACTGGGCGGTTGGACAATCTTTTGGTCTGCAATTTTGTTGATGAAAACATCAGCATGAGGTATTTTTATATCATCTTAATCTTGATCAATGTGAAGAGTAGAAAACTCTTCCATTGTTTCCAGGAATCTCTTAATCTCAAGATCATCCTCAAATACCTTCCAATGGTTGACATTGTCATGTATAGAGGGTCTATACTTTACTTCCGCATCATATTTGAGCTTGGGGGGGAAAGGGATCATAAAGTTACTTGCAGAAACAGCCAAAGAATCTGCCATAGCATTCTCTTCCCTTGGAACAAAAGAAATGTTAAAATCTAAGAAACAAATTTCAATAAGATCCCAAACTTCATTTATATAATTCCTTAATCTGGGATGTTTTGCTTGATACATATGTTTAACCTGATGCACAATTAGTTTGGCATCTCCGAAAAATGCTAACTCTTCAATATTCATATCTTTAGTATCCCTCAAACCCAAGACAAGAGCCTCATACTCTGAAACATTATTTGTGGTTTAAAATTCAAGTTTATAAGATAAGGATATGATTTCTTGAGCTCGGGAAATAAAAATCACTTCAACACCAGCACTTTTTTAGAAGAGGCCCCATCAAAAAACATCTTCCAAACTGGGGTATATTGAGCAGGTGTCTCACAAGTTTTAAAAAGTTGTTTTCTTATTTCAATGGGTGATTGAGGAGCATCAGTGAGTTGCAGGATATTGGATCCTAGATCAGTGTCAACTGCATAAATTGGATGGTTTGTAGGATTAGCTTCATCACTGATGATGTAAGTTAGTTGTGCTTCCCTTTAAAGCCTTATTTTCTCTCCTCCAAACACGGGAATAGTGGCATATGAAAGTTCCATCTGCAAAGTTCCCCCTAGTCTCTTAATCCAATATCTTGACAATAGTATCCAAAACTTAGGGGGGACATCAGCCACTACAATATCCATGACCAGACTCTTCATGGGAAGTTGAAACAAATTAACAACTAGGTCTTTGATCACTCCAAGGAATTTCACTTTTCTGGAGTCAAATGAGTATAGGTCATGATAGGTTTTAGTAATTTCTAGACCTAGCTCATCCATGACAGTTTTAGGCATATCTTTATAAGATGCACCTGAGTCCATCAAGCATTTGTGCAAAACTTTATCATGAATATTCAATGATGTGTAAAATGGAGGAGAAGAGTCATCCCTATCTTCTACCAAAGGTCCCAATATGACTGTTGGTTTTTCATCTTGTAAGTTCACTGAGTCTGTGGAATGGGAGGAAGATTCAGGTTGCAGCATCTTGGAAAGATACCTTTTAAACTCTTCATTTGTAATCAGTTCTAAAAATGGCACTGGAACTTTTATCTTTTGAATTTCATTCTCAAAACTGAAAGAAGAGGGAGATTTCAGAATCTCCTTAATTTTTGGAACATGGGCCTTAATCATTGTTTAATAGTTTTGTTCCTCTTTTTCTTTCTGGCTAGAAGCCATAGCTTTAGCAGAATTTTCTATTTTCTTGGGTTGATCAGATGTACTAGGCTTTCCATCCTTCTTTTTTGACCTCAAGTTGTATTTATTTTGGTTTTCATTAGTTTTATCCCCTTTACTCAATTCATTCAACTAATTGTCCATATGAGACTCTTCATATGGAGATTGATATAGATGAGGGGATGGGGAGGTATCACCCAAACAATGAATTTATGGATCTGTTTCTTCATCCTCTCCTACTTCATCATTAACCATGTTATTTTGAAGGGGGGTTTGAACTTTTTGATCATCCCTATTTCTATGATCTCTTTTAAGGATCCGAGAGGCATTATTTTGTCTACTGAAATTTCCTATGTTACCAGTATCTTGTGTGTTTCTATTATTTTGTCTTCCCTCAAGCTTCATTTTTTTCCATTTTAGCAGAAAGTGATTTAACCAGTTTTGTCAGTTCATATAATTGAGGGTTAACACCAGAAGAATCATAGGTTGAAGCTTCAGCTCTATTTTTTCTCCTATCTCTATCTGATTTTCCTCTGAGCTTATCATTTTCCAATATATTCAATTCTACCTCCAAGGTTGCATATTTCATATGAGCTAATGAGGTAGATCTCATTTCTCTCAAAAGGAGGTAAAATTCAGGGTCAAATGCACTGTCATAGGTTATCTTGGTAGAGGTTTCAGTAGGTTTAATCTCTGTGGTAAATTTAATGTACATTTTATTAAATCTCTTTGAAAAATATGAAATAGATTCCCCTTCTTTTCTCTTGAGTGACCCAAACTCTGTAATATAATATAAGAAATCTTTCTTATCACCCCAATGCCTCAGAAAGGAATCATCTAGAGCTTCAATTCTAGCAATTGATCCATGAGTTAAACCCCTAAACCGTTTCCTAGACTCACCATCAAGGCTTTATACAAAAACTCTCATCAAAACATCCTCATTTTCAATATTAAGATTCTCAGCATGGCTATAAAAAGATGCAAGGTGATCCTCTTCAGTTATGTCCTCTTACCCTGTAAACTTGGGAATGTACTTCAGATATTCCCCAACTAGGATATCGTGCATACGTTGAGGGAGCACAAGAGGGGCATACCTAGTAGCCACTATGGCATCCATCTTATTTCTAGGAAGGTTTGCACCTTCCAATGGATTATGAAGAGGAGGATTATAAATTCTAGGAGAATAAGGAGCAGAATAGGTCTTGATTGGTACAGTTGCAGTCTGGATGATGTGTAGCTTGGGAGAAAGAAGAATATAGGATGGGGAAGTTTCATTTTTAACAAGGACAGGTTGAGTCTTAGAAGAGCATGGTGAAAATTCCAAAGGAACTGATGTTCCTTCTTCTTTGGTCACAACAAGTTTAAGAGAGGGAGGAGAAGGAGAACTAGGGTAGGAAAATACTCTAATATCTCAAGTATAAACCAACTTACAACATCAGGTGAGGCAAGAACTTCAAAACTTTCAAAACTTTCTTCTTTCAACTGGGTAGAAAAAGAGGAATATTCTGCAGGGAAATATTCAAGATTTAAATTTCTAAGAGTTTCAACAGAAGGTAAAAGAGGAGCACTAGATACAACTAGTGGTGTTTTAAAAGTAGAATCGGGAAAATTACCAGTACTACCTAAAACAGCAGCTAAAAATCCTTCTTGAGAAGCTTTTCCTTTCTTTCTAATATTCTTTGGGTCAGCTTCAGGTGTAGCCAGAGGTAAATGTGGGGTAGACCTCGTGTGTCTGCCTTTAGGAGTTTTTAGCGCCGCCATTTTCCTTTCAATTAGAGTCAGTTTCAGTTGAGTTATGGCCCATGTGTCAAAACATGTGAAGCCAGGTACGTAACAATGAAGGGGTTGAAGTCAGCAAGTGGTCAGTTGGCCCTTAGAAATGGGAAGGGATTTCAGAGTCAAAACATGTGTAAATGGTACGGGTATGTTGTTCCTAGAGAGTCGGGTCCTATGAAAAGGTAGTCTCTACGTGCCCCAGGTCGAGTCAAGTAGTTAATGGAATTTGCATCCGCAAGTGCAGTAATTTTTATGAGTTCATTATGAAGGTCGAGGGAATGAAAAATCGCGGCGTTCATATCATGTATGCCTTGCAACCCTTATCGTTTGTACTCTACACACGGGGATGTGTTATGGAAAATCTGCAATTCGATTTTAAACATCCAGTCACCATGAATTCGGTGTTCTTTGGCACAATTCCTCCTTCTGCCTGATCTGTTATAATTTTCATATGCATGCACCCATTTTATTTGTGAAACCAAGTCCACGCACTGTTTGTAATTTCTCTCGCAAGCTTGGGTTGATCGAATTTTCTTCCTTCTGCATATTACTAGATTCACTGTGCTCAGGATAAATATTGGTCGCACCATGGGTACCTACCAAAACATAAGGAGGGCGCGCAAAGTGGAAGAATATCCAGGCCCAAGCCCCAAAACAACAGGGATCTGTTCTCACTCACGATAGGCATCCCCAAGGATACAAAGGGAGTTTTCCCTTTATCCACGGAAACGACGATATCACACCACGCGGAACCTGGAGTGGGAAGACTTTTGCATGAAGAAAATATATTATAAGCCATGTCTCCCCAACAGCAGATACCTCAGAGAAGGGGCAGGCCAAAAAAGAATAAGGAAGCTGGGGAAACTCGAATCCCAGACAAGCCACGCGCAAGATCGGTTGCTGAAAAATTACTTATGCGCGATGTTCGACTGGAAACTGTTGAAGGTGAAAGCCGAGAAAGTGGGAGAAGAATGAGGAGGATGGATGTCACAGGTAAAAATGATCAAGAACCATCTCAGCAACTGAAGCAGGCAAAACTAGCTATTGTCAAGCTTTACCAGGAAAATAGGGAGCTGAAACAACAGCTAGCAACAAATATCATTGAAGTGTTAGCAGCACAAGGTCATGAAAGGAACATGATGTGGCTCAAAAGACAGCTCATATAGGTGCAAGATACAATTGTACAGTTGTGCGAAGCAAAATGACTTTCAGAAGAAAGGTATGCAAAGCGTTCTAGGGAATGTGAAGCAGCCTAGGAGAAATCTCATGCAGCTCTCGCCAACGAAAAGAAGAAACAAGATTAGCTGAGTTCATTCATGTATCCACAAATAGAAAGAAAATATTAACAGTTTTGAAGGAGACATCGCCCTAAGACATTTTTTCATTTTGATAATTGCCATGACAGTCAGCAGCCACTTGTCACGCACATTCCCCCAACAAATGAGCGCGCGACAGAAATCAAAGCCATTATAGCAGATAGAGGGACTCTGACAAGCACTTGTTTGTTCAGATATATGATTGAAGGAAAGCATTGACACATCACTCTCTCATGACGACACCTGATCAATAACCAAATCCCCATGGCAGATTACAAACAGTCATGATGTAGCCAGATGTATTTGTTGACTATTTTTGGAAAACTGTCATGTGAAGAGTCTCTTAATGCAAAACAGTCAGTTTCCTAGTGTTTAGAGATATTAGTTAGAAGAGCAGGGTATCGCAAGCGGCGCCCCCGCCTATATATTTGATATTTTCAATGTACACTAGGTTGGTTGGAAAAATTAGTATAGACAGCATCTATTAAATGTAATTTAAGTTCGATCGAAATTTAATGCAAAGGTCTTGTAGCTTTGATGGAAAGATTCTAATTGTAGCAGTTGGATGTATTGTTTCCTTTCTTTTCATACATACTTCCTATTCTCTTTATTCATATATGTTTCTGTCTGAATCGAAACAAATTTCCGAACCTAGAATTCATCGCGCAGCACCCCTTGTTCACGCCATTTTGACAAAACGTATTTCCTCTAAAGTTAACTATGAATTCATACTCAATGGTGCTCCGAGTTGCTTCATGTGTTTTATCCTCGCCACACACAATGATTTTAAACTGAAGATTGTTGCTCTCTTATCCTTTATCCTCTCAAGTTTAGTCATCGAGTCATTTGTTTCTATCGTTTTCTTAAATCGACTCCATAGCCCAAGGTCTTGCTATCTTATGCCAATGAAACCAAAAATTATTGTGCAAAGGTGTTAAATATAGCCAACATCTTTAAATCCATATCCCACGCTGAGACAGTATCTTTTGAGAGAGCCCTCTCCAAATATGAAAGGCTAGTTTCGGGTCTCAAAGTTGGTTGAAAAAGTTACCCCTATCGTACGTTTATCAGTTGAGCAGATTTAAAGAGTGCTAACATTCTGGTGTCATTGTCGAGGACGAAATTGAATAGATTTTCCCTGTGAGAATGAATAGCGTTGTAGTTTGACCCTTGAGGGTAACAAAGGGACAAACATCTGTACTGGATGAAACCTTTACCCTGGTGATTCCCGTGAAAAATGACAATAGCATCAAGTAGTGCAGTTCAGGAACCCTGGCTCCAAAGATGATCTATACGAGAGAAAATCATGACCCAAACCCTCTAGAGCTTGTGTATGACTCTGAGAAGATTATACGGAAGACTAGAGAGCAAGCATAGGACCCGTTCTATTACCTAGACAGAATCATGTCCCTACCTAAATACGACGCACAAATCATTGATGGCATTGAGTTTGATGCATTATTTGAGAAAACCTTGTTCAGGTCTAAGTGAGAAACCAGCTTGGACGAAATATTTTTCAACCCGAAGAGATTCCAAGCCCTAATATCTAATAATATCCCCCAAACCCCCAACCCTCCTAAAGCTATGGCCACCAGATTCTCCCCCCTCATTCTGCTATCCCAACTACATGATTTGCCCCAAAATTACATCCAGAGGATTAAGCTCTATGACGTTGAATGGAACATTTCAGCCCAGAAGCATCTAGATTGGTTCAACGATTATGTTGACCTAGAGGAGGTGGACCATGCAGACATGAAAATGAGGTTTCTCATGCAGATCCTTTTGGGGGAGGTGAGGAAATGGTTCAAATCCCTCCAGGCTGCAAGCATTTGAGACTTCTCTGCATTCAAGACGTCTTTCATTAATAGATGGGGAGACAAGAAGAACCCTTTGCATTTGTTAACACAATACAATAATATGAATAAGGCATTGGAGGAGATGGTGCAAGAATTCTCAGCCTGTTTCATGAAGGTTTATAAATCGATTCTTGCAGAAGGCCATCCACCCCCTAGGGTTGCGCAGTTGTGATACATCGACTCCTTCGATAGTGATTTCTCCTTATTATTGAGGTAAAGAAGATCAGAAAATCTAGATGCAATAATGAGCAATGTGATCAAAGTCGAGGTAAATATGATGGTGTCGGGGAAGATCAAACAGAGATTCAACAGACGTGATAAGAATCCCCAAGGAGATGCACAACCATCAACATCTCGATCCTCGAATGATAAGTTCAATTTGATGATGAAAATGATGGAGAAGATGATGGAGAGAATGTTTGTGGGAAATAGATGTGTCGCCCGAGAATAACAAGACCCCTAGCCCAGAAATCAAAACCTCAGGAGGGGTCAAGCTCCCCAAATCCGACAGAGGGAACATAAAGACTAGGGCGACTAGCAAACAAGGTCTATGTTCCAAAACAATTATGTGGATAAGGTTTTCGATCAGATGTTCAAAGAACAAATGCATTGTTGCGACGAAAAAAACTCGTGCGTGTTTTTAAGGAAGAGTGAACATGATCGATACATGAGCCAAAATGACGATTTGATGTTCGAGACAGATGATGCATGATTTGGGGAAACAGATGATGTGTTTTCCTCTCAGGAAGGGTTACCAGAATGCCATCATGCAATGTCAGAAGAAATATAACCTCAGGAACAAGGAGGCGCACACCGAAGCTCAATATAAAAACCCCATAAGGAAAAATTTGGTGGATACCCCTTCCACAAGTCACCCAAGGCCAGACAAGATGACCAGGGATGCAACTAAAAAGGCAAAGTCAAAGGAGGAGGCCCCGAAGAAAATGTTGGAAGCAAGCCGAGAAGTGGGTGGAAAAGAGGTAGAGAAGGTATGTCCTCCCTTTAAATTTTAGCATGTAATGTCCAAGATCAAAATCTTTGTCCCCTTTAATGAACTTATCAAAAAGGGTGAATATCGAGAGAAAATTATTAAAATGTTGAAAATGGGAGTGACCCCCGATACTTTGAATGTCCAACATGATCACCCTGCTATCATGTTTGGTCTACATGTTGAAGAGACAAGTGATATTGAGGACGTCCCTATGTTTTACGTCAGTATGAAGGTTCATGACATGACCTTGCATAACTCCATGCTTGATTCGGGTGCATCGCACAACCTCATGCCAAAGGTGATCATGGACGAATTGGGTTTGGACATCACCAGGCCCGATAAGGACCTTTTCTCTTTTGATTCGAGGAAATTCAAGTGATTGGGTCTCATCAAGGACTTGGTCATGTCATTGGCCCAAATTCCTTCGAAGAAGATGGTGATGGACATGTTCATGGCGGACACACCCCCTAATTTTGGCATGGTGTTGTCCAGGTCATGGGCTGCGAAGTTAAAGGGGACCCTGCAAATGGACATGTCATACGCCACCATTCCTATCTTTGGCCAAGATAGACGGTTGTGCATACATGGTAAGCAGCAAGACGCAGCTGAATAACCATCCCATATACTCCATCGACACTAAGTTTGGTTCCTCTATATTCTAAAATGACCTGATTTTTGAAGAGGAAGAGTTGACAACCATCATGACAGCCGATGAGGAAACCGTGCGAAAAGATGCAGAGTGTGCCGACCCAAAAGACTACGTGGAAAATGAGATATGGAACATGAGTTTTGATGGTGTTTTTAGAAAGGAAGGAGCATATGTCGGCGTATGGGTAATCCCCCCTGAGGTGGGCACAAATTTGCACTCATACAAGCTCGCGTTCGAATGCACAAACAACATGGTCAAGTATGAGGCATTGATTCTAGGCCTCAAGGTGTTGAAAAAATTAGGTGCAAAGAGGAACGCAGTGCATGAAGACTCTGAACTGGTCATATACCAGGTCAAAGGCATATATCAATCCAAACACCCCAGGCTAAGAGCATACAAAAATTTTGTGTTGGACCTCCTCGAAGAATTTTCATAGTATGATCTATTTGTTATCCCAAGGGAGAAAAATTAGATTGACGATGTGTTGGCCACCTCAGCCTTAGTTTTTAAAATCCCCATCTTCCCAAACAGAAAATACAAGATCGAAGTCAATCACAGGCTGGCAGTGCTCGATAATATCATACATTGGCAGGTGTTTGAGGACGACAAGCATGTGGAGAGATTTATTCAAATGAGAAATGAGTTCGCTAACATAAACATCAATGACAAGTGTTTTTGCGGAGAAGAGGAGAGTGTGGATGCATGAAGTAACGAAGACCCTTTCCAAAACCAAATAGCAGGAAGGGACATAGTACAATTGAAGAACAACATCATCCCAAAGGGGCTAGTTCCGTTGGAAAATTTGTTTTACGAAAATGATGTGGCTAGAAATCCAAAGATCATTAAAAACGATGAGGGAGTTGAAGACTGCAACATTAGGACTAAGGAGAACCTGAAAATAATCAAATTTTTGAAAACACTCAGTCCAAAGGTCAAAAAGGACTACATCAAGCTCTTGAAGGATTTCCCCAATGTTTTATCATGGAGCTATGATGACTTGAAGGTGTATGACACTAAAGTAATTCAGCATGTCATCCCTCTCAAAGATAACTAGAAGCCTTTCAAACAGAAGTTGAGACAAATAAATCCCATGCTACTGTCGTTGATCAAAAAGGAGGTAAAGAAACTGTTTGAAGCTAAGATTATCGTTTCTTTAAGATTCTCGAAATGGGTAGCTAATTCGGTACCTGTAAGAAAGAAGAGCAACGAAATAAGATTGTGTGTGGACTTCTAAAACTTGAACAAAGTGTCCTTAAGGGACCAATACCCTCTCCCTAAAATGGACTATATCCTGCAAACTGTGGTGGGGTCCCAGAAGATGTCCATGCTGGACAATTTTTCGGGGTATAATCAAATCATGGTCCACCCAAACGACAGAGAAAAAACATCTTTCATGACTCCATGGGGGACTTTCATGTATGCTAAGATGCATTTTGGCTTGATGAACGTTGTTTCCACTTTCCAGAGGGAAATGGACATAGCGTTTTCTGATGAAAAGGACAAGTTCATTGTGATCTATCTAGACGACATCACAGTATACTCTGCCTCCAATGAACAACACCTCGAGCATCTGTAGAAAGTTTTCTAGAAGTGCAGGAAGTTCAGCATATCACTAAATCCAAAGAAATCACATTTGAGGAGGGAAGAAGGGAAGTTGTTGGGGAAAATTATCTCAAAAGAAGGCATTAAGATAGACCCCAACAGGGTTGAAGGAATCCTAAAAATCGGCACCCTGTGCAGTAAGAAGGAAGTGCAAACCTTCCTGGTAAAATAAACTTCTTGAGGATATTCATCTCGAACCTCGTAGAGATTATAAAACATATCACCTGCATGATCAGAAAAGGGAACGAGATCAAGTGGAACCCAGAAGCCAATAAGTCATTTGAATATATCAAGGTGGAACTGACTAGAGCCCCTGTGCTAGCCAGTCCAGACTTCACGAAAGATTTCATCATGTTTTCATTCGCCTCGGAGCATACGATCGTCAACGTATTATTGTAGAAAGACGAGCAGTATTTCAAGAAAACCATATCCTATTTCATTTGGACACTGAGGGATGCTCCACTAAGGTACAACATTATGGAGAAACAAGTGTATGCCTTAGTGAAGTCTCTGAAGGAGTCTAGAACGTACATATTGCACTCCCACATTATCGCATATGTGACCAGCAACTCAGTTAAGGATATCTTGACGTAGCCCAACCCCAAAGGGAGGAGAGGTAAGTGGATAGCAGTCATGCTGGAATATGACCTCGATATTAAGCCTATGAAATTAATTAAGGGTTAGGGCCTTGCAAAGATAATGGGGCAGTCGGACTGTGATAGTGTGGAAATCAATTTCATTGTTGATCTGCCAGAGAATCCTCAGCAAGAAACGACTGCGCAGGTGTCTCAAAAGTTCATCGATCCACTGTGGTATGCAGACATCATCTATGTGTTGAATAATCTCCAGGCCCCTCTGGGTGTAAGTAATACCAAGTCCATATTTCTAAAGATTAAAGCAGTTAAGTACTGCATCCTAGATAACTCACTCTACTGGAAAGATCATGGGGGAATATTGTTGAGTTGTTTGCTGGAAAATGATGCGAAGCGAGCCATAGAAGAACTTCACAAAGGTGATTGCGGAGGGCACCACTACTGGAAAACTACCACGTACAAAATCCTGAGAGCGAGTTACTATTGGCCTACAATTTTTGCAGCCGTCTACAAAAAAATTTCTAGCTGCCATGAATGTTAGATTTTCGATGAGAGAAGAAATTTGCATCCCCTGCCACTAAATCCGACCTCAGTCGAAGAACATTTCATGCAGTGGGGTTTGGATTTCACAGGCGAAATAAATCTTCCATCCTGGGTGCAGAACAAATGGATACTCACTACCACCGACTACTTCACGAAATGGATAAAAACGATCCCCATGAAGCAAGCTACCAACGCAGTCATCATCCAATTTATGGAGAAAAACATCTTGTCGAGGTTTGGATGCCTCGTCAAGATCATAACAAAAAATGTGACCTCATTCAATTCCAAGAGGATGGAAAAAAAAAATTAGGATTACAATATAACCCTGGGGCATTCTACAGTGTACTACCCACAAGGAAACGGGTTAACAGAATCCTCAAATAAAAGTCTAACTAGGATCATCAAAATACTCTTGCAAGACAATGAGAAAGCTTGGCATAAAAATATTATCTATGCATTGTGGGAAGATCGGGTTACCACTAAGAATTCCATCCCAACTTCTCCTTTTCATATTGTATATGGCACAGACGCAATTTTACCTACCACACTGGGGTTTCCCGTCAGAAAGTTGTTGCAGGAACAGGAGGTCAAGCCAGATGACACGTAGAGGAGAATAAATTAGTTGATTCACACACTGCAGACAAGGGAACAGGTATACAATCGATCACAACTCCACCAGGAGAGGATGAAGAGAACCTTCGACAAGCGTTCTAAGCAGGAGGAATTTCAGGTAGGGGAGCTGGTGCTGAGATGGGATGCAAGGAATGAAGATAAAGGAAAGCATGGAAAATTTGACCACCTTTGTATGGGCCCATTATAAGTCAATGTGTATTGCGGGAGCAACACTTATTTTCTAGAAGGATCAGATGGAGAGTGCCTTGGTTGGGGGCCTGTAAATGACAGGTTCCTCAAACACTATCTGATGAAATAAAATCTGTTTAAGTCATATGTCATTGTAAATATTCATTTTATTTTTGTGTTGAGTCAGTAGGTTAGTAGAAAATTGAAGCCCAAAGTGAAGGCCCTAATTTTATGCTGAGTCTTTTAGAAGTTGTGTCTGTAGGTTTAGGTTTCATTTTGTCTTTCATATTGCAGTGTCGAAGAGTCGAAATAAGGCCCAATGGTTAGACACCTAGTCTATTGTTCTTTGCTACCTCGCAGGGAGGATAGCATCCATGTTGGATCCAGTTGTTAGCACCACCATTTTCCTTTCAATTAGAATCGATTTCAGTCAAGTTATGGCCCATGTGTCAAAACATGTGAAGTTAGGTATGTAACAATGAAGGGGTCAAAGTCAGCAAGTGGTCGGTTGGCCCTTAGAAATGGGAAGGGATGTCAAATTCAAAACATGTGTAAATGGTATGGGTATGTTGTTCCCAGAGAGTCGGGTTCTATGGAAAGGTAGTCTCTACATGCCCTAGGTCGAGTCAAGTAGTTAATGGAAGTCACGTCGACAAGTGTCGTAACTGTTATTAGTTCATTATGAAGGCTGAGGGAATTAAAAATCACAGTGTACATATCATGTATGCACTGCAGCCCTTATCGCCTGTACTTTACACGCAGGGATGTGCTATGGAAAATATGTAATTTGATTCAAAACATTCAGTCGCCATGAATTTGGTGTTCTTTGGCATGATTCCTCCTTCCTCTCGATCTGTTATAAGTTTCAGATGCTCTGCACCCATTTTATTCGTGAAACCAGGTCCACGCACTATTTGTAATTTCTCTCGCAAGCCCGGGTTGATTGAATTTTTTGCCTTGTGCATATTGTTGGATTCACCATGCTTAGGATAAATAATGGTCACGCAATGGTGACCTCCAAAAACATAAGGAAGGGCACATGAACTGGAATAATTACTAGGCTCGAGCCCCAAAACCACTGGGATTCATTCTCACGCACGACAAGTATCCCCAAGGATACAAAGGGAGTTTTCCCTTTATCCGCGAAAATGACGATATCACACCGCGTGGAACCTAGAATGGAAAGACCTGCGTGGGAAGGAAATTTATTAGAATCCCTATCTCCCCAACAACAAATACCTCGGAGAAGGGGAAGGCCAAAGAAGAATAAGGAAGATGGAGAAACCCGAATCCCAGACAATCCGCATGCAAGATCGTTTGATGAAAAATTACTTATGCGGGTTTCTCGGCTGGAACCTGTTGAAGGTACAAGCCGAGAACGTGGGAGAAAAATGAGGAGGATGGATTTAACAGGTACAAATGATCAAGAACCATCTCAATAGATGAAGAAGGTGAAACTAGCTATCGTCGAGCTTTACCAGGAAAATAGGGAGATGAGACAACAGCGAGTGGCAAAGACCATTGAAGTGTCAGCAGCACAAGGTCACGAAGGGAATGTGATGTGGCTCAAAATACATATCAGAGAGGCATAGGATACAATCATACAATTGTGTGAAGCACATCGACTGTTAGAAGAAAGGTATGCAAATCGTTCTACGGACAGAAGAAGAAACAGAACAGAAGAAACAAGATTAGCTGAGTTCATTCCTGTATCTGCAAATAGAAAGAAAATATTGAATTTTTTTAAGGATACATCACCCTAAGACATTTTTTCATTTTGATAATGGCCATGACAGTCAGCATCCACTTACCATGCACATTCCCCCAGCAAATGAGCGCGCGGCAGAAATCAAAATCATTACAGTAGATAGCGGGACTCTGACAGACACTTGCTTGTTCAGATATCTAGTCGAAAGAAAGCATTGAAACATCACTCTCTCATGATGAGACTTGATCGATAACTGAATCCCCATGGTGGATCACAAACAATCATGATGTAGCCAGATGTATTTGTTGCCTATTTTTGGAAAAGCGTCATGCGAAGAGTCTTTTAATGCAAAACAGTTAGTTTCCTATTTTTTAGAGATATTAGTTAGAAGAGAAGGGTATCCAAAGTAGTTCCCTCGCCTATATATTTGATCTTTTCAATGTACACCAGGTTGGTTGGAAAAATTAGTAGAGACAGTGTCTATTGAATGTAATTTAAGTTCGATCAAAATTTAATGCAAAAGTCTTGTAGCTTTGATGAAAATATTCTAATTGTAGCAGTTGGATGTATTGTTTAATTTCTTTGTATACGTACTTCATGTTCTCTTTATTCATATATTTTTTTGTCTGAATCAGAACAAAATTTTGAACCTCGGATTCGCCGCGCAGTGCCCCTTGTTTGCGCCATTTAGACAAAACGTATTTCCTCTAAAGTTAACTTTGAATTCATCCTCAACGGTGCTCTGAGTTGCTTCCGGTCTTTTCTCCTCGCGACACACAATGATTTTTAACTGAAGATTTTTGCTCGCTTAGCCTTTATCCTCTCAAATTCAATCATCGAGTCATTTGTTTCTATCATTTTCTTAAATCAACTCCATAGCCCAAGGTCTTGCTATCTTGTGCCAATGAAACTAGAACTTTGTTGAGGAAAATATATGAAATGATCTAACTCAAGCATTTTTAGACTTTACTTGGCTAAATAAAAGTAGACGGGATAATCACCCTATGTTTATAGCCAACAAAAATAACATCCTAACTCACAAGTATTAATTATGATTGCTTAGGCTAGTCTTTTATCAAAAAAAAGCTTGCTGGAAATTCACCTTTTATGTAATTTTCTGAATATAACAGTTGCTTAAATAAATGTAAGAATAGAATTAAAGACACCAAGATGATAATCAAGACAGATGAGACATAAAGCAATCCTTTATTTCATTCCAATTCATGAAAGCGTCATTTTCTTTACAAAATCTCATACAAAAATCTTGGACCAAAGTCAAACTTAGACATCCCCGATGAAACATACAAAAGGACCTCTAACAGAAAACCAAAACTCAACTCTAAAACTTGGATCATCTTGCCACAGATTGTTTCCCACTCGACTCTGCACAATAGCCTTTATCAGTCATGAAAACTAATTCACAAACAGACAAGTCTACACAGACTATCAAAGATAGATCAACACCTCTGAAAAACAAGTGTCTGAATGATTTGATTCAACCCTGGATATTGTTGTCTACAATAAGACCCTGTTATCATAAAAGAGAATTAGGCTTGTGATGAATATATGAATGAATGAAACTGAACTATCTCAACATAAATTCAAAGAGCAAACCTTAGCATGCTTCTGCTTCTATCCTCCTCTTGTTCCTCCCTTTCCTTTTGCTTTTAAAAAATTAGAATTGGTTGAAGAAGTTGAACCAATTCATTAGTTAAGTTAATTAAAAGACACAACTAACTTAAGTTAGGGGGAAGAGTAATAATTAAAATAAGGGTCATAATTAAATAATAACTAGTAGGTGGGACCCCTTGTGACTCCCTTTAGTTCATAACAATAATAATAATCATAACATAACCATTAGTTAAGCAAAACATGCCTCCTTGTGCGTCCCATCAAAATATTCACTTTTGGAAATTTTAGCTTATGAAATTTGAAATTATTTCAAAATAATACCCATATATCCAAAATAAAACATGTTGTCCAAAGATCCTTGAAGTCAACTATCATAAAACAATAGACAAAATAAAACTCAAAAGCCATATTTCCCAATCTATGATGCAACCCTTCCTTGATTGTTGTTGTCACCTCTTGACTTACATGAATTTGTCTTTGGTTGTGCAGATCCTTTAGGCCTAATCTCGATGATCATCTAGGATCAATCGCCCCTCAAATGCATCCGGGAAGACACAGATTTGTCAGAGCCATCAAAGGGTGAGGAAGGGGTAGAAATGGATTTTCCTTTATCAAGGGCATGGTGGGCCTCAGTTTTTAATCTCTTGATAGCATGGGAGGATTGCACTGGTGAGTGGTCAGGGGAAGCTTGGGAAATGGGGTTAATAGGCGGAGGAGAAGGCAAGGACAATTTGGGTCAACCATGATGTTGGAATACTGTCAAGTGGACAATCTCTTTGACATCCATCATTTTCAAGGACCTCATGTTGTAACGATACATGAGGAGGTACAGGGATATCGGGGGTTTGCGGGGCTTGGAAAGGAGGCCTTTTAGGCCTAGGTTGGAATATTCTCTGCCCAATCCAATTGAAGAATATGGCATGAAATAATTGGTCCAGCTCTTGTGAATCAACGTCAAAATGTATGGAGAACCTAGGCCTTCTTGGGCCTCAGTTCCAATTACCCTTACCTCTGTTTCCTCGACCATGGCTACCTCAACTAAAAAAAAATCCTACATGCGTGATCGATTAGAAAATAGTCTTTTAAATAACCATACATGACAACTCTTAAAAATATGAAATATATTTGGCTCAGCAATGTATCAGACTCATGCAATCCAATCCATACAAATTTTTTTACTGTTAATCAATGAGCAGGGGGTGAAAAAGGGTTATGGGATATGTGAGGGATTTGTATTGAGAAAAAATATGATATAATTAGGAGGGGGAAAGACATGGTCACTGCTCAATGACAACAACAATCAAATGAAAATAAAACCAATAAAACATCATTGTAATCCACACAAGACACTGCCACTTTCAACTGCCTTAACACCGAAATTCTCTTGACTATAATCAATCTCAGAACAAGGAGTGAAAAAATGAAATGGAAAGGTGATAGGATTTGTATTTAGCAGAAAATGA
The DNA here is from genome assembly GCA_009831015.1 of Picea engelmannii. Taxonomy (NCBI): domain Eukaryota; kingdom Viridiplantae; phylum Streptophyta; class Pinopsida; order Pinales; family Pinaceae; genus Picea; species Picea engelmannii. Next base: position 33,911 of record ML782366.1, on the reverse strand, counting down.
AATCATGGAAGGGAAGAAAGACGATTATTGTTCATGAAATTAATTAAGTGATCCATAAAACATTCTGCAAAAAGAGATGCGTCAACCATCAATCATTTTGACTAAATAACATTTTTTGTGCAATTAACTAGTTCATTGTTCATAATCAAATATCCAACACCATGCCACCACAAGACAGTATGTATTCCACAAAATTTGTAAGGGGTTATGTTCCTTTCATTTACATACTTTTCATTTTATAACAATTTTTTAGCAGTACCCATTTCCAATCTGTAAACCATCAAAATCAACCATTGCCCATACATTCCTTCAATCCACAATAATACTCAAAATTCATGTTTTCAAATTAACAATGAAGTCAATATCACTACAATCGGGCCTATCATTTTAAATGCAATTACATTCGTTAAATATATATAGACAATTACCCAATAATCAAGATGAAATTGCCAAATCCCGAAATGACAATTAAATGGACAACAACCACCATCCCAACACAAGATATGCGTTGAATAATTCAATCATGCAAGTGTAACTCCATCACTGTGCAAGCCCAAATATAATGTGACTCTAAGAGGATGCGCCATCCATCCAACATGGCGAGGTATCAACAACAAGATTGTCTCAACAATGATCGGGATGCAGCAAAACATGCTCAAAAACTTTGTGAGTATCCCTGAGTGTGAGAACCCAAGCCATTTATGTTATACACAGTCTGCAGCCAACAAAACCCTATGATGCAACAATTCCACTTTAACAAAAAAAACACATGGTCACGGTAATAACTCAACATATCGTGTTGAGCCATCGATTTAATATAACATTGTTTCGATTTAGTCACACAGTGATCGACTATGTTGTGCAAACTCAGGCTTATACAATCAAACAAGCATAAGAATGCAGTGGATATACTGATCTCTACAGTCATCCAGTTCAATATTCATTAGGCCCCAAAGAAAACCATAGTTACCACACCCATTATTTCATTTGCAAAAACGCCATACACACAACGCGACATGCATTAGCAACATCAAGCATTTGTAACCAATGCCAGCTAATCATCTAAATAACCATTAGTGCCAATACCAGTAACTGTGTATCAACCAAACAATTTGTCACTTTTGTAAAAAACCAATCAACCTAACAAGTTGTGGAAACTACGCATACCCACGCATCAAATCGAATAAGGGCAGAGGCCTTCTCCATTAACAATATTGAGTTATTAACATAAGGAGAGTGATTCTGTACTTTGAAAGTGCAATTGGAAATGAAGGGTTTATTATTATTATCATAGAGGTAGTAACTAAATTCCAAACCAGTACGACTGCCATACAACCATTTAGGTGAGTCTGTATTCAAATTAATAGACCATACATTCAATCCACAATAACTCATAGCAACTTGACAGGCACAACAGTCTCCTATATAAAACTCCAAACTGGAGGGTTAAGGGTCTACTATGGAGCCAACACCAAGGGAACAGAGCTAAGTCCTCGTAATGGTGGAATCTTCGAGGCCAAGGGTGTGCACACAGAGAGAGCCATGATTCATTCGTGGACAGGTAACAATCCATGACAGGGGGGCATAACAAAAGGTGAGGCTCCCACTCGTCCTGGAAATTTTATTTAATGAACGCAAGGTATAACCCTCATTTTCTTTGTTTAAACTACCACGGTAATGAGGTGAATATAGGGTTGAGTTAAGAAAAGAACACTCACTTCATGACCCTTAGTGGTGGAAACAACCAATGCCCAAATGAACAAAACACAGTGTCATGGGAGACCTCCAACTACTAACCCCATAAAATCCAAACACTGGGTTTAGTGACAAATTCGTGCAGATATCCATCCACTCAAGACAAACAAAAACCCTCCAATGAAACCATCAAGGATAACAAAGAGCTACCACCCAGGATGACCAATAACTTCCACAAATTCAATATTATTACAGGGAGAACCATCCACTCTTCATTCAAGAACAAAATTTCACACAGTCGCAACACTTAGGAAAACACAAACCCATACACCTGAGCCAGTAATATTTCATAACCAGAGAAAAATCATGAATGGCCAAAAAAATACATACATGTAATTGAATTCCTTAAAATGAGAGTTGGTCGAGCGGTTCCCCCCTATTAAAAATTTGGAACATAACCACAGCAGCAAGATTGAACAATAGCCCGACTAGGGTGGCGGCTAACAGGAGGGGTAAAGGTGACGTGTAGTAAATGCACATCATCTCCACCCACAATTCATTTACTCATCAGTACATGCCAACCAGCTCTTAATTAACACCATTAATTTAACTCTACGTTGGAATCTGTACATATTACTTGCCAAATGCGCTCTCCACATCATATATCCAATTCCTTATTATATAACTCAAACAAAATCGCATAACCATTAACGCCCATTACCTTGTCAAATGGGCCACCAACATTCAATCTATCCAAATATACCATATGTATATCGACCACATAAGTCAATTAAGCATTGCATAACCATTAGCACTATCGCCTTGCGAAATGTGCCACCAATATTTCATACCATATGCGTATTAAACATATAATTCAATCACAATTGCATAACCATTTACTTGTTAGCTAGGATTTAACAATAATTGTTAAGTCTTTCATGCATGTAGTATAGTGAATAGGATAGCTTTAAATTCTTCCCCTTTGCAATTGTTTCTCATTTCTTTCCAATTTTTCACATGTAGTATAGCAAAATTGCAGAGTTAGATCCCTTCTCTTTGCATTTGTTATAGTATTCTTTCCTTTCTAAAAATTGCCCTTCATGTAATTTCACTAACATGTTTATTGTGCAGGTGCGATAAGAACAGATGGCAATGATATTAATGAATATCATAGGCTATAGTAACATAAAGAATCAACACTTCATAAGCTCAACTCATAACCAATAACAACATGATCTCATCAACCATGTAAGTCGTGTCGCACATCATCACAACATCAAAAATGAACAAATCCAATCTCCAATAGTTCAAGGGGGTCCCACCTACTAGTATTATTTAGTTTTTTGATAATAATAGGCTTTAGCAACACTTTGCGGGCAAAACTTCGTTGGCAATTTTAATCGTCAACAACCTGGCGAATCCACAGGAAAAAAAAAATTAACAGATTTAGAACTCAGAACTCATGGTTTCACAGACCAAGAACAGTAATTTTGGAAGACGTAACCAAAATAATTATGCAACAGAGGGAAGTGAGCTTACTCAATCATTTTTATACTTTACTTTGCTAAATCAAAGTAGACGGGAATATCACCCTATGTTTATAGCCAACAAAAATAGCATCCTAACTCACAAGTATTAATTACGAGTTCTTAGGCTAGTCTTTTATCAACAAAAAGCTTGTTGGAAATTCACCTTTTATGTAATTTTAGGAATACAACATTTGATTAAATAAATGTAAGAATAGAAGTAAACACACCAACATGATAATCAAGACAGATGAGGCATAAAGCAATCCTTTATTTCATTCCAATTCACCAAAGAGTCATTTTCTTTACAAAATCTCATACAGAAATATTGGACCAAAGTCAAACTTAGACATCCCCGATGGAACATACAAAAGGACCTCTAACAGAAAACCAAAACTGAAGTCTAAAAGCTAGATCAACTTGCCACAGATTGTTTCCCACTCCACTCTGCACAATATACTTTATCAGTCATGAAAACTAATTCACAAACAGACAAGTCTACACAGACTATCAAAGATAGATCAACACCTCTTAAAAACAAGTGTCGGAATGATTTGATTAAGCCCTGAATATTGTTGTCTACAATAAGAACCTGCTATCATAAAAGAGAATTAGGCTTGTGATGAATATATGAATGAATGAAAACTGAACTATCTCAACATAAACTCAAAGAGCAAACCTTAGCATGCTTCTGCTTCTATCATCCTCTTGTTCCTCTCTTTCCCTTTGCTTTTAAAAAATTAGAATTGGTTGAAGAAGTTGAACCAATTCATTAGTTAAGTTAATTAAAACACTCAACTAACTTTAGTTAGGGGGAAGAGTAATAATTAAAACAAGAGTCATAATTAAATAATAACCAGTAGGTGGAACCTCTTTTGACTCCCTTTAGTTCGTAACAATAATAATATTCATAACATAACCATTAGTTAAGCAAAACACACCTCCTTGTGCCTCCCATCAACATATTCACTTTTGGAAATTTTATCTTATGAAATTTGAAATTATTTCAAAATAATACTCATATATCCAAAATAAAACATGTTGTCCAAAGATCCTTGAAGTCAACTCTCATAAAACAATAGATAAAATAAAACTCAAAATCCATATTTCCCAGTCTGTGATGAAACCCTTCCTTGATTGTTGTTGTCACCTCTTGACTTCCCTGAATTTGCCTTTGGTTGTGTAGAGCCTTTAAGCCTAATCTCGTTGACCACGTGGGAGAAATCGTCCCTCAAATGCATCCGGGAAGACACAGATTTTTCAGAGCCATTAGAGGGTGAGGAAGGGGCAGCAATGGATTTTCCTTTATCAAGGGCATGGTGGGTCTTAGTTTTCAATATCTTGCTAGCATGGGAGGATTTCATTGGTGAGTGGTCAGGTGAAGCTTGTTAAGTGGGTTTCATAGGTGAAGGAGCAGGCAAGGACAAGTTGGGCCAGCCATGATGTTGGGAGACTGTCGGGTGGAAAATCTCCTGCCATCCATCATTTCAGGTACCTTGGGTTGTAACGAGACATGAGGAGGTACAGGGATATCGGGGGCTTGCAGGGCTTGGAAAGGAGGCCTCGTAGGCCTAGGTTGGATTATTCCTTTCCCAATCCAACTGAAGAATCTGGCATGAAACAATTGGCCAAGCTCTTGTGAATTAGCATCAAAATGTATGGAGAACTTGGGCCTTCTTCAGCCTCGGTTCCAATTACCCCTACCTCTGTTTCCTTGGCCATGGCTACCTCGACTCAAAAAAATCATCCTGAATGCGTGATCAATTAGCAAATAGTCTTTTAAATAACCATACATGACAACTCTTAAAAATATGAAATAGATTTGGCTCAGCAATGTATCAGACTCATGCAATCCAATCCATACAAATTGTTTTACTATTAATCAATGAGCAGGGGGTGAAAAAGGGTTCTCGGATATGTGAGGGGTTTGTATTGAGAGAAAATATGATATAATGAGGGGGTAAAAATACATGGTCACTACTCAATGACAACAACAATCAACTAAAAATCAAACCAATAAAACATCATTGTAATCCACACAAGACACTACCACTTTCAACTCCCTTAACACCGAAATTCTCTTGACTGTAATCAATCTCAGAACAGGGAGTGAAAAAATGAAATGGGAAGGTGATAGGATTTGTAATTAGCAGAAAATGAAATCATGGAAGGGAATAAAGACGATTATTGTTCATGAAATTAATTAAGTGATCCATAAAACAATCTCTGAAAAGAGATGCGTCAACCATCAATCATTTTGACTAAATAACAATTTTTGTGTGATTAACTAGTTCACTGTTCATAATCAAATATCCAACATAGTGCCACCACAAGACAACATGTATTCCACATAATTTGTAAGGAGTTATGTTCCTTTCATTTACATACTTTGAATTTTATAACAATTTTTGAACAGTACCCATTTCCAATCTGTAAACCGTCAAAATCAACCATTGCCCTTACATTCCTTCAATCCACAATAATACTCAAAATTCATGTTTTCAAATTAACAATGAAGTCACTATCACTTTAATCGGGCCTATCATTTTAAATGCAATGACATTCATTAAATATATATAGGCATCTACCCAATAATCAAGATCAAATTGTCAAAACCCGAATTGACAATTAAACAGACAACAACCACCATCCCAACACAAGATATGCACTGAATAATTCAATCATGCAGTGTAACTCCATCACTGTGCAAGCCCAAATCTAATGTGACTCTAAGAGGTTGGGCCATCCATCCAACATGACGAGGTATCAACAACAATCATGTCTCAACAATGATCGGGATGCAACAAAGCATGCTCAAAAACTCTGTGAGTATCCCTGAGTGTGAGAACCCAAGCCATCTACGTTATACACAGTGTGCAGCCAACAAAACCCTGTGATGCAACAATTCCACTTTAACAAAAAAAAACACACAGTCATGGTAATAACTCAACATATCATGTTGAGCCATCGACTTAATATAACATTGCTTTGATTTAGTCACACCATGATCGAATATGTTGTGCAAATTTGGAATTATACAATCAAACAAGCATAAGGATGGAGTGTATATACTCTCTACAGTCATCTAGTTCAATAGTCATTCGGTCCCAAAGAAAACCATAGTTACCACGCCCATTATTCCATTTGAAAAAACACCATACACACAACGCGACATGCGTGAGCAACATCAAGCATTTGTAACCAATGCCTGCTAATCATCCAAATAATCATTAGTGACAATACCAATGACTATGTATCAACCAAACAATTCATCATTGTTGTAAAAAACCAATCAACCTAACAAGTTGTGGAAACTACCCATACCCATGCATCTAATCGAATCGGGGCAGAGGCCTTCTCCATTAACAATACTGAGTTATTAACATAAGGAGAGTGACTGTGTACTTTGAAAGTGCGATTGGAAATGAAGGGTTTATCATTATTATCACAAAGGTAGTAACTAAATGCCAAACCAACACTATTTCCATACGACCAACTGGACGAGTCTGTATTCAAAGTAATTGACCATACATTCAATCCAAAATAACCCGTAGCAACTTAACAGGCATGACAGTCTCCTCTATAAAAATCCAGACTGGAGGTTTAAGGGTCTCCTCTATAGCCAACACCAGGGGAATGGAGCCAACTCCTCATAATGGTGGAACCTTTGAGGCCAAGGGTGTGCACACAAAGAGAGTCGTGATTCATTCGTGGACAGGTAACAATCCATGATAGGGGGCCATAACAAAAGGTGAGGCTCCCATTCATCCTGGAAATTTTATTTAATGCATGCAGGGTATAACCCTCATTTTCTTCGTTTAAAATACCACAGTACTGAGGTGAAGACAGGGTGGAGTTAAGAATAGAACACTCACTTCGTGACCCTTAGTGGTGGAAACAACCGATGCCCAAATGAACGAAACACAGTGCCACAGGAGACCTCCAATTACTAACCCCATAAAAACCAAAGACTGGGTTTAGTGACAAATGCATATAGATAGCCATCCACTCAAGACAAAACAAAAACCCTCCAATGAAACCAACAAGCATAACAGAGAGCTACCACCCAGGATGACCAATAACTGCCATGAATTCAATATTATTACAGGAAGAACCATCCACTCTTCATTCAAGAACAAAATTTCACATAGTTGCAACACTTAGGAAAACTCAAACCCATACACCTGAGCCAGTAATCATTTCATAACCAGAGAAGAATCACGAATGGCCAAAAAAAGACACACTTGTAATCGAATTCCTTAAAACGAGAGTTGGTCGAGCTGTTCCTCCCTGCTAAAAATTTGAAGCATGACCACAGTAGCAAGATCGAACAATAGCACGGCTAGGGTGGCAACTAATAGGAGGGGTAAAGGTGGCGTGCAGTAAATGCACATCGCCTCCACCCACAATTCATTTTCTCATCAGTACATGCCAACCAACTCTTAATTAACACCATTAATTTAACTCTGCATTGGAATCTGCACATATTACTTGCCAAATGTGCTCTCCACATCATATATCCAATTCCTTATTATATAACTCAAACAAAATCACATAACCATTAACGCCCATTACCTTGTCAAATGAGCCACCAACATTCAATCTATCGAAATATACCATATGTATATCGACCACATAAGTCAATTAATCATTGCATAACCATTAGCACTATCACCTTGCCAAATGCGCCACCAATATTTCATACCATATTCGTATTAAACATATAATTCAATCACAATTGCATAACCATTTAATTGTTAGCTAGGATTTAATAATAATTGTTAAGTCTTTCATGCATGTAGTATAGTGAATAGGATAGCTTTAAATTCTTCCCCTTTGCAATTGTTTCTCATTTCTTTCCAATTGTTCGCATGTAGTATAGCAAAATTACAGAGTTAGATCCCTTCTCTTTGCATTTGTTATAGTATTCTTGCCTTTCTCAAAACTGTTCTTCATGTAATTTCACTAACATGTTGATTGTGCAGGTGTGATAAGAACAAATAGCAATGATATTAATGAATATCATAGGATTTAGTAACATAATGAATCAATACTTCATAAGCTCAACTAATAACCAATAACAGCAGGATCTCATCAACCATGTAAGTCGTGCCACACATCATCAAAACATCAAAAATGAACAAATCCGATCTCCAATAGTTCAAGGGGGTCCCACCTACTAGTATTATTTAGTTTTTTTATAATAATAGGCTTTAGCAACACTTTGGGGGAAAAACTTTGTTGACAATTTTAATCGTCAACAAAATTATTATGCATAGGTGTTAAATCTAGCCAACAGCTTTAAAGTCATATCCCGCTCTTAGACAGAGTCTTCTGAGAGAGCCCTCTCCAGATCCAAAAGGCTAGTTTCGGGTCTCAAAGTTGGTTGAAAAAGTTACCTCTGTTGTCTATTTATCAGTCGAGCAGATTTACAAAGTGATAACAGGAGCCACAACTGAAACAGTGGAGTCACCAGGTGAAAACTACAATCTTCAATGTATTGATTACTATACACCCTCACAATCAGTATTTCTTTGTCGTTCAATCCCAGGGAAATGTTTTCCATCTGTTCCCCAGAAAGTGCCAAGAATGTTATCACTGAAAGTTACACTTTGACGGATAAAGTGAAATATCAGTACCCATCAATAGGTTTATAAGGTAAGTTTTAAAATATGGTGTCAAATGGATAAAACTCAGCCCAACAATGTTAGACCATGGGAAATTCTAGATAAAATGCATCAGCAAAAGAGGTCTTATCTAACTTAGATTAGGGTTTTAAGGAATAATGTGGATGGAAGGAAGACTTTAGTGAGAAAAGTGAAGTAAGTCTACCACTAGCATCAGGATTTACCAGTAGACAAAGGAAGGAAAACCTTTAGATACAAGAACTTCTTAAATCAAAGATAAAACTCTGAGAAAAGTTATAACAACATCACAATCAAACCTTCATTGCAATACAGCTATAAAACATCATTTGAATCATTCAATGACAAAAAAATTTAGAGTGGGAAAGAAATAAGATGGAAAGAAATAAATTGACTTCCATTAGACAACAATTCATCAAGTCTGATACATAAAACCAGAGCAGGCTTTGTTACATCAATATCAATAAAAGAGTCTTACATCAACCATTCAAACCTCTACAATGAGTTATAATGACCTTCTTATATCCTAGGTTGTGAATGACAGTTATAAAATTCGAGCCCCATCTACTAGCATAGGATTCTCCCATCAAAAACTGAAGTAATTACAGTTGTACAAATCAAAATAAAAAACTGCTACAAATAAGGCTAATGTTGGCCACTATCCTAACATCCTTAATATTTCATGATGAAATTTCCTTTGAGCGCATTCCTCTTCTTTCCGGGTGTTTTTCCAGCTTTAACTAACCTTCAAGTAGTTGTCCCACACTCCCTTGGCCATCTGGCAATCATTGATCCTCTTGAAACCTTAAAAATAGGAGTTTGCAACATATCGTGTAGTGCCCATTGTATCATCCAGCTCGTAGTGAAGTTCATAGCGCCAGGCTCTACGAACTTTCCTGTAACTTCTTAAAGTATTTAGAAGGCCTCCAAAACATCAAAAAATCATCTTCAGAGTTAGGGTTGTCTTTAGAAATTTCATAATTTGGTTCATGAGTGAAAAACTCAGTCATAGGAATTATACTTCCTCAAAATATTCAAAAATGCAAGGAACACGCATTTTCCAAAACTGAAACTCTTTAAGACACCTCACTTTTACTTCCTGAGTCTGAAACTCCTTCTGGTGGCAGCTTGGGCTAACACATTCAAATTCCTTTTGGCTAATTCTTCTTTAAAAGGTTGCAACTCCAGTTTAAGATTTCTTATCTGAGCTTGTAAATCTTTGTTATGTCTATATAAATTCTTAAGTTTCCTATGGAGGGGAAGAAACCTTTTTTCTACAAACTTGGCCTTATCAATAGTTTCCATATACATATCCATAAGGTCATTCAACTTTTACCTTTCAACCAACCCTTCTCCTTTCAAATTAGCAATTTCATTTCTATCCTCTTTAAGTTGTATGTTCAGCCTTTTGAAGGTAGAGTTTTCTGGAGGAGTGGTTATGTCTATAGCCTCAATGTGATTTTCAACTTCTATAGCTTTACCTTTACCTTTTCTCTGGATAGGACCTTCCACTATGTCCTCTTTTTCAATACTTTATTTCTTTGTTGATGACCTGGTAAAAGGTATCCTAGCCCTAGCTTCAACTGCAACAGATGGTGAAGGGAAAAATAACCTCCTTCCTTTTGGGCATGTGGGTTTATTTGATGGAGTTTCTGCTGACTCTGGAGCTGGTTTGGGTGAAACCTTCCTTTGTGGAGAGTAATGAGATCCCCCTTCTCCTTCTTGTCCCTTAGTATTTTTATCATTTTTTACAATGCATTTTCTCTTCCTCTTCTTGTTGGTCTCTATGTGTACAGTACTATCAGCCTGGAGAAGGATTTGTACCTTTGATTGTGGAATAGGAGCAACATTCAACTGAAAGTGTGCAAAGGCAATGAAATTATCCTAGTCAAATTTTTTCTTCTTTAACTCCTCCATCACAAGCATTTTGATCAGCCCTGAGTGAAAAACACTTGTGTCAACTACCTTAGACTTAGCCTGGACTCTGTTAGCAATTTTTCCAATGCTTCTAAACAAATAGAAAGGAATATTTATGAGATCCTTTCCTGTGAAGTGTAGCAGAAGTCTTATGTGGTATTGATAAATCATGTTGAATCTTCCCTCACAGGTGAAATATATTTGGACCACCCTTAGTGTTGTGTTGGTTTTGTGACATGGGTGAGAAAAAACACAACACTTACTTGCCTAGTTAAGTCAGCTAAACAAGATAGAGGTTTGTGAGTTGATTAGATAACCAAATACACATGAAACAAGGAAAAAAGAAAAAGAAAAAGAAATAAATGTTAGAGAATCTTGCAAGAACTAGAACCATGAAAAACAAAAATGACAATCATATAGCTACCAATGGATCAATGTATTGATAAGCTAGCACCGTAGAGAAATTCAAGCACTTATTAATCCCCTCTTCCTCCTTGGGAGGGATCATGAATTCCCCAATAGAGAGCTCTTATCTTCATACAATGGCAAGTGAAAATGGTGAAGAAATAAAATGCCAATCCTCTCAAGAGGTGAGTGGAATGGCCCTTGCTATAGTGCTTGAATGATTCAAAGAGAAAAGAGGATTCTCCAAGAAGTATTCTTACAGCATAACAATACCTTGAAGTTCTTATTTTCTTAGAAGACCCATGGAATATATATATAGTGTCCATTCATAGAAAGATATGACTGGTTCATGATGTGACCAAGGGGCCTTTTAGGGCACTTCCTAGCCCTTGACCAGCCTCCATGATAAATTCCGCTCAGATTTGAGTGTCAAATCATGTTGGGGGTTGAAATTGAAGTGGTTGAGAGGCCGACAAGATTCATAAATGTGTCGTTCATGAGACGTGTGTGGGTTTTCTCATATACAGTCGCGCATCTTGTGCATTCTGCGAACAGTGAGCGCTAGGGTTGTGTTAGCCCGCGCATTCTGCACACAGTGCGCACGCTTCCTTTGGTGAATTTGCGCACTTTGATTTCTAAACCAAGTATATAGTTTTATTCCTTTTTGATGGATTTTTATGTTGTAGGTGTACTAATTGTTACTGGAATTGATGTCTTTCTTCAACCATTGTTTTTAATGTTGCAGACAATTTTTCGGTGATAAGTGATGCCCCCTGATGTGTGAGGTTAGGAGCATACGTATAGCCGAAATACATAAATGTTTCTTTTGTTGAGAGTGTCATTATAAGGAAGAGTTAAAAGAGGAATTGCAAGAGTGATCCGTCGAAGGGAGAGGGGAAATTGTGGGAACCAAACCTTTCTCTAGGAAGAAAAAATAAATATGTATACAAATGAGGCAGGCATGCCCCATGCTCGTGCAATGAAACCAAAATGTGGGATTGTAACTGAAGATGTATGATAATGTACATAGATGCAGCGCACTTGGGGGTGATTGATAATGGAAGACGATGGTTCTGAAATGGTGAACTGGCTCTGAATTGAGTATTGGACGACGGTAATAATTTTTTATGACTAATAGGCATTGATAGCCTATCAAATTTAGAGGTCTTCGACTGGGATGGAAAACTGCAACGGTCGCATAGTAAGACCCACCTTAACATGAGATTTTGTCGAAGTTGAATGTTATAGGGGTTAATGGAATAAGAAAGAAATGATGACTCTCTCAGTGTCATCTGAGACTTCTCATTGAAAAGGTAATGAGAATCAAGATACTACCGCCCTTCTGGAAATTGTGTTGATGTCGACAGGAAGGGAGATGCGACGTTAAGAAGAAAAGGGCTTCTTGAAATCCACTAAGTAATAGGTGATATCGGGTACTAATGGGTAACATTGATGAAGTCAAGACACTATGGGACTCAAGACTGCCCTTGGTTGGGGTGTTGAAGAATGATTGGCAACAACCGTAAAACTGGATCTAGTGTTCGGCGGACAACTAGATATGGGGTTAAATTGTGTTGGAGGCTGAAAAAGTGGGAAAAATCAGAGATCATGATTACATAGGTTTGTGATCCAGGTGGATCTCGGTTTCCACCCACCTTTTCCAACTCGCTCAAAACATTTTTTGGCAATTTTGGAAATTTACTATTTTTGGCATTTTTTCAGGTCCTAAACTTCTAAAGCCATTTTGAGGCCTTAAACGACGTGTTTTGGGAATCAAACTCCGGTGAATATTAGTTTGTTCCATATCACTATACTCACTATTAGTGGTTGTATTCCTCATATAGACCTTTCTAACGATGTATCATATGCATCAAACAGAGATTGTATGCAAAAGTTATGACCCCGGGAAGTTGATGTACTGACTTGCCCAAACGGGGCCCACATGACTTTTGGCGCTTCATCTCCTAGGGTTAGGTTTTTGGATGTCTAGGGTTTTTGAAATTCATGTTTATTGTAAAAATGCCTTCAGAGCCTCATTGTAGTCATCTTCTTGTGAATGTGAGTAGCCATCACATCTCTTCTCAGAGATAAGTTGCCACCATTCTAGCGAGTCTTTCACTATGTATTTTTACAGTCTCTGTACATTTCTTTCATTAATAGAAATTGTGTATTATTGTATATTTGTGTTTATGGTTGCATCTCTTATAAGTTTATGTTATATTATTGGATATTCTTGATATCTCTATGCATTTCTTTATTATATCTCCACTCTCATTTCGTGACGAAAATAATCTGGATCAGTGGTATCAGAGAAGGTTGTTCTTGATCATTTTTCAGTGCATGTCCCCGACGAGGTCCGAGTATAGAAAGTTTGGTCTCGAGATTGTCTCTCTTGAATACATTCTCTCTCGCATGCCCAAGAAACCCTCCATGGAGGAAGAAAAGAAAAACGATGAAGCAGACGATCCTATCAATTTGTTGCTTGAGCAAGCTCTCACGCGACAGAGGGACGCAATGATGGAGAATTTTTCCCACATCCTTCAATGTTTTCCAATAGAACAGGCGCATATTCATCAAACAGCCACTTTGGAAGCACCTCTCCTTTCAAGGTACAGGTTAATTTTGATATTCTTGCATTTGAAGGTCAGATAGATGCGGATGCCCTAGACAACTGGTTAAATCTGTTAGAAGGTTATTTCTCTGTTCATAATTTTTTCAACAGGGAAAAGATCACCTTCGCACTCCTTAAAGCTCTCCCCCATGTCAAACATTGGTGGGAAACTTGTTGGGAGCTAAGTTACATAGAGGAGTTTTGAATATATGGGGTCGAGCCCACTTGGGATTTTTTTGTGGATGCGGTAAAGGAACAATATTACCCTGTTGGCAACTATGAGGACCAATATGGGAGATGGAACACACTGCGGCAAGAGAGGGGCCAAGCAATTCTAGAGTTCACCAATATCTTCCACACCTTGCGCATCAAGATGTGTATCAAAGACTCTGAACGAAATTTGGTTCTGAAATATCATGGGGCTCTACACAAATACATCCAAACTGAAATCAATTTTATGGACATCTCATCACTCGGTGTTGCTTATCGATATGTTGTTAAAATCGAGCAGAAATTTAAGCACCAGAAGAAACAAGATTTTTAGTCTGCAAATATGCAACAACCAAAGTATGATAAATATGACCCTAACAAATAGTCTCCCGAAAACCAGTCCAAGCCACAGGAAAATAAGCGTCACAGGAAGACAAAGAAGGAAACCGGAAAATGGTGCAATTTCCACAAAAGCCCCTCGCACAACACCGATAAATATCGCTCAAAAAAGTCATTGGTGGTCGAAATCAAAGACAAGGAGTCAAACACTAATTCAGAATCTAACTCTGAAAATAATGGTAAAAGACAAATCATCAACGCAGACCCCACTACTATTGTCGCGACCGTAGAAATTCAACCAGAAGAACCAACAGATCCTGAGGAGGGGGAGCGCCTTTTTCATTCACATATGTGGGTGAAGTGGACCCCACTACATTTTATTGTTGATAGCGGAAGCCAGAAGAAACTCATCTTAGCAGAGGTCGTCAAACAGTTGGGATTGTCGAAAACACCACACCTACAGCCATACAACATTGGGTGGCTTCACCAGGGACGAGATCTTTGTGTCAGCCAACAATATTGATTGTCATACGGCATCCAACCCTTCAAGGATGAGGTCTTATGTGATGTTTCCCCACTGGATATTTGTGATGTTTTCTTGGGCTAACCATATATGTGGAAGCACCATGTTGTTTATGAGTCTCAACCTCGCAGTGTCAATGTTTCTTTGGGGGGTCATCTCTATAGAATACCAAAGGTAGTTCTGACTATTGTTCCACCTAAACAGTGTCACAAGGTAGTATCTCATACTGCAAAATTCATCTTCTTCACAATCTATTCAAAAGGGGAACAGAAGGACACTACAGCCTCGCCCCACGCACCTTCTATCAAACAGAAGCAGGTCGACAAGGTTGTAGGAAAGCGCAAATATTCCTTTTGCACATAGTCCTCTCATGTAGATCAACTTGTCGAACAGACTCAGCCTCAACAAGTTCATGACACCCTTCCACAAATCGGGTAGTGTGACGTCTCCAGCAAGGCAAGCAGCTCACCAAGATTCAGATTCAGCGAACGCTTCCCTCTCTCCCTCGGGAACTCAACGCAATGGAGACCATTTATTCCTAATGAGGGAGGATTGATCCAGGTGGATATCAGTGGCCACCCACCTTTTCCAACTCGCTCAAAACAATTTTCTGGCAATTTTGACAATTTACTATTTTTGGCAATTTTTCGGGTCTTGAACTTCCGAAGCTGTTTTGAGGCCCTAAACAACATTTTTTGGGCATCAAACTCTGGTGAATATTAGTTCATTCCAAACTATGATATTATCAAATTGAAATTGTATTCCTCGGATAGACCTTTCTAACGATGTATCATATGCGTCAAATGAAGATCATATGCAAAAGTTATGACCCTAGGAATTTGATGTACTGACTTGCCCAAATGGGGCCCACATGACTTTTGGCCCTTCATCTCCTAGGTTTAGGTTTTTGGATGTCTAGGGTTTTTGACATTCATGTTTATTCTAAAAAATCCTTCAAAGCCTCATTGTAATCATCTTCTTGTGAATGCGAGTAGTTGTCACATCTCTTCTCAGAGATAAGTTGCCACCATTCTAGCGAGTCTTTCACTCTGTATTTTTACAGTCTCTGTACATTTCTTTCATTTATAGAAATCGTACATTTCTTTCATTAATAGAAATCGTGTATTACTGTATCTATGTGTTTATGGTTGCATATCTTATACGTTTCTATTATATTATTGGATATCCACGATATCTCTGTGCATTTATTTATTATATCTCCGCTCTCATTTCGTGCCGAAAATAATCCAGATCAGTTTGGGATACTGAAGGTTTTTCAACGATGTCTATATGAAAAAAGGGTGGATGCCCCAACCAAGGGCGACATGCTTTGTCAGGTAAAAGAACACCATCGGGGATGACGTAAAAAATCTATGTATATGCTGGAAATAACAGCTTTATACAATTACCAAATGAATCAACAATAATTGGAGTTGAGTGTAGAGATACAGAAACAGGTGCCCCGATGAAAGATGGCTTGGCCTGTTTAGGGGACAAGTTTGTGAAAGAGAATTGATGGAGGGTGGGGGGGCCATGGGTGGGTTTATGTATTGCGTAAATGGATGGAGGACAATATTCATATGGGAAAAATGATGGTGGATGAGATGGAGGGCTAATGGAATTGCGGGGGTGTAGTCAACAGAACCAAGTGTAGGATGATATGACCTGGGAATCTATTGGGAAGGTTAGCAATATGATAAGAAGAAGTATCAAGTTCATTATCGAAAGTGCAAAAACCATTGGGACTCCCAATCCTAGGGGGTGAAAAACATCATGAGTATCAAGTTGTCAAGGGGGACTATGAATGGGACAACCCATGTGGGGAAGAGTGTTATCAGTTGACAGTACCAAAATGTAGCAGAGGTGAAGGTACTACAGATCCAGATGTAGGGACCCTAAAGGAAAATGTCAGAGGGTGTGACCAGGATATGCAATTGTTTATAGAGGGATTAATTACATGCCAATGTCAAACATATACCTAAAGGGGTTGTAAGTTGGCTTAACAAGTACCTGCACAAAAACCAAATACCCAACGTGAACAATATCTAATGATAAATAACATATAACAACTATTTGATAAAATTGAAAGTAAGCATATGTACCTGAATGTGGCATGAGAAAAATGCTCCTCCGGGGATAAGTGTAGATGATAACCTAGGGCATATGAATGGGTAGATGGTTGGATCAGGACCTGGTGGCCGAGAATGGTTCGGAAAACGGAGGCTCTGAGCTCCTGTACCATAATGTGGAAGTTGGGAAAAAAGCCCTATATATGGATGGTGGGCCCACAATTCCACCTCATTTGCACTGACACTATTGTTGATCTTGCGAGAGAGTTGTGAGGTGATTTGAATATTGTGGGAGCTTGGGGCTACTGATCTGAGAGTTGCAAGAGACAGTTTAGTGACCTTATCGTCCTGTATTGTGTGAATTTGATGGATGTTAGCTAGTGGTTGTACGGAGGGCCATACAGGGGTCTTTATGGGTAGGTCGCCAATAGTGCATGGGAAATTGGTGAATACCTGTGCATGGGTGTGTGGGTGAGAGTTGATTTCCTACACATTAAGTGCGATTTTTCCCCAAACAGTCACGCATTCTTGAATGTGTGATTGTGATGGCAAACCCCACCATAATGTGTGTCTATGTAGGTAAAAATCGTGCATATGTGTGTGTGGGTTAGATAGACAGGTGTGCATTACATGTGCGCCTGTATCAAGGACAGTTGTGCACCCATGCATAGTTTTGAGTGTGACAGTTGTGCATTATTGCACAGTTGTTTGACGAACAGTGGCGCATATATGCGCAACTATATGGGGGAAATTCGTGCACTTTGTGTAGGCTGATGGGTGTCATTGTGGCATATATATGCGCAATAGTGGTGCATATATGTGAACAGTGGCACATATATGCGAACAGTGGTGCATATATGCGCAACTATGAATGCAGGTGATCAGCATAGTTGGGGACGATGTCAGTCCATTGGAGAGAGTGAGACTAGGACCGACTGGGAGAGGTTGCGAGGGAGCATCCAGTAGTGCACAGACACTTGGCATCCTGTGGGTTGCTGAAGTTTTTCAACTGTCCTTTAATACGGTCGCAGGAGTTCTTACTCCGGTTTTTTATTCGGATGTGGAGCACTGACCTATAGTGTTTTGTGGTACGAGGGAGCAGCTGACATTCTCTTCAGTAGAGAACATATATTTTTTGATAGGACTCCCCTTCCGAGGGAGGGAATTGGTTGTGGATCCCCATTTACCAGGGGAGGATAGGGTAGAGACCATCGCGGCAAGGCATTATTCTGGGTCGAACCCGATGTCGTGTTCGGTAGTCCAAATTGAGGCCCTTGATGACCTGTTGAATAATGCATCATGGATATGGTAGTGAGTATTTATGTATCCTTGGGCACTTAATGTATCATCGGTGGTCAGTTGAGGCTGGTTAAGGAAGTCTTGGATGGAGACATGTTCACATGGGGTGTGTTGATGTATACCAAGATGGTGTCCCAACTGAACCGGTGTCAACGTGCTGATTCTGGTGACTTTTCCTTCAGGTCAATTTTGGTGGCCTGGTTCTTAGAGAGGGTGCCTCTATTGTGCCCTCGGATTCTATTGGCGCGAGCGTCATGGAGAGAGCCTTGATTGATGCGGTGGGCGCATGTTTTGGCTTGGAATGAAGGAGGGGAGGGTGGTCACCACAGTTGCTCGAGTGTGGTAGTAGATGTTGTAGGTGATTCTACAGTTTCCATACGCTGGTATGGATTATAGACAGGATCCAAACATGATGCTACCTCCTGGGAAGGATTGGGACCATAGAGGTATGTGGGTTATAAATCTTTTTTATTTTGGTAGATAGCATTGATCAGACATGTATATGGATGATGACATTATATCTGTGTTTTTTTTCAAATGTCAGACCCTAGGTTCGAGAGGCAGAGGTCATCTGGGAGATGGCTCGACGGGAGTCAGCTCGACAGGAGCCTACAGAGGCAAGCACTGGGCAGAGGCGTCGACAATATGATGCCAGTGCAGGACCGTCGAGAGAGTCACAGGGGTATGTTGGGGCATTTTTTGAGGACCTGCGCCAATGGTTTGAGCGGGTCCTACAAGGGGTTCCGAAGGGCATATGGGCCCACATCCAGGATGACAAGGTCCTGGACTAGTGTGTAGGAGTACCGGCAGAGTGGCGGACGTTGATCCACAGGGTAGCAGTGGTAGGGGCAGCTATGACGGGTCGACTTCCCCCTGGAGCTGGACTACCCCCAGCTGGTGGGGTACCTCCAACTGACAGAGGACCTGAGAGGGAAGCTCTAGGGGCACCTTGAGTGCCGAGTTGAAATATATTGGGTTATGGGCCCAACTTTGTATAGGGTATTTGATACCCAATTTTTCATTTATAGGGATGATGAGACTTATGAGCCTTTGGGAAGATGTATATATATATTTTGTAAAATAGTGATGACCTTTATAATATATATGGTGGATATATTGGTGATCAGTCTTGTCTTTGTGTTTTTTGTTTATGATTTGTGATGTCTATTTCTATCTTTTGACAAATGTATCATTCTATGTATATGATGTTTTTAATGTGATAAATGCCAATCTAATACTAGGTTAGCCATGTGATCTACTACTTGATTGAGGTTTCTTGGAATATGTGTAAATGTGATGGAATCAAAGTTGCGAGATAGGAGTCTAACTTTCATGCATTTGCGGAAGAGGCAAGGATCGTGAACATGATACACGTTGTTGAGTTGTAGGACAACAATCTAGGAATCTAATAGAATGCTAAGGTGACGAATGTGGCAGTGATTGGCCTCGGCGAGGAGACCAATCATGGCGTCATATTTGTCTTGGTTTTTGGTGGTCGGGCCTAAGCATATGCCACTATAATGGCGTAGTACATGTGAGGGGTTATAGAGGGCCCAAGAGGCCGAAGCGAGATTCTGGGTCCAGCGACCGGCATCGTCATCATAACCAATGTGGTGGGTTGATGGATGTTTCATCTGTCAATAACACGGTTGATAGATCATACATGAGGAGTGGTGGCTAATGTAAAACATGACTAAAAACTCTACAAATGTGCATAAGGAGAAACCTAAGGTAGGGGGGATATGCTTAGGCATAAAAATTATTCATGTACAACTCATTGACAGGTTCTTTCAGGGGGGGCCTTCGGGAGAGGACAAGATGTAGGCACCTTTAGTGAGGCATTGTTGGATGATGAAGGGGATGTGCCATAATGACTCTAATTTCCCATGGCCAAGAGTTTCATGGGTGATATCATAGGCTAACACAAGATCACCTTCATGAAATGAGCGAAGGTTGACATGGTGGTCAAAGGTGGCTTTGGATCATTTTTTAGCTACCTCGTTGTGTTGTAATGAAGATCGATCGTCTTCATCAAGGGATTCTAAGGTCACCAGGTGATTCTCTATTGGAACAGTGTCAGGTAATAGTTCAACGGTAGTGCGTAATGTTGGGATTTATCACTCTATAGGGAGAGTGGATTCGATCCCATGGACGAAGTGGAATGGTGTAAAACTGGTGGCAGTTTGGATTGACGTGTGATAAGACCATAAAGAGGAAAAAAACATATGATGTCAGTTGGTCTTATGTTTGTTGACGATGCATTAAAGCATGGTTTTGAGGACTTTATTGACAGCCTTGACCTGCCTATTGTACTGAGGGTAGTATGAGGAGGCAAACTCATGGGTGAAGCCTAATTTTGAGGAGAGTTTTGCAAAGATCTTGTTCTCAAAATGTTTACCATGATATGAAACTAACTTTTGCGGGACTCCAAAATGGGTAATGACAAGGTTGAATAAAAAATGTGTTGTTGTGTCAGCAGTGTTGTTAAATGTGGGCATGGCTTCGGCCCATTTGGTAAAATAATGCACTGCCACCACAATGTACTAGTGGCCATTACTAGATAGAGGATGGAAATTCATGGCCGTTATGACTGGGTGTATAAGAGCTAGTGGAGCTAGTGCTTTGTTTGCATAAAGTTGGCATTTATCGCATCACTTGACAGCGTGGATGCATTCATGAAACAAAGTGGGCCAGAAGTATCTTGCTCGAATTATTTTTTGGGCGGTAGACATACCTGAGAGGTGACCACCGCAAGTGTCATTGTGGAAATCATTCAAGACTCTGTCGACTTCGTCGATGGTAAGACATCGTTGAAGGATGGTATAGACCCTGCGTCAGTAGAGAATATCTCTAATGAGGAGGTATCGGAGAACTTGATGGAAAATGCGTCGACGATCATCTCGAGAGAGGTGAGACCCGAACTTGTGTGTACAAAACTAGACGAGAAGGTTGTCGTACCAAGGGTCATCTAAGGAGATGAAGAAGAGGTGTTCATCGAGGAAATCCTCACTGATAGGGGAATTTTTGGCGTCCGAGGTGAAAGTTGTAATGAGTTCGGCTAGGACAAGAGCTTTCTTGCTTTGGGGAGTAGATAAATCTAGATCGTATTCCTAAATGATAATGATCCATCGGGAAAATTTGTCATTGATCTGTCGTCGACTAAGAAATTATTGCATGGGGTTGGAATCTTCTACGACCTTGGTAGTTCGAATAAGAATATAATGTCGTAGTTTTTGGACTGCGAGGAAAACTACTAACATGATTTTTCCGTCATGATTATACTTTAAGGGTGGTCCTGAAAGGTTTTTACTAATGCAGTAAATCACATGTTCACTCCCATCATCCCCTAATAGGACGAGGACTCATAAGAATGAAACAACAGAGGATGATAAGTAGAGGATGTAATCGTAATCATATTCTGGGGGACTAATCAAAGGGGCATTGGATAGGGAGGATTTTAAATCATCAAAAGTTGTTTGAGCATGTTCGTCCCATCGAAATGGGATATCATGGAACAGTAAGCGGAGAAAACCATGTGCGCAAGAGGCGTAATCTAGGACAAAGTGATGTAAAAAGTTGGATTTTCCTTGTAGGCTCTACAGTTGGCATAAAGTCCTAGGTGGTGGAATTTCTTCGATATCTTCGACCTTGAGGGGGTCCACAGTAATGTCATGCTGGGAGACAATGAACCTGAGGAGGGTCGGACAGTAATGCAGAAGACACACTTGAGGGGGTTCAAGCAGACATTATATTGACAACATCATTGAAAAACGATGTGTAAGTCGTCTAAATGTTGGGTTTTCTTTTTGGATCAAGTAGTGATATCATCCAAGTAAGCGAGAATGATGTGATAAATATCATGAAAGATGTAGGTCATGGCCTATTGGAAAGTAGCACCTTTATTTTTTATTCCAAAGGGCATGACATCATAAGTAAAGGTACCCCAAGGGGTTGTAAAAGTAGTTTTGTACTGATTTGTTAGGTGGATTTGAATTTGATTGTATCCGAAGAACCCATCCATAACAGACAGTGCTTCATGGATGGCATAATCATCGATTATTTGGTCAATGAAAGGGGTTGGGAAGTTTTCTTTGGGACAAGTGTGGTTGAGGTCGTGAAAGTCTTGTAGACATGAATAGTTCCCTATTTTTTGTTAACGGGGACGGGGTTGGAGACCCAAGAAGTTTACGCAATGGGGTAAATGAACTCGGAAGTGCGTAATTTGTCAATTTCATCTTTGATAGCTACATATTTGGACGGGTGGAGGGGGTGTTTCTTTTGACGAACAAGGGTGATATCCGACCATGTGTCAATTCGATGTTCGACTATAGAAGGATCGAGGCCAGGAATCTTTGTATATGACCAGGCAAAAATATCCCGGTATTCCTGAAAGAGAGCTTTGTAAGAAACGATATCTTCAGGGAAGAATGCGTCACTAATGGTGATTGACCTCAGGGGATAAGGACGTATAAGGGATATTGTGTATGGGACACGATGGCTCGCTAGAAATAAACCAAATTTCAAGACATTGTGGATGATATCTCATTTTCTCAGGGAATGACGACGAAATATAATGAATGTCAGTAATGTGAGCCTCAGTAGGGAGTGTCGGAGAGGTTTTGGGTCGAGATGTGTGGAGTACTGCAACCAATGTTTGGTAGAATTCAGGTAGAGTTGGAAAATGATGAGTGTAATGGTCATATTCTAAACATATGGCACAAGAGAAATTGGTTCGTAACCCTTTCTTACATGTGGTTGAGGATTCTATAGTAGCGGTGGATGTACTTGGGGGAGTGGCAAGCAATGGGGTTGCTTTAGGGATCTGGATAAGATTGTGTAACTTGGGAAGAGTAGGACATATGTTAGTGGGGTGTCCTTCTCTTTCGCATAGTGCGCAAGGAGGTTGAGCTCGGGGAGGGAGTGGATCTATGGGCTCGTTCTTCCTTCATCTTCCCCCAGTAGTGGCAGTGTTTCCACCAGTTGTGGGTGGGGTTGGTGTGGTAGGATCTTTTACTGGGATCTCCTTCGGTAATCCCTCTGTCTGAGGAGGGAGAGATGGTGTAGGAACCATGGAGGGTGGATGGAGATACCATACAGGGATGGCGATAACCATGTTAGGAAGGGTGAGGATAGCAATGACCTGGAATGCTTGGACGCTAGGTGGGGGATAGAAAAAGGGGATTTGGGTAATGGCTTGGGGGACTGTTTCCCAAACAAGGATTTTCCCTTGGAAGGGGGGGGGATTCGGGACAAGTGGTGTTGCAGTGTTTTTAGGGAATTCCTGAGGTAGTGGTTCCCCAAATGGTGGAACTTCGATGTAGAGAGGGGCCTTGAGAGGAGTATCATCTCTGATATATGTTCCATTAGAGGAAACTACACACACTTGTGTTGAAATAGAAGGTCTTAGGAGGATGTTATCAATATAAGTTCCTAACAAGGATGGGTCTTTGAATATTCCAGTGCCAATGTCAATGACTGGAAAAGCATCTGAGCTAGCGTGGACAAGAGGGAGGATGTTATCAATGTTGGCAGAATGATTAGGATCATGATTTGTAAGTTGGTTGATGGTGATGATTTTCCCATTATGGGGGGACATCATCGTACAAAACATAGATGAGGCTATCGCCTTCATATCATACATGTAGCTACGTCCGAACAAGATATTGTAATCAAGTGGGGCGTCAATAAATTCAATGTCGATGAGGATGGTTTTTCCCCCAAGTTCTATGGGGAAATTTTGAAGAAGCCCTTCAGGGGATGATGGTTGATTGTCATAATCTCTCAGGGTGATGGAAAATGGTACTATCTCACGTGAGCCAAGTTTCTTCCATACTACTTTGGACATGATGCATGTGGATGCACCTTCATCGATGATGCGCCGATGAATTGTGATGTTTCGGATCTTAACTAGTATCTGAAAGGCTACCAGAGCAGGGAGGCGTGGTTCTTTGTTATCCAAATCAAAGGTGATTAGTTGAGTATCATCTAGGTCGACTACCCCCAAGGTGGAAAGCAAGGATTTGCGCTGAGATGGATAGGTTTGAAGGACCTCCAATACATACATGGCTGCAGGAGACTTTTCTAAGTCATCGACCAAACTGTAATTATGGGTTTCCATAGCATGAGGGTTATGTACATTCTATCGTAAAGGCATGCAGGGTATACGGGGATTTGGTTCTATGTTAGGGCGTGGGATCATCAATGGTTGTTCTGTTGTAGTTGGAGTTTTTTCTGAGGTGGTTGGTGTAGAGTTAAGAGGCATGATGTATGGAAGGTTGCGCATTTTCAGAAGAATCCCTTCTTCGCTGGTATGGAGGATATTGTGATCGATTGGATTTTCAGGTTGAGTGGGACCTGGGTTTTGATATTGCCCGATTTGTGGTGGGGAGGAGTTTATCTCCTGTTGGGTATTCATCACACCTTGGTGTGGAATGGGGATTTGAAAAATGGATGGAGGTGGTGGTTGCAGATAATGTTGTGGGGCATATTGAGGGGCAGGTGTTGTCAGAGGGCGTTGTGTTCATGGATTCTTTCATTCGTTTGTAATCAGAAATTTGGGGGAAGTGGTGAGTATAATGTCCATACTCATTGCATAGAGCACAAGGGAAGTTAGTTCAAAGATTATTGTTCTTCCCTTGTCATGGTTGATTGTTATTTTTTCCCCCTTGGGGGTTTTGGTTTCTTTGATTTCGGTTGCCCCCAGCGGGATGGTTTGGTTGGGGGTTATTTCCTCATGGTCCCGGGTTGATATTGTTTCAATTTTTTCCTTTCTTCTTGGCATTATTTGACTGATGGGTCAAATTTTTTGTATTCAAATTTTCAAAAGCATTAATATTATTTAATGGGAGAGGGTTGAACAAAGTTAACACCGACATGTGGTTGTCCTAGTGGGGGAGAAATTGGCTAGGGGGGAACATGAAATGGAAAATATGGGTTGTTTTGTGGAGATGATACAAATGGTGTATAGGAAGTAGAAGTACTTCCACTACTATTGGGCTTATAGACGGGGGTTGGGGTTGGACCCGTACTTGGTTGAGAGACCGGATGCATCAAGGGTACCAATGGGGGTCCCCCCAACGGTAGAGGGGGAGCCACGGGATATGATTGGTTATGGGTGGGAGGAGGGTAATAAGACGTCCCTCCATATGGTTGAGGGTACTGATTTTCACCATGAGTGGGTGATGGGTGGTCGTAAGGGTTGAGATGTGTCATAGAACCAATCAACCCATCTGTCGCGTGAGAAACCCCGGGTTTTTCCTGGCTGTGTGGTAGGGGTCTGGGTGCATCAAGAAATATTGTGTACAAGTAACTTGATTGGGCATATATGAGGTCGAATTGTTGGGCCTTGTTGATGGATTCCTCTTCTAATTGAGGAAAAGTGGATGCTACATCTTTGGAAATCACAGGGACGATCAATTTAAGAAACCAATCGAGACGTTGTTCTTTGGTGGTTTATTCTTTACACAAACTATGGCGTCGACGCCATTCATGGATGTGGTCAGCGATATGGATAGCAGTGGTTTGTTTGAACTCAGAGAGAAGTTATAATCCAGTGTCATGAAGAACTGGTAATTGGAAAAAGGATAAAAAGGCCTTGGCCAATGATTCAAAGGTCACATGGGACCCTGATTTTTCGTCCATATACCATTTGGTTGATGAACTAGTCAGGGTTATTTAAAATAACCTCAAGTGGATGGAATCACACATGATGTTGTTTGAAGAGCGCCATAAGTGGAAGTTCATAACATGGTTGGCGAGGTATTCCCCTGGTTTACCTTCAAACTTTGGAATGTCTGAAGGAAATTTGGTAGGCATATTGGGCCAAGTGGCATCATATAAAATGGGGTCATTCATGAGTTTGGTTAAATTATGAATGTTGAGGGATGCCAAGTATAGAAAAGGGGTATTTGGTGGGGGATCAGTTCTAGCCATTGTGTGTGTAGGTAATGGATGTGTCCCTTGAGAAGGATTTGGTGGGTTTGTACTTCTCCCTTGAGAAGAAGTTTGTCCCCTGCCTCCTTGTGATGGAGAACTAATAAATGGATTGCCTTGGGTATTTGACCCAAGCAAAGTGGAACCAAGTAAATTCGATCCCAAGACAGTATCACTCACTGGGGTGTGATATGGTGGAGTCGGTGAGTTGGCGAGACTAGGGACTCCTCCTAGAATAGGAAGGAGAATCTGCAAGCATCTAGAACGATGGGGATTATGTGGTCCCCCTATGATTCCGACTAGCAAAGTGAATGTGTGCAAATGGTGACAAGAGAGAAATAAATGAACAAGAGATTTTTTTATGTTTGACCTTCACAAAATAGTATAACTCACAATTTCATGTAGTCAAATGAACATCATACATAAATCAACTATAAAATAAACAAGCATGTGGATAGATGGATTTTGTCCACGTGGGGGAAAAAAAATTCTCGTGTCCTAAAATACCTATCATCCTTCCTCTCAATTTAGCATTGG
Organism: Picea engelmannii; assembly: GCA_009831015.1. Classification (NCBI taxonomy): domain Eukaryota; kingdom Viridiplantae; phylum Streptophyta; class Pinopsida; order Pinales; family Pinaceae; genus Picea; species Picea engelmannii. Next base: position 7,203 of record ML782366.1, on the reverse strand, counting down.
GCCTTCCAATAGCACTCGACAGTGGTTCTGAATCCACCGGAAGAGGAACTAGTGAAGGTTGAAGTAGTTAGTTATAATGAGGGGTAGAGGGTGCATATCCTGAAATAGATGGCAATATTTCCCAATAGCCACACAAAATCTGACCAGGGTGTGATTGCAGCCCACAACCGCCACCTGGGTAGATATCCTATGTTTGGCCACTAAGTAACTCATTCAAGGTGAAACATTTAGATTTTCGACCTAAAAAATGGGTCACGGGATGGATACCCTCACAAGAGTTGGGTGACTTGAGGAGGGATGCACAGAACAACCAGACCTCGGCCTTCAACCCTTCATGGGTATATCCCTACCTTATGGTATAGTAACACTTGACTTAGAGGATTTGAAATATCCCTATTCTCAACTTCTATTGTTTCAAAATGTGAGAACCTGATAACAAGGAGTTATTTGGATGCCTACCCCCAAGATCCTACCTAGACTAAAAAAATTATTTAGGCACCTCCTCTGGAGAAAATATTTAGTGCGTTATTAGAAAAAATTTAGATGGAGTGGGATGAGAGATTGGGGTCATGGACAAACCTTGTTTGAATTAAATTGGTGTGGACAATTTCCAAAGAAGTAGTTGGATCTTTCGAAGTTCCTTTGAAGTACTTTGTGGGTACTTAAAAAGAAATCTTACTTCGACCTCCACTATTCTAATAGAAATAATGTGTGTGATGAGTGGTTTTGTGTGCAAGAAACTGAAAAGTGTGCAAAATATTTTTAATAAGTTAATTGTAAGATTGTAGCACGTGGACTTCATGTGGTCCTTACAAATCTTCTTACCTAGCTTACTATGTTTCTTTGGTACAACCTTGCGGAATATTTAAAGCCCTAGAGAACTAGCAATGTGGACATATGAGTCCTTACTTGATCCTTTAAACTCCCTAGAATGTTGTCTATACTAAGAAATATTTTGAAACTATTCTAGGATTGTAGACATGTGGGCATGCATGGGCCCATTACTTGATCTTTTAAACTTTCCTAGAGTGTTGTCTAGACTAAGAAAGATTTTTTGAAACTATCTTAAGATTGTAAACATGTGAGAATGTATACGCCCTTACAAAGATTTTAGATCATTTTTCAAAACTAAGAGGTACCCTAGGGGGGGGTTTGTCCTCTCCTAATGACTTTTTAAGGGAGATGAAATTTCCTTTCAACCACCTTTTTTGATTCCCGAGATCACACTTGGGTGCGGGGGAAGAGCATACTTGAGGGTTAAAATTGATTTCTAGTCCCAAATTAGTTGATTTGTGTTTGAAAAATCAATAACTTTAACTCAAAGTTTTAAATTCCAAATGAGCCATCCATCTGGAAACAAAGCAAAGAGAAGAATTGTGATTCTTTTTACCCCTATATGCTTATGTTAGCTAACCTTCCTTCTAAGAAAGGACTCTAAGTGAAGTGTGATTGCTTTACAAAGTGAAGGAAATTAAAATATGAAGGCAAGGAGGCCTCAAACCACTCTAAAACCCTTACAATTTGCCAAAAATTGAACTTGTGTGTGGGCTATAGTTCTTCCAGATGCGCTAAGCACACAGAATGCACATAATGTACAGGTTTATGAAGGCTCTTACGTGCAAAGAGCGCAGAATGCACGTCTGTGTTCTTAGAAAGTCGTGCACTTCCTATCATGCATTGAGAAAGAAATTTCAAAACGAAATTATCTTGTCTTGGCTCTGAATTCTGACTTTGGAAGATTGGACTAGGCCGATTTTGGTACCTGCATATCCAAACAATTAGAAATAAGTGCTCTCGAGACTTAAATAGGGAGGAATTTGATTTTGATCCCCATTATGCTTGTCAATATGTTGTGTTGGTTTCGTCACATGGGTGAGCAAAAACACAACACTTACTTGCCTAGTTAAGTCAACTAAACAAGACAAAGGTTTGTGAGTTGATTAGATAACTAAATACACATGAAACAAGGAAAAAACAAAAAGAAAAAGAAATAAATGTTAAAGAATCTTGCAAGAACTAGAACCGTGAAAAACAAAAATGACAATCATATAGCTACCAATGGATCAATATAATGATAGGCTAGAACCGTAGAGAAAGGCAGGGAATTATGAATCCCCTCTTCCTCTTTGGGAGGGCTCTTGAGTTCCCCAATAGAGATCTCTTCTCTTCATACAATGGCAAGTGACAATGGTGAAGAAATACAATGACAATCATCTCAAGAGGTGAGTGGAATGGCCCTTGCTATAGTGCTTGAATGATTCAAAG
>ML782365.1:298693-338652 GCA_009831015.1 Picea engelmannii | reverse complement strand
CCAAAGATGTTTGGTATATTGATAGTGGAGCATCCAGTCATATGACTGGACATAAACACTATTTCAGTAATCTTGAAGAGAGGGGATTCAAATTTGAGATTCTTCTTGGAGATGACTATGCTTATCATCCAAAGGGAATAGGAACTGTAAAGTTTGAGAGGGAGTCAGGAAAGCCTCTTTATCTTTCAGATGTTCTCTATGTCCCTGGTCTAAAGAAAAATCTTGTCTCAGTATCTGCTTTAGAAGACAAGGGATATGAAGTATCCTTCAAGGAGCAAAGGGCTTATATCAAGCCTAAGGGTCTGGACAAAGGATCTGAGCAAGTCATTGGGGTAAGAAAAGATAAGTTGTATAAGCTTCAATTTGATTCACACTATGCTCTAGCCAATAGTAGTGGTAGTAGAGATTGTGAGCTATGGCACAGGCGGATGGCTCATCTTTGTCATGGGGCTCTTAAGATTTTGGGAAAGATCGTGACAGGGATGCCTCCCTTCAGTACAGATCATCATGAAGTATGTAAAGATGTGCTCTAGGGAAATATACAAGAGCACCATTTCGTAAGAGTGATCGCCAGTCCAAAGGGATCTTGGATCTGATTCACTCAGATATCTGTGGTCCCATGTCATCTCTTTCTATAGGGGGCAAGTTCAGATATTACATTAGCTTCATAGATGACTTCTCAAGAAAGACCTGGATTTATTTCCTGAAAGGAAAAACCTCAGAAGAGGTTCTCAGAAAGTTTCAAGAGTTCAAGGCTCTTGTCGAAAATCAAACTGGAAGAAAATAAAAGTTCTCAGGTCAGACAATGGAGGAGAGTACAAGTCCCATGCTTTGAAAAAATTATGTGCGGAAGCCAGAATTAAGAGGGAGTTAATTGTTCCCTATACTCCTCAGCAGAATGGAGTATCTGAGAGGAAAAACAGAGCTATTATGGGAGCAGCAAAAGCAATGTTGCATGATCAGGATCTCGCAAGGTTCCTTTGGGAAAAAGTTTGCAATGCCACAGTATATCTTCAAAATAGGAGTCCTCACAGAGTGCTTGGGAACGTAACTCCAGAAGAAGCCTTCACCGAGAAGAAACTAGACATTGGACACCTTCGTATCTTTGGGTGTGTTGTCTATTGTCATATCCCTGCAGAGAAAAGGACCAAGTTGGATCCTACAGCAGAGAAGGGGATTCTTGTTGGATACAGTGAAACTTCCAAAGCTTACAGGGTGTGCATTCCTTCTTCCAGGAAAACAGTGGAACACAGGGACGTAAAGTTTGAAGAAGAAAGGGCCTTCCGAAAATCTTACCAGGATGAAGATGTTCTCAAAGCAGAAGCTCATCAGCAGGAGGAAGCTTCATCTCCTCAATCTACAGTTGTTCCTACTAATAGTCAGAAAGAGGAACAGGTAGAAAATCAGTGAGGATCCTCTAGGAAAGGAAAACCAAAGTGGGCAAAACAATTGTTGAAAGAAGCCGAAGAGCAAGTAAAGACCCCTAGGACTTCTGTCAGAACAAGTAAACCTCCTCGGAGATACTCAGGATATGCAGCGCTTATGAACAATATTATTAAGTCAAAACCTACCATCTTTGAAGAAGCTATCAAGAAGCAAGTGTGGAAGGAAGATATGACAGAAGAATATGCCTCAATAATGAAAAATGAAGTATAGGAAATTGTGCCAAGACCAAAAGAAAAATATGTGGTTAGCTCCAAGTGGATCTTCAAGATCAAGCATGCAGCAGATGGCAACATTGAAAAACATAAAGCTATATTTGTAGCTTGTGGGTTCTCTCAGCAGGAAGGAGTGGACTATGATGAGACCTTTGCTCTTGTGGCTCGTTATACCTCCATTTGAGCAGTCATGTCTATTGTCACTCATATGGGATGGAATATTCGTCAAATGGATGTGAAGACTGCATTTATCAACGGAAAAATTGAGGAAGAGGTCTATTTAGAACAACCGCAAGGTTTTGAAGTTAATGATAGAGCGAATCGTGTCTGTCGACTGAAGAAGGCTCTTTATGGACTCAAGCAGGCTCCTAGAGCATGGTATTCCATAATTGACAATTATCTCCAGAGTATTGGATTTGTCAAGAGTAATGCAGATCCAAATCTGTACTTGCTTATGAGTAAAGGTGATATTCTCATCCTTGTTCTCTATGTTGATGATTTATTCCTGACAGGAGCAGAAACTCTAATTACAGGTTGAAAGAGAAACTTGGCAGAGGAATTTGGGATGAAAGATTTGGGGCTAATGCATTATTTCCTTGGCTTAGAAGTCTGGCAACGCAAGGGTGAAATTTTCCTTGGTCAAGGCAAATATACAGTTGAGATTCTCAAAAGATTTGGGATGGAGGACTGTAAACCCATGGCCACTCCCATGATTACTAATCTCAAGAAATTAAACACCTCTGAGTCAGAAAAGGTGAATCCTACCATCTACAGGAAGTTGATTGGTTGCTTGATGTATTTGGTCAACACTAGACCCGATATCTGTTTTTTTGTCGACACTCTCAGTCAGCATATGGTGGACCCCAGGAGAGTGCATTGGATTGCAACCAAACATATCTTGAGATACTTGAAAGGTACCATAGAGTATGGGCTTCAGTATGTGCAAGGAGACCAAATTACAGTAGTGGGATTTTCAGATTCAGACTGGGCAGGGAGTGCAGTTGAGGTTGTTGCTTCAGCTTAGGGTCAGGTATGATCTCTTTTGTACAGCAGCAAGCAAAAGTCTGTAGCTCTCAGCTCTGCAAAAGCTGAGTACATGGCAGCAAGTCAAGCAAGTTGTGAAGCACTTTGGCTCCATAAGATGCTTGTTGACTTGTTCATTTCAGAATTAGATCCTACGGTGATATACTGTGATAATCAAAGTTGTATTAAACTCTCAGAGAATCATGTGTTTCATGATCGATCTAAACACATTGAGATCAAGTACCACTTCATCAGGGACAGAGTGCAAAAGAGGGCCATAAAGCTTCAGTACGTCTCCACAAATCATCAGGTTGCAGATATTCTTACTAAAGGCTTGCCTAAGGGAAAATTTGAGCACTTCAAAGAGAAATTGGGAGTGATTGAGAACACTTTCCTCACTAMGAGGGAGTGTTAAAATGATATAGTGGGGATAGGTTCTATAGTTGAGATAAAAGTAAGTTATCTCAACGAAAGAATAAGTCCCAGCCATTGATCAAGATTAAGATCCAATGGCYGAGATCYTTTCTTATCATTTTACATGGATCACCAAGCTATATAAAAGGCAAGTCGAGTTATTTTCAATGGATGACTTGAGTTAGAGGAGTCGAGTCTGCTAGAGGGAGAAAGCCGTACCTCTGTAGAGCTCAGTATGACCAGAAGAAGCTGTGACTTGAAGACAGCCAAGTTAGGGCTGAGTATTCTCGGTTAAGCAGGGCTGATCTACCTCTCAGAATGAGTGCCGTACAGCAGTTGAAGTATGGCCAATACGTATAGTGAAAGTTGATCCGTACAGCAGTGAAGGAAGAGGCCGATCCGTACAGGGAGATCAGATTCATGCAGCTAGTACAGCCAAGAAGGGTTGAACGAAAGTCTGAGATAAGGAATCTTTTTGTTGTACCATAATTGTAAAAAAAAATTCAGAAATATAAAAGGAGAAACAAGTTTTCTGTTTTCCCCACATTGGGGTTACAGGGTAAATATTTTGTGTTCCTCATGTGGTTGCTCTATTGTTAAAATATTGTATCCTTCTATAGTTTATTTTACAATCATAAGAGCACACAAACATGAGTCACAAAAGCAATTTTGCTTCGAAAATATTTCAAGTCGGACAATCTTACAACACACATGCATAGAGAGAGGCATGAACTATATATATAACAAGAAAGAAGCAAAAGAGAATCATAAAAGATTTCATTACCTACCAATTTCAGAAGAATATGCCCAAACCCTGGCTAGCATATGAAAAGTACATTAGCATTGTTGGCACGGGTCAAACAAACTTACGAAACTCGTCAATTATTCCTGATCATGTTTTTTCTCATTCTAAGTTACAATGAAGCATTCTTAGTTCCAATGATAGTTTTTTGCCCAGATAACTTTCTTCCCTTGTCCAAATCGATCAAAAAACAGCAATCCTGCGAGTAGCATTTTTGTCTGGAAACCAGATTATTTTTGGAAATAAAACTAGGGGTACAGCAGTTAAATGCTTTGAAAACAAGGGATCTCCACAAAGTGAACAGAATTTTCAACACTGTCGACTGCTATAACATGATTATAATTTAAGGGCAGCAATAGCTTCAGGCTTGAAATCCACTCTTAAACTCAAAATCCTTCGTACTTCAGCAGGCGTTAACCTCCATGTCATAGGCCCCGAGTTCTCTCCCCAGTAGTCTAAAATCTCCGAGACTTTTTCTAAGTTCAAGATAGTTGCCATTTGTGTAAGTCGTGCAAACTTATCCCTAACAGTTCTTTGTGTCATACTAGAAAAGTGGCCAACAAGTGTTCGAGCATCTCTATCAAGCTGTAAACCACCCAACTGATTGAATCTCTTCTGTGTCATTATCACTTCCAACCTTTTAACGATAAAGTCTATTATTAAATGCACAAAAGAGTCATAATTATTTGTTGTCATAACTGGTTGCAGCCAAGTTACATTTGTCTCAACTGCATGTAGCAGCTTTTGTACCCATGGATCATTTATTTCGTTTTCAGCGTATTGTGTTTCAGATAACTCATAGCTTATTGTGGCAACAGCATCCATGATTGGGCGGAGACGGGGTGTTACACTGCTAGCTAATTGCTCTAAGCCTGCAGTCAGAACTTGTTTGAAGGCATTGCTCGTCTCTGCCAGCTCTGACAAGCATGACTTAACTTTTTCTCTATCAGCTGGTGCAGAAAATGCCTGTAATGAAAAATAGTAGTTACAAAATTTTAGAATTTTATCTTCAATACAAAAATGGAATGATCTAATGCAAGTGGAAAGATAAACAAAGGTTCAACAACAAACTTTAACACGAGAAAATAGATTTCTAGTCAAAGTAATTAGTTTCAACAGCTCAAAAATGTGTTTAAAATGAAAGCAAACTTGAACCTGGTTGAGAGTCAAGACAATGGATCACATACTCTAGGTTCTTTCAGGTAAAATGCAAAATCTAAATGCAGTATACCAATGCAGCGTTTTCCAACACAAAGGGAGCATATGATTTAGACTAAAGGAAATAAATTAGTAATAAATAGCTTACCTCTGTGCAGCACTCCTCGATTTCATGTCTGAGTTTCAGAACATACTCACTGCTAACATCCAAATTATTTAAAGCAGTTGCAATTTCAGTGCCTGTTTTGGACACCCCTACACCCCCTAAAAACAGCTTGCCACCCAAGTTTGGTTCTCTTATCTTCCTCTGCAAAGCCTCCTGGAATTCATTGTTTAACAAATTAATAGCACCATTAAGAACTGCAAGTACAGACTGGACATTAGAAGTAGACGCAGCCCTTCTGCAACAACTCTGAAGCACATAAAATACATCATCCACCATTGAAGTAGTAAGCCCATCAGAAATAAACTCATCGATCATTATGGCCTTTCTCACATTCTCCACCATGAAGAATTCTTCAAGGATGACATAAAACCCTATCAACTCTTGAACCGCGCGACTAAATGCACCACTTCTGAATGCATTGCTAGCACGCGGACTAAGTTGGGCATCCACAGATCCTACTTCCCTCATCTTTGTCATCATAAATTGAGTGTAATCCTCACTTAACTGGGTTAATGACAGCATTTCTTCCAAGTATATTTCAATCTCTCTTGGATCTGGCCCTTCTGGCGCTCCTACCACTGATATCAAATTCTTATTCTGTGAACTAATCTCTGACGCTAATCTTGCTAGTTTTCTGTAATCCATATACTTCTTTAGAAGCACCGTGCCTCTCGAATCACATTCTTCATGCAGCTCCCAAATCGCATAAACGATTCCATCTTCACCACAAAGACTCCGGAGAATCTCATCATTCCCCTCAATTGCCAAGACAATATCCTTGAACAGATTGGTCAAACAGCCTACAAAGTCGGCCTGAGTCTGCACCCCTGCTCGCCCCATGGACTGCTCTGCTATATCAATTAACCCTTCAAACTCCAATCTAGACCTTAAAGCAATATCTTTTCTCAAGTATGAGACATACACCTGCAACCCTTCTTCCTCGAGACCCAAAGGAGGGAAAAGCTTGATAAATCTCAGAACACTAGAATGATCCCGCTGTTCAATTGCAATGGAGAGCTTGTTCCTGATTACACCCTCGAGCTTTTGCTTCGATTCAAGAAGCTGATTTCTCTGCTCTGTTGCAGTCTCCCTACCTCCCTCCGAACCTGTGACAATGGAGTCACTATACTTTGCATCAAGCTGCAAGAATGTCTCTACATACTTGGCAGCAGACTCGTAATCCTCAGATTCAAGGGCTTGTTTAGCACCATCTATGCAATTGCCCCTCTCCACAATGGCATCAATTCTTGTTAAAGTGGACTGAACCCGAGACTGAGCAAGATCTAGCTCCCTCACCTTGCCACTCACGTGATCTGCAAGGTCACAGGTTGAGCTTACACTTAAGAGCATCTGATCTGAATCAGCCTTCACAATCTCCAGCACTTCAGAAGATTTATGGAGATCACTTAGTTTCTTCTCCAGCTCATGGCGCTGCGACAACAACGCTTCCAACTCTTCATCGATGCCTCTCTGATGAGCAATGCATTCGTGCAGCAACCGGGTCATAGAACCTACATCTGTGAGGTTCCTGATCTGCTCTACCATGTCTTTGCTTCCAAAGCTAATTGATGGAACCCCTCCTCTACCCAGATCATCTTCTGCTGCTGCTGACGCCATCCCCTTCTCTCTTAATCTATGAACAAGCTATTGGAACGAAAGACTAATATTATTCGGTACCTTGACGAAAACCTCCTTTTCGTCCTCTGGTTATGGATCTATATCCATGTATAAGAGGTTTCGAGTTTCGAGTTAGTCCTGTCAAACTACAGCATGAATTGTTCGATCTTCTCGTTCAAAATGTTGCATTAATCAACAGCATTGCTATACCCACACAAATCCTGCATAAACCAGCATTAAACAAGGCATGCCCACATCAGATTCTAAGCAAATACATGTGAAACAAGGCATGTCCACATCAAACTCTAAGAAAATACATATGAAACAATGCACGCCAAAATACATGTGAAACATGGCATGCCCACATTAGATTCTGCACAAATTAGAATGCAACAAGACATTCCTAAATCAGATTCTGCACATATCAGTGAGAAAATGGCCTTGTCACACGATATCTCAGCACAAATCAAGAATCGAAGCCCGTGGCCATGACAAAAATATTAGAGAAACCATGCCCACATATAGATTTTTCAGAGATCGGTGAAAGTAGCAATGCCCATATAAATTCGGAAACAAAAGCCATGACCACATCATGTTTCTGAACAAACCTATTTGAAAACTGTTGATGCGCAATGCTGCATGCCAGCATCCAATTTCTGCACAAATCTGAGGAATCCATAACACGAGACCCACATACAAGCGGCAACGAAAAACCCTAAAGCGTGTATTTTTCATTTACAGATTGATGGAGAAGTCAACCAAATGCAATGAATTGGAAAATTTATTATTCCATATAAAAATGCTTCAGTACATGCCTTGTAGCATATGGGTTTCTGCCCTCCAAGGCCGATTTAGACTTCAACAAATCGGCGACTGTGTGAGCCGAGATACATTCAATTCAATTTGAAGACCCCATTTACAGATTGGTGAAAATATCAACCAAATGCAACGAATTGGAAAATTTATTGTTCCGTATAAAAATGCTTCAGTACATGCCTTAGCATATGGGTTTCTGCCCTCCAAGGCCGATTACGTTAACAAATCGTCGACTGTGTGAGCCGAGCTAAATTCAATTTAATTTGAAGACCCCACGAATTTTTTCAGATTAATAGTGACCTCCACATCGACTCTTTTGTGTGACTTTGTTTAAGTATATATCAAGGCCCTTCGAAATCCATCCTAGGATATGCCTTGTTAATAGTTGCAATTACGACATTACATGAGTGTCTAATGGTTACAAGATTCCTCTTAAGCTAAAGAGTATCCCAAAGGGGTTGGACATGAAAGGCAATGCTTTGAGAACACAATGTGACAAAAATATTGGCCCTCCTTTGCATGCCAATCCACCGTGGGTCAACCCTAATGAGTGAAAAATACATAAACTTTGTGTTTTTTTAGAAACTCATTTTAATTTTGTATGGGGGATGATTAAATTTTAATCCATAAGTTCCTTTGTGCTAGTAGTTTAGAATAGGTTTTCACATACTTTTTGCTCCATGTCAAGGAAATCTAAAAATGTTTTTTTATGAAATGGTTTCAAACTTATCATAGCCTTAGAGCCTTAGGTAAAATTGTTTTCAAATTATAAAGTAATTAGGTAAAATTGTTTTTAAATTATAAAGCTCTTTACCATGTGTAATATTAGAAGGAAAAAAGTTTTTGAAATTATAATAAATATTAATTGAATTTGTAGATTTAATAGGTGATTTTGATGTCGGAAAAAACTTCAAGATATGGTTTTGCGACAACATTGTTTGGATAGGGTATTTTCTTGTCACCGCCTACTAATCCAAACTTTCTTCCTTGATGACACCCCTTAAGCTTTAAGTAAATCGTATTGGTTCATCCATGTCCAACGTGTCTCTTGAAAATCTAAAGATCTTGGCCATACTACCCTCTTTTGGGATAATTGTTGTTAGGCTCTAGAGCCACTTCTCATTCTCTACCCCAAAAGGGAGCAAATCCTCCCCCTGATCCCCCAAAGAGGGAGTCCCTATTTTAGTTAGATTAGGGAAAGCCTTCAAGGAAGCTTTGGCCCTAGCTTTTATTGCAAAATGCTCCCACCTCCTAGATCACTTCATATCAATAAGGTAACTTTGTCTCATGTCATCTCCCTCAATCAAGAATCCCTAGATGATGCAAGATACTATAAAATATTATGGGTTGATTTGTCATTTCAATGGTTTTTGGTCTCCATTCACAATTCTACACAACTGGATCTGTCATATTTGGAAACCCCTTCTCCATGAGGAAGCCTATGTTTACCCTTGTTCCTGTAGGTTTTTCATTATGGATTTTGAATCTATTAAGGATAAGGAGAGTATACTTTATTTTGGGTCTTGGTTTATGGGACATGCAAGCCTTTGCATGAAAATGTAGTCTCGTTTATTTAACCCATCTACAAATCCATTAACTTCAGCTCCAATGTGAGTCTATTTTTTCAATGTGTCCTTACATTTTTTTGGACCTGACTCATTATCCACCATTGAAAATGTTTTAAGGAAGTTTCATTTATGCTCCCCTAAAACTCGTAATACACATATTACAACCCATGTTAGATTGTGTATAGAAGTGGAATTCACAAATGGTCTGCGTAAAGATCATATCATGATTGAGGTAGCAGGAAAAGCTAGCAAAAGCTAGATTATGAGTAGGTAGCTTTTAGATGTATATCATTCTTTGATTATGGACATTTGGTAGCATATTGCCAAAAACAAAGTGAGAAGACTAACATGGCTCCCTAAAAACCAACCGGAGGGAAGAATAGAAAGCAGAATTACAAACCCACTTAGTGATCTACAATATTGCAGAGAAAGCCAAAGAACATTCACATAGAAAGACAAAAACAACACATGACATAAGCAAGCAAAATGAACCTTTCATTTTATTTAGTATAATATGCAGCCTTTATATAGAATAGGTTGAACATACAAAGGTTCTGATCAAAAGTGGACCAATTCTAACTAACCAACAGCTAGAAAACGTCCCAAACCCTAACAACTATCTTAGTTGACTAGTTCATGGTCCTTGGGACTTGTGCCCAACCTCCCAGGTAGAGATGTGCCCCATGTGGCCTTTGTGGTGAAGTGTGTTGCATCTGGAAGGAGGTGCACCTTTGTGGTAGCGCTTTGTTAGTCTACCTCGAGATGTGTGCTCTCCTCCTTGGGGAGTGTGCCTTCCAACCTGCCCAATTCCTCCCTTTTTAGGCCCGGAAGTGTCCTGAATTCCGTGAGCAACTGCGGAAACTATTGAGACATGGCAGACAGTGATAGACATTTAGCTTGGGCTGGAAGTTTACCCTTGCGATCCACCAAAAAGTAAGTGTGTTTCTCAGTGTGAGTAGTTGTGGTGCGTGTATCCAGCACTGTGTCCTGAAGGAGAGGTGGTTGGAAATCTGGAACCAACTGAGAGGGGTGTGAGATGGTGACCTCTTCTTCTAGGAGTGGAGGCTCATAACGTTGAGACTGTTCACATTTACCACGTCGTGAATACCCAACTGTGGTGGAAAGTCGAGGCGATAAGCATTGTCTCCAACTTGTTGTAGAATTGTGTAAGGGGTTTCATCTTGTGATAATGTTGGGACTAAAAGCGTTGGTGCTCCATGTGAAACTAGACCTTGTCACCAGGGGGAAAAGGGAGTGGTTGCATGTGCACATCATGACGGGCCTTATAACTTTGTTGGGAAGCTTATAAAGCCTCAAAAATGTGAGATTGTTTACAAGCCAAGGTTTGCAAAAAGGTCGAGGCAGAGGTTTGCTCTTTTTGTTGTCAAGGAGTACCAGAAGGTTGGAGTTGTAAAGGAAACTCATAGGGGGCAACAGGTTGATACCCAAAGCCAGTAGAAACATGATTTTCCCTATTATAATTGTGTTGGACAATGTGGAGGGAGGCATCCCACTATTTAGATTTGGTAAACTGAATGTGGAGGGCATGGACCAGGCTACGATTAACAACTTTGGTTTTTCCATTATCTGCGGATGGAAAGAAGTGGAGTATTTGAGGTGACACCCCAAGAGAGACCAGAGAGTTTTCAAGCCATACTTGCGGTTGGTCGGCTTATGTTGATTGCAAAGGGTACAAGCTTGGATAAATTGCTCAAATTGGCACTGTAAAGTAGGCCAAAAGAAGTGGCGTTGAAGATGTTGAGTAGTTTTAGATGTGTCAAAGTGCCCGCCATAAGAGGAGGCATGGGATTCACGAATGAGAACAAGGCGGTCATCAGTAGTAGGCACACATAGCTTGTCAAGCTTATACAACCAGCCATCCTGAATGTGGTAGTCTAGGAAAGGGGTCTAGTTAATGACAATAGGTTGTTGCAAGGCAGTCCAGATGGTACTAAAGAAAGGGTCGGAGGCATATAGAGGCTTCCAATCTGCATAAGCAACACAACAAACATATAAGATTTGAAGTATTTGAGGAGGAGGGCGGCTAAGGAGATCAATCATGTGATTGGTGGCCCCTTTCTTATATTCGATGACCAAGTGGAACTGTTGTAGATAAGCAATCCCCTTTAAGTGACGTTGTTCCTGGAGCTTAGACTTAGAATTAATAAAAATCAAAGGATGATGATCAGTATGAAGAATGGTCTCCTTACCCAAGATATAGTGGCGCAATTATTTTAAGGCCTGGACCAAGCTGTAGAATTCCTTATCGTAGGTATTGCAGTATTGTTTGGCTTGAGCCAATGTCTCAGAATGATAAGCAATGGGATGTCCTCCTTGTTTAAGAACTTCTCCAATTGCATGTTAAGAGACATCAATCTCAATTTCAAAAGGTTGTTGAAGATCAAGCAAACGGAGGACATGTGTTGAACAAAGGGCCTCTTTAAGGCGTTGGAACTGCTCTTGTGCTGCTCCTGAACCACCGGATTCCAAAGAAAAGTGGATTGATTGCCCAAATGATGAAGTGGTTTGGCCAACTCATAGAAGTGAGGAATGAATTTCCTTTAAAAATTGATGCCACTGAAAAAACTTTTAAGGGACGACACAGAATGAGGAGCAGACCATTGTGCTAGAGCCTGAACTTTAGAAGCATCAGGATGGACACTTTCCTGATCAATGAGAAACACAAAATAAGAGACAGAAGTCTGGCCAAAGGAGGACTTGTGTTCCTTGACTTGAAGGTGATTGGTACGCAACAATTAGAGTACACTACGCACATGTTGTAAGTGTTCCTCCCAAGTCTTACTGAAGACCAGAATGTCATCCAAATAAATGACCACAATGCGGCCCAACATAGGACAGAATATATCATTGACGAGCCTCTGAATGTGGTAGGGGCGTTGGTGAGGCCAAAAGGCATCATCATTCATTAATAGAGCCCAAATCTAGTTTTAAAGGTTGTTTTCCAAGTGTCGGTAGTAGCCATGTGCACTTGGTGATAGCCCGTCGTCAAATCCATCTTTGTAAAGTACTTTTCCCCTTTGAGTTGATCAAGCAAGTCTTCGATACGAGGGAGAGGATATCGATTTTTGACAGTAATCTTGTTGAGAGCCCGGTAATCGATGACTAAACACCACTCACCACTCTCCTTTTTTGGAATAATGAAGGTGGGGGAGGCGCAAGGAGAGTAGTTGGGTTGGATATGGTCGGCATTAAGAAGTTGTTGGAGTTGGCATTCAATTTCCTTAGCCTCATAGGGAGCCAAGCGGTATGAAGGGGCATTAGGAAGAGAAGCACTAGGAATAAGGTCGATAGAATTCTCAATAGGGCGATGAGGTCGAAGGCCTTTCGGAGTGGAAAACAAATCAGAAAATTCAGAGAGAATAGCAGATAGATCAAGTGCAATGGACTCGGGAGTCTGATCTAGCTTAATGGGGCGCAAAAATCATAAGGAGAGGGATTTATTGAGGCTTACTTGGCGAACGACAGCTTGGCCAACGAGTGGAGGAGGAGCTTTCAGGGATGAAGAGGTAAGAACATAAGTTCAACCATCCTATTTGAGGTGATACTGATGGATGCGAGCATGATAAATGGAATCATATTGTTCCTAGTATGGGATGCCCAAAAGAAGATCCGCACAATCCAATAAGGACACATCAAAAAGGACAGAATCACGGAAGGGTCTTGGCTAAGGTGACAACACAACATTGTGTGACCATGAGATGAGGTATGTTCTTATGAACCCACCCTAATTGATAAGGAGAGGGATGAGGGGTGGTGGGCAAGTTTAATTGGTTCACCAAATCTTGATCTACTAAATTCTTCTGGATGCCATTATCAATAATGAGTGTAGCAAGAGACTGCTTGATTTGGAAATTGTGGGTGAAGAGAGGGGCAGTTGACGTAGCATTAGAATTAGTAGCCATCAAAAGCAAAGAGGGGTCTACAGCTGTTGGATTATCTAAAAATATTGGCTCAAAAGGAGGGGATGTTCTAGATGAGGACTTGGGAGTATAGAAAAAAAGAGTTTTGGTAGTAGACAGATTCTGTAGGACATGACAGTCGACGATGTTATGGAAATAAGACTTATGGAATGTGCACCTTTTAGCAGACTTGGGGGAAGAGGGAGACTTTGGAGAGGAGGGCGTGGAGGCTGAGTTAGGATGAGACTAATGGGATTTCAAGTGAGGGGATATCTTACGCTCAATTGCTAGAGCACGGGAGAAAGCCTTGTCCAGAGAACTATTATAAAAAAGATCCACCTCCCTACGTAAAAAATTCAATAAACAATAATTAAACTCTGCTATGAGTACCTCTATGGAGTCCTAAATATGAAGCTGGATGTGGAGCTTGGTGAATATTTCAATGT
The DNA here is from genome assembly GCA_009831015.1 of Picea engelmannii. Classification (NCBI taxonomy): domain Eukaryota; kingdom Viridiplantae; phylum Streptophyta; class Pinopsida; order Pinales; family Pinaceae; genus Picea; species Picea engelmannii. The sequence continues at coordinate 325,064 of ML782365.1, read as the reverse complement.
ATTGTTGAATGGACTGGCCTAAGAATTGTCGAAGCTACAACTAGCAAGCCAGAAGATTTTGACGGTAGTCGGGAGGATAGAATCTGCTACAGAGCGCTTGACAGAGCACTTCCCAAGTGTCGATAGAAGGAGTAGAAGAAGAGGTAGATGCTTGCAAATCCACAATGAGTTGGGTCCCAATGGGTAGAGTATCCCACCAGGCCTGGGCAACGCCTTCCATTTGTAAGCTAGCAATATAAAGCTTCTCCTCGCCAAAGATGTTGTGATGAGTGCTAAAGTATGTAGAGAGACTTTGAATCCAGGAATCCACAATGTCCCCATTGATCTGCCCAAAGAACTTAGGAAGTTGGAAGTGTGCATCCAGTTGCAAAGGAGTTGGAGTCTGATGCTGCAATCTAATAAGCTCATAAAGAGCCAAAGCCAACTCCTGGATAAGGGAAGAGTTGGCAGAAAAGGCATCATCATGTGAAGTGTCCCTTCTTGGAGGCATGATCTTCATAAAATAATGTTGCTCCTATCCAGATATGAAAGATAGGCCACTGATCTATAGAGAGGAGGAGGGTAAAAACCCTAGTGCACCTTTGGACTGCAAACTAAGCGGAGAGGAGAAGGGGGTTTCCCTAGCGGACCTCTGAAAACTTGACAGAACTGAGAGGAGGAAGGGGTTTCCCTAACGCACCTTTGGAAATATTCCTGAGTTAAGAGAAGGAGGGGGTTGCCCTAGCGCACCTCTGGAAATATTCCTAAACCAAGAGGAGGAGGGGGTTGCCCTAGCACACCTCTTGGGAGAGAGAGAAGAGGGTGAAAATAAACCCTACCACATCCCTTACCTCTAGAAAAAAATGCCAACCCTAGTAGATCCCAGGAAGGGATATGGGTTTGCTTGGATCTACCACTGAAATCTCTGACTAGTGGAGAAGAAGCACCTTGGACCGATGCTCTGATACCATTTGATCTGCAATACTGCAGAGAAAGCCAAAGAACATTCACAGAGAAAGACAAAAACAACACATGACATGAGCAAGCAAAATGAACCATTCATTTTATTTAGTAGAATAAGTAACCTTTATATAGAATAGGATAAACATACAATGGTTCTGATCAAAAGTGGACCAATTCTAACTAACCAATAGCTAGAAAAGGTCCCAAACCCTAACAATTATCTTATTTGACTAGTTATTGGTCCTGTGGACTTGTGCCCAACCTCCCAGGTAGAGATGCGCCCCATGTGGCCTTTGTAGTGAAGTGTGTTGCATATGGAAGGAGGCACACCTTTGTGGTAGCGCCCTGTTGGTCCACTTAAATATGTGTGCTCCCCTCCTTAGGGAGTGCGCCTTCCAACCTGCCCACTTGGTGGAAATGTAATGAGGAGCACCATCATTCGAAAAAATAGGTTGACTTCACCAAGATGGTGGAATGTGAAGATGAAAAAGAAATTCCTCGCAACAAAAACTATGTCAAGGGAAACGGTAACATTGTTATAACAAAGAAAATTTTCATTGTTCTCCTATTGAATATTCCTTGTGGGTAAGAACAACATGGGGAATGGATTGAAATGGAAAAAAAAAGAAAAAAGAAAAAAGAAAAAAAAAATGGAGTCAATCTTAGGGGTGTTGTCAAAGAAAGAGATCATCGATATTCAAAGGATTAAATGGAACTAATATTCCCCTTTTGATCAAAGGGATTTGGTTCTATGCAAGTGATCAACAATATAACTAAGAAAGGAAAGTTGTTGAACAACAATAAGAAGGGACTCTCTCAACAATCAAAGAACTCTAGGAATTTAAAGGAAATGTAATTGGCAAGATATATCAAGATTGTATGTACCCACTCTTAACTATGCCTTGACTAGTTATTAGTAGTTTCCAATAGGTATCCCAGGGGTGTAGAGTCTATAACATCTCTTATATTTTAATATAAAAGTAGATTTGTTCTTGTAAAAATATGAAGGGTCTAAATGAAAGGAAAATGATTTAACAAGGGGTTTTCATGATATAGTGTAAGGCAAACAACAAATGAAGCATGCTAGGATTTTATGAAGATTGTGCTAAGGCATACAATCACTTTTGTTTTTTGTGGTGAGTATTAAGGCTCCATCTTTAAGTCTTCTAGACCTATGCTAGCATGAAACTCCCAAAGGCATCATCTTCTGATGGTCTTTTCTTGTAGCATATAATGTATTTTGTAATTTAATGCAAAATGGTAAGGTGGTTATGGTGGCCCGCACTATAATGTAATTTTTCATTCATTCAATAACGAGAATTAATTTGGTGCTTCAAAATTACAACTTTGATGCCTTAGGCTTGTTTATCATCATCATGTAGAGATAAAAATGATCATTGCTCGAAGGATATTTGTAATCTAAGGGAATACAAAGTTATATGTTTCTTGTTTGTTTGTCCTCATGTTAACACGTGCAATAATCTAAGGGATTACAGATGTAATCTATTTTATTATTGCAATTACACAACAATATTCAAAGAGAGAATCATAATTACAACCTATCTACATAATATAATACAAATAAGAAAGATATGCATAGATGAAAGGAGAAATAGTAGTCATAGAGCCAATAAAAGGGTAGTCTTTACCCTAAGTTAATTATATGAATCTCCAACCTTACAATAATGTATTATGTGTGTTTATATATTGAACAGATGAAGAAAGAGGTGGTTATAACTGCTAAACTTGTCGTTAGTCGATTAGTTAGTCGATTAGTTAACTAACTCAAGTGATCGATCAATCCAACTCTTCAACTAACCAATACATATATTAATTTGACTTACTTAACCAAATACATTTAATACTTTACAAAGAAGGTACAATTTTTCCTTTTAATATCTCCCACAGTCTCAAAGCCTTCTTCGTCCCAAAGAAGTGAGGCAAACATATCAAAATTATACTAAAGTAATAATTTTTTTAAACAAATGGCATATGATTATCTATGGATAGGACAATTGAAGTTTGCAATGGTGGTTGGTTGATTGGGACTTGAACTGATGGGTCTCTAGTTTCTTTCATGCAAATATTGTAAATATTCAATACTATAATGCTTAACTTGTTTCCAAACTCTCAACCATCCTTCAATGCTTGTTCTGTCACCACCTTGGTACTCTATAATTGTGCTAAATGGTGTAGATTTTCATTCAAAGTATGTTCTTTAATTTGTGTAAAGTATATTTCTTTTGACCAATGGTATACCTCATTAACTTTGTGCTTCCCATTAACTTTGTGCTTCCCATATTTCTTTTGACCAATGGTATACCTCATTAACTTTGTGCTTCCCAAACTTGTGTAATTGGTTTCTCTACTTGTTGTTCGATAATTTGTGCTCATGAAGCCACTCTKTTCCTACTTTTGCAAATCCCTTATTGCTTTTCTTTCATGTTTGTCTAGTTGGCTTTCCATCATCTTCCTATCTTTTCATCTATGGTACTTTGTACTTTCTACTCTAGTTGACTCAAATTGATTTGCTTAGTATTCAATTCATTGTAAATTTGTATATAATATGTAGGCCAATCTTCTAAAACATTTTGTTTCATGTCAATTAGTATGTGAATTTGCTTCAATGATGTATGTTTCTCCAAGTTTGCATATTCTTGTTGTAAAATATTAGTTGTTTTCTCTAGTTGTCTACTCCAACTATCTAGTCCTTTGTTCTTTTGCCAATGCTTCATATTTATCAAGAGTATGAAAATTAAATTCATTGATAATATCAAGTGGGTCTACATTTTCATTAAGGGGAGGTAGTTCTAGAATGTCTTTGGCTTTGTCTTTGAATTCCTTAAGTACTACTCTTTCCTTGTGCTTTCATTCTTCTATTTTCTTTGGTAATGTTGTGCCATCTCTGATTTGTTTCATTAGTAATTGTTTTCCTTAGTTTTTTAGTCTCTTTGTCTTATGCATTCTTGGGATTGAATGCGAATATTGCTTCACATGTTTGATTTTGTTGATGTTGGAAGGCTTTCTAGTTGATATTATTTTTGGCCTTCTTATCTTTATCTAGAGTGGTCGATGAAGTAGCTTGTTAGTTTGAAGTACTAGTACAATGCTACTAATTGACTTGGGGATCTTTGGTTGCTTATTCTCTATGTTCTCTATATCTTGGATTATTTGGGTACCCTCATGTTCTTTATTTTCCTCTTCTTAATTTAACTCTAATGTTTCAACACTAGGTTGAGGCTTACTTGACTCAATGTGTGATGTTGAGTTGATTGTTGTGTGTGCTTTGTGTTTCCTTAGTCTAGCTCACTTCCTTCTCACTCACTTGATTGTTATGAATTTTCAAGTTTGGCAATGGATTGGCTAAATGAGGAATCAATTAATCTTTGCTTCCTTAAGTGGATTTTGTCTTTACTCCAATGTCTTCTTTGCTTCCTCCTCCAACTCTCTTTCTTTCTTCTCCTTTTCCAATCCTTATTGTCTTTTCTTTTCTTCAACCTTTTATCTTCCTTCGCCTCTAGTTGTATTCTCTATGCCCCATTTGCTTCTTGTTTCCTTCATCTTTAATTTGATGAAATTTGTTCTTCTTCTTTTCTTTTCTTCTATATTTCTCTTAGGTCCATTTGTTACTAACACGTAAGATCTTCTTTATGTTTATTTACTACTTGTTTTCTTTTTTTCTATGTTTCTTCTAAGTCCATTTGTTACTACCATGTAAGATCTCTTTATGTTTCTTTGTTACTAGAGTAACTTATATTTCAATCACAGTCTTCATCTAGATGCTCTAGATAAAAATGCATTTTTCATTTTTGGTTGTTACTTCATAATCCTTTCAATTGATGATTGAGAAATCAATTTTCTTGTCTTCATATGTTATCTTGTCATTCTACTAGATTTTCCAGGGAAACTTTATGTTTTCTCCCACAAAGCATATAAATATCATGTAGTGACCTTCAACACCTTCTTTTGCAATCTAGGATTGTTGAAATTGATCTCCTATAACCCTAGAATTATTGATTCCAAATCTGACTTAGATGCCTCCTCAGTAGATTGTACTTGTTCTTCTTTTGTAACTTTATTCTTTCCAGTCGATGCTTTCCCTTTCTACTTTTTGGTGTTTTCTTGGTCAACTAAGGGGTGGGATATCTCACTTATGAAAAGGGAATTGTATACACCACAACTTATTCTCGATCCTCTAATTCTCCTAGATTCAATGCCATAATGACATTTTCAAGCTTTATTTTGACATTTTCTGGCGCATGCAAAATTATATTAGATTGTTAAGAGATTTCACTAAATATCTAGTCAACTTATGGGTAAAATTTAATTCTTTGGGCTCGCCACCAACTCCCTCTTTGAACCATACTTTGGTAATGTCCAGGCATAATTGTATATGAATATATGGAGGTAACGTCTACTGACAGGATGCTTTACTCTTCACTTGTTGCAACTCAACTTGAGTTTTTTTACCCATTCATTAAACATGCGTGCATGGAAAGTGTTCAATGGTTATACATGCCTAGGTGATGCTAAAAAACATATTTCCACATCCTAGGCTCAATTTTTCCGTGAACTTAGGTACTCTTACAAGTGTAACTTGTTGGGTCACCATGTAAATGATGAGGGAAGGGAATCTAACGATTTTCCCTTTTTCTTGGATTTCCTTACAATTTTCCTTGAATATAGAAACTAAATGTTTGAACCAATTATACATCGTGTCATTGCCTAGTACTCCTTCTATTTGTAATAAAGCACTCAAGGGAACATCATAAGTGTAACCTGAAGTATTGAGGTAGAGAGAGAGAGACAATTATGCAAGTCCATTTAGTCTCTAGGTCAAGGACTTTTCTTAGGAGCAATCCCTTGGAATTATTCCCATCTTATATCCTTCTAAATTTAACTAGTAGCCTTTTGGTATCCTTTAACACTAACAATTTTTTTCTCCTATCAACTAGTTTGGTTATTCTATGAATAAGTTTTTTTAGTTATTTCATTAGATTGGTCAAGCCAAATCTTTCCATTTTGGTACCGACTTATTATAAATTTTGCAGCTTTCTCTTTTAAACCATCAAAATTTGCAACTTGTGAAGCTCCCAAAAATTCAATTATGCAAGTGGCTTCCATCATAGTTGAATCTACGACCCATTCTCCTTCAACTATCACCCACTACCAGAGATTGGTCCAATGTTTGTTTCAATTTATTTCTTTGATATTTGCATTATGGGTTTTCTCAAGTCTCAATTCAAGTTATGTTGGTACCTTGGTGTTGAATAGTTTCTTCATTCAGGCTTCTAAACACCCTGGCTTCATTGTGACTGGTAGAATTCTAATTGCTCCAGACATTCTCTTCAACTTTTTCCATTCTCTTTCACTGCTTTCTCCCTCAATCTACACTTTGCTTCTCTTCTACATTTGTTTTCTTGCTCAATAGAATGCCCTAAGGTTCTCTTAGCTTTTATTGTAACATTGATATTGAAACTCAAAGTATTGGGTGAATTAAATAACTTATCATAAAAAATCGGTAGCACCTCGTGCATGCAAGCATCCCCAATTAACAATTGGGAGTTAATGTGTTTATAATGCCCTTTTCCTCATTAGTCAATTCTTGTTGGTGAGTCCAGACTTTGTCGATTGATTTTTCGTATATAGTCATGAATTTCTCTTTTTATTTCAACCCAAGGGTCAATTTTTCTTCCAATGACTAGTATGAATGAATCCATACCCTCATTCTTCCCTTTGGTTTGTGCATTGATCCACTATCTCCACAATTTTTCACCATTTGTGCACTTATAGATTTCTTTTTGTTTATTCAACCAATGTTGTTTTTGTTATTGGATAGATTGCTTGGCATTTTTCTTATTCATGTTTCTTATTATACATGTTGAGTTGTTGTTCTTTTAACTTAAATGCTACTTCTTTTTACTTTTTCTTGATTAATGGATTCTCTATAGAATACTGGGCCAAGGGACAATGTACTAACCATTCTATATGATCATTTCTTCTTAGTTGACTACTTTGTATCTTGATTATCATGTCTTTGGTCCTCATGTCTTTCTTATTTCTCTTACCTTTGCTCCTTTACATTAGATGTAGACTCTTCTTACATCAACAACTCTTGATTTATCTATCTAATCTCTTCCTCTTATGTATCCCAATCAACTCTTGATTTATCTATCTAATGTTTTTATTGTGGGAGTGAGGATTTTGGAAGTTAGTTAACTACCCTCTCACTTGTTAGTTAATAAAATCTTCTACCCTAATTGGCTTAACTACTCTCTCTTTTTCTAATATCGATTCAAGGATTATACCTCTTTATTCTCACATTGTTGACTACCGTCTTCAAGACATACCCTTAAAATGTATTCAACTATATTAATCCATTAGCTCACATATCTTCAATTATGTAAGGGCCAAGCCAAGTTGTTTTGAGTTTTCTTAGTTTTCCTTTCACTTTGATGCACCTTTGATGTCATATATCAAGACTAAATCATTGTTCTTGAATGTTTTATTCCTCATGTTCTTGTCATGGCATGCCTTTTGTTGTTGTTTTTGTATGACTCAATGATAGACTACTAGGTGTTGGTCCTCTTCTAGTCTGTTTAGTTAGTATAATATTCTATCTTTTGTTGTTTCCAAGTCAAATATCAAGACTTGTACAATTATGTCTAAATGTGTTATGAAGTGGTGTGGTACTACTGCATCTTGTCCATATACCAACTTAAAGGGTGTTTTTTCTAGTTGATTTCTTATAGGTTGTCCTATTGGCTCATAAGACTTTGTCATCCCAATCATCCCTATCAACATTACACATTTTTGTTAGTTCTTTAACTAAAATTTTATTGCATGATTTTATTCCTCCTATTGGATTTTAAATACTCACAACTTGTTTAAACTCCTATTCTATTGACAATATCCATTCACATAACGTGTGGATTATAATTCATTTGAAATTAATTATAACATTTGTCAATATTAACATCAAAATAAAAAATAACAACACCCCAACCAAATAACACAACACATTTTATAGTGGGGAAAACCTCAAACTAAGGGGGGGAAACACTCTTCAATACTAGATAGTATACTTATTTCATATAATCCAATATTTTGATAGTCCTCCAACTCCTTTCACAATATCATAACATATCTACTTCACAAAAATATATCTATCCTCTTTTCATTTAGGCTAAACAACTTTATTGATTCTCATCTCTTCTCTTCTATATCTATATTTCTATCCTTATTCTCTATTTATATATTTTGATTGCTTGTCCTAGTCATTTGGATGGCTAGGCAAGCATCTCTTGGGGCTTGTCTTGATCTACAATTAAAGGCTTCTTGTCCATAACTAAGCTATTTTATCCAACCCTAGAATGCTCGGTAGCCTCCTGACTACACTGTAGTGCTTGTCATAATCTTTGATTCCGTAGATTGGTGTATTCTTCTTTCCTTGCCTTATATAATCTCTTTGTTACGTTATTTGCACTTGTTCATTTTCTTTATCCAATTTTAACTAGTTGATTTCCTTGTTTTCTTCTATTTGTTCATGCTTGTTAACTTCTTCTTGTTCTTTCTCCATTGGACGACTCTGGTTTTTCCTTTTGGTGTCTTGGGTTCCAGTAGAGTGTTTCTTTCCAGTCTTTTTCTTGTTTATTTTCCCTTCCTTCATGTTGATATGCCACTATCATCATTTTTCAGTTGTAGATCTCATCATCACATCCCTTTAATTCTTTGCTTGTTCTTAATGTCTTGGCCTACTTCCTTTTCTAGTTCATATGCTTCCTTCCATTGGATGCCCTTAGTTTGTCCTTTTTCTAAATCAATTTCTCCTTTTGTCATAATTGTTTTAGTCTTGCCTTTGTGTTACCTACATAGTCTTCTTATTTTTTGCTTTACTATGTCTTTTTGGATTTATTTTATGGGGAAATTGTCTTATTTTATATTTCTTAAGCTCTTAGTGCTTTTCACTTGCTATTGATTTTTTTCTTTCTTAGTTTCTATTACATCATGTGTGTACTTTTACGAGACCACGATATTACTAGTTCTAGCATTCCCTTTTCTAGTTATGGTTCTTGCGTCTTTCTTGTGCCTTGTATTTTGAATTTGGCTCTTCCATTGTTTCACCTTCTTTGTCTTTGAAATAGTATAGGACACGATTATCTTTCTTACCCAATGGTTCTATCCCTAATTGAATTTATGTAGTTGTTTTAGTCTTGGCCCTTTTTTGTGTGTAAAAACATTAGTTTTCATTTCCATTATTTCTTGAAACTCCTGTTGCTTTAGTCCTTTGGTCTACCAAATGGATTTCAGTAGTAATACAAGTTCTGATCAACATGTTTCCACCTATATAATGTTTGTGTTTGCTTCCACCTCTTTTTGTTTCCTTTCATCCTCACCATTTTGTATTGTGTCTTCTTCATTTTTATGTTTTTTTCTTTTTTTGTCCCCTCTCTTCTTCTTCTTGTTATGTTTCTCTTTCTCACCTTTCTTTTACCCTAGATGTTTTTGTTTCCTTTCTTCTTTGTTTCTTTCTTGGCCTCCTTGTCTCTTTGTTCTTATTCCCATTTCTTTCTTATCACCCACTCATCACGTTATATTCTTCATCTAATTTCCCTTTATTGGAGCCTCTAGAATCTCCTCCTTGTCATTCCTCTTCTTGTTGTTTATTTTGTTTTTCTCCTCTCAATCCATCATCTGCTTGGTCTCTTACTTTGGTCCTACCATGTGTTTCTGGCTTGCTTTTTCTAATAGTTCTCACCTTTACTTGTCTGTTATCACAAGATTTTGATTGTCCATCTCTAGACTTTGATTAGTATCTTATTCCATAGCAATCAATTTTTTCCATAATCATCTCAAGCACAACCTTATAAATCAACATTCGATAAATATTTTCTTATTAGGACTTCCTCTATCAGAAGATTAGTAATGGGACACCTTGGTTTGCTATCTAAATAATTTTCTATTTTTTTTTCAAAATAGACCTAAATTTCATCTTATCACTCATCTCCTTTTTCACTCTTCTCATCTTATTATCATAGAAATTCATAGTTATGACTCATCATCCCTATAATGTTATTTTATACATTCCTAGTAATTCATTGCATATATTTATATGCATTAGCAAAATAACAGGTCATTAGACAACCATTGATTGTCTTACCCTTACATACCATATGACAGATGCCTAAATTGACATATTTTCAACACCCATTCAATACCTTTTTCCTTACCATTTTTCCACTGTTCACTCTCTTTTGATATCTTTCTCATCCAATTTGTCTTAATTTTTCACATAGGTATGAATGTTTTCCCATATGCCATTTTTATGCTATTCTTACATATTATTAAGGACAAATGTTCCCTTCTTTCACTAACAATGGTATACATGAGCAATTACATTGGCTGCAACTCCCTATAGGAGCTACAACTCCTCTACAAGTGTTGCAACTTTGAGCATGACACAATTGTTGCAACTCCGAATGCAGCCCCTATTGCTGCAACTCCAAGACAAAGTCTGCCAACGCACTAGTCAACATTACAGTCGTTGGTAAGAGATCACTCCTCACATAGAAAGATGACAAAAGGCAAGTGGACAACCAAAAGAGAGATTAGTTTGTCTACCAACTGTTGCCCAACTGATCCAAGTCAGCATATGCCTGCTCTTTTCTAAAAATCAACAATATCAATATAAATGAATGAACAACCTGATTCTCATGGTTTTTCACCTGTCTCCTCGTTTTATTTAGACATTGAATGTATTGTATAATAACCCCATCTTTCCTTGAGCTCGAGGAATGATTCTGGCAATAGCATACAACTGTATTGTAAAACTTCATACTTATGCAATATGATTTCCTTTTCTCCTCCTGTTCACGTGATGATGTGCTGAGTGTTCGTGTGATTATGATTCCGTAGTCTAGTGCCTTGTCTAAGGGGGTAGGGCCCCCTCCTTAGTCATGTATTGTATGTATATTAAGAGTAGGATTAGCATTTCATTGTTTTTAGTTTAATTCTGTAGTTGTTTTATCTCCTTATATTGTTGCGATTCCAGATTTCGTAAACAATTAATTGCAATTCAGGCATGGTTAATATTTAGTTTCGTTGTGTTGTGGATTCTGCAATCATACATTGTAATTTAGTGTTGATTCAATTTATGTAAGTTTGTAATCACAGACATTGTTGCAACTCATGTTGTTGTAACTTTCGTGCTGCAACTTCGCTTGCAACTTTACTTTATTCCGATTTCTTTCAAATTTGTGACAACTTTGTTCTTCAACTATTTGGGATTGATATTCTATTGATTTTACAAATTTCCATTGAATGTATGAACACATAACTGTTACAACAAGTCAATATTATCATTATACTTGAGAAAGTCACCAATAGATATTAGCATAATCTTCCTTTCTGCAAAGGGTGAAATACTTTTCTATAGCGTGATTTCCTTTTTGCAAGAGTGATTTATTTTCTGCAAATGTGATTTACTTCCTCCAAGTGTGATTTATTTTTTGCAAGTGTGATTTACTTTTTGTAAGGGTGATTTGTTTTCTGTAAGTGTGATTTACTTTCTGGAAGTGTGATTTACTTTTTGCAAGTGTGATTTACCTTCTGCAAGTGTGATTTCCTTTTCCTGCAAGTGTGGCATATATTTCCTATAAATCAAGAAGTAGCGTAGATTGGTGACTTAATTGAGCATCTTAAAATCTCGATCTATGACATTAAAAGTACTACAACTTAGTAGCAATTATAACACTACACTTGCATATACAATGCATGATAGTTCATAAGTGGAATACGACCTCAGATTGATAACTAAATGTACAACTCTTCAATTGCTTACTAAATTAATTAGGAAGTAATTGAAAAGTACGACATTTTTGGCGTCGTTGTCTGGGAACTGTCAAAAAGAGTAGTTGTTGTTTTTGTGTAGATTTTTCATTTCAGTAGATTTAGTGATATGATTTCCTCCTAGCAGTTCATAGAATGTTTTTCTAATCTTTTATATGCATAGAGTTAGAGATCAACAAGGTAGATTTATTAGTTCATCCAAAAACCCACGAAAAAATAATAATGCAGGTCAATCTCAAGAGGGAAAGGAGCCTAGTCAACTAAATTATCTATCACCTACAACAAGTTCCATTGCCACGAGGAGACTCGAGACCTCCGCTTAAGAATCTAAGATTGTAAAAGGATCTATGCACACAAAGGTTCAAATTTCAGAAGGGATGATCGGTGAATAATACCACTCCGAGGAATTATTCTTTCCCAAGCTACCCTTAGAGACAAAAGACAACTCGCGGAGATAAATGGCACATGAAATTGTCAAGGAAAAAGCCTCTACTTTCAGATTCTCGATTAGCGGATCAAATGAAGAGACTAAGATGAAGAAGATCCCTCATTCATCCTTGTCAAATTTTCATGGTTTATCTAAAGAAGATCTCGACGCCTTCCTCTTTGAGTTCGACGTAATTTGGAGAAGCTATGATTATGTGTCGAACACCCATAAATTAAACCTTTTCCCTTCCACACTCAAGGATGTTGTAATGCATTGGTTCATGGGTCTTGGTAGGGATATCATCCACGCACGGGATCAGATGACGAAGACATTTCTAGAAAAATACCAAGACTATTGTAAAGATAAAGAAAGGAGGGAGTAAGTCTTCAGGATGATGCAACATGAAGATGAGAGCCTTGAGGATTATGTCGAATGGTTCAATTATAATCTGCAAAGGGTAAGGCAAGGATATTTGACTTCCAAGACACGATGTGTCTTATTTCTGGGAGGAATCCGAGATGATTGCATATAACTTCTCAACCTGATGAGTGGAGAAAATGACTCTTAGTTAGAATATGATACTATATTGGAACTTTGTCACAAATATTCCATAGGCACTTCAAAAATAGGTAGAGGAACAAAAGATATACTGGCAAGAAATGACAAAACCGCTCGAAGTGGACTTACAAGAGCAGAGATTGGGAACATGCTAGAAGACTTCAAGACTGATATACTTAGTTCCATAAGCTCCTAGTTGGATACACTACAAATGAAGAAGAAGAAAGAAGAGACAAAATGAGCTTTGGCCATCTTTTGCCCCAAGTGCAGAACAAAGAACCCATGGAAAGAATGTCTACTGGATCAAATCGAGGTTTCCAGAATATGCAGCTAGAACCATGCTATTTGCAATTGTCATCCTTAGTAGGACCGAAGGCTATCTATAAGAAAGCTAAGGAACCAGAGCAATTATGCTTTGACTCTCAGAAGTAACCTTGGCAACCCATATCTCAAGGTATGGTTCAAGACCATTCTCAATATTTCAATTCATATTGGTTTAACTCTTCCATGCAATATGCTTATCAACCATGGGGTATGCCAACACAACAATGTGTGGCCCTTGCTCCTCCAAACCAGTTATGGAAACATGGGTGGAGAAATCCTACTTTAGGAGGCCCTCAACAACCATGCCACAACCACCCATGCAACTTATTCCCCCTCCCCAGATGCATGCATCCACATCATCCCCTCCTCGATCAAAACTACCCGCATAACCCATTCCTAACCCTAATAACAGAGGGCCATGCCAACCAGCGCAATATGTTAGACTTGCAACCTACTTAATCTATTCCATCTCTTCCCTAGAATGCAACGATATTCACCTTCAATCCGGGAAGACATTAACAAAGGACCAACCTCGTATTAGTATTGAATATTTGAATGAGGATGTATGAAATGAAGAATTAGAATAGAAACAATCTCAAGAACCCTCGAAAGCTGAGAATTCCTACCCTGAACTTCAAAACCCACCCTATCCAGAAAGATTGAACCTAGAGAAACCTTTTACTCTGCGTGAATTTGATTTCTTGGGGAAACTCAAGAATGTGTGTGTTAAAATACCACTATTCCAATCCATTAAGGATGTCCCCATCTATTCAAAAGAAGTATAGGAAGTTTGTTTAAGGAAAATTGATAGAAAATGAAAAGATCCCCAAACAGTCCATGTCATGGGAAAACTGTCAAAATTAATGACGGGGGGAGTTCTCACAGCTAAATACTCTGACTATGGCAGTCCAATAGTTAATGTGTAGATCAATGATACACTCATTAGTAACAAATTAATCGACCTTGGGGTTTCCATCAACGTTATGATGCACGAGACTATGCAATCCTTAAGACTTACATACCTTATAGAAATCCCAACTGTACTCCAAATCCCTGAAAGATCAAGCATCATACTAGAGGGCATCTTAGAAGATGTAGTGATCTTCATAGATTCATTGGAATATCCCACTAACTTTATAGTCCTACAACCCAAAACCTCTCTGGGTGGGTATCCTTTAATCCTGGGAAGGCCTTGGCTGGACACCACAAATGCTTACATTGGTTGTAGGTCAGGGAACATGACCATCTCCCACGGGACATCCACAAAACAATTAACCTTCTATCCTCCCACCAAACCCAACATAGATATCGAGACACCACTTTGGGCCGATGGAGAAGAGAGTGATGAAGAAGGAGAAGCTCATCAAGTCTTCTCCATATAACAATACTTATCCATTAGAGATAAAACAATGGATGATGAAATCAATGATTTCATAGCCTCTTCTTCTTCCTCAACAAACCCACATATTCTTGAGCATATTATGCAACATAAAATACAGGCTTCCCTAGCCTCAACAAGCATATTATCCATAGAACATGAATCCCCACCAGAAAAAGACTAAGGGTCCCCTACAGAAACCATAGAAATCAGCCCTAGGAAAACCTTGAAAATCAACCAGGGATTGACTAAACAACAAAAAAGTGACTGGTAAAAGTGTTACAAAAACACAGTAATGCCTTCACTTGGGATTACTCTGACATAAAGGGAATCTATCCTGACATATGCACATACCACATATATGTCAAGGAAGTATACATACCCATCTTCCAGCCCCAACGTCGAATGAATTCGATACTAAAAGGCATAGTCAAGGAGGAGCTACAAAAATTGCTCACAACCAACTTTATCTATCCAATTTTCGACAGCCAGTGGGTCTCCCCACTTGTCATGATACCCAAGAAAAATGAAAAATGAATAATTTGTGTGGACTATAGAGAACTCAATAAAGAAACACACAAGGACCATTTCCCACTCCCATTCATTGACCAAGTCTTGGATACGTTAGCAGGGAAAAAATACTTTTCTTTCCTCGACATATTCAATGGGTATAACCAGATCTAGATCATACCCGAGGATCAAGACAAAACAACGTTCACCTGTCCATGCGAGAGATTTTCCTATTGTGTTCTACCATTCAGGTTATGCAACGCCCCCACCACATTTCAAAGAGTTGTCATTGGTATATTCTATGATTTAATCCATGAATGTGTGGAAATATATATGTACGATTTCACAACATATGGGGACGAATTTGATGAAGCATTGGAAAATATAGAGAAAAAATTGATAAGGTGTAAAGAAACAAACATTGCCCTCGAAAATGAGAAATGTGCAATGATGTTAACTGATAGCACTATATTAGGACACCACATCTCAACTAAAGGTATCCAAGTGGATCCAACAAAAGTAAAGGTAATATTAAACTTTCCAACTCCAACCTAGCAAAACCATGTATGAAGCTTCTTAAGATATACTGGTTATTATCATTGCTATTGAAAATTCTCACAAATTGTTCATCCATTATTTGCTTTTCTTAGAAAATATTCTAAGTTTTCATGGACAGAGACATGCCAACATGCACTAGATGAACTGAAAACTAAAGAGTCTGAAACTCCTATTTTAAGAGGGCTTGATTGGTACCTCTCATTTCATATCTGCACAGACGCATCTAAAACCGCTATTGGAGTTGTTCTAGGACAAACGAAGGGAAAGGATCCATATGCAATCTACTATGTCAGCAAGAGTATTTCATCCAAAAAACTAAACTATATGGTAGCAAAAAAAGAGCTTCTTGCGGTAATACATGCAATTAATAAATTTTGGCATTACATCACAAGTTATCAAGTAATATTGCATATTGACCATGGTGCCATAAATAATGAAAAAACCTATAAATAATGGTAGAGTCACTAGATGGTTTCTTTTAATACAAGAATATTGTAACATCCAGTTCCACTTAGAACATTTATACTGACTTATTCTTTGAGGACACTTGCGAGCAAGTGATCCGGTTATGACACATTATGATTATGCTTTGCTTATGAGTTATATTTTGATGTCATTGTCATCATATGTTAAATTCTAGATGTATATATGTATCGACATGTGTTATTGATGAGTTTCCCTGAGTGTGCACGATACATGACAAGTTGATAATGCTGATGGCATCAACGAACTTCCTTGGACTCTGGATTGAGTCAGGGAGTGGACTTGTATTTGGTTTGAGTTTTGAGTATTGATTTACATGTATATATGATGATTTTAGTATGGATGTTGTGTATATGGATTATTGACAATGTTCTTTTCAGTTGATGCAGGCTCAACGATGCTTGCTAATCCGACTCACATAAGGAGTAAAGGGGTCATGCACAAAAAATCAGATAGTTGAGGGAGAGGTGTGGCAGTGTCCTTGTCACAGCCTATTAGCACTCCCACAATGACATGAACTATAGGTTAATGATTACCTAGTTCGAGAGGTCCACGATGTCGTGAGGGCAGACTGAGATAGTCACTCACGAAGAATTCTAAGGGGCATGCAATAAGATGAAATCCTTATTCCTTAGAAGCCCTTAGTCTCTCACAAGGTCGACCAAGTGGAGTGTTGACTCCAAGTGTCGAACAAACTTCCAAAACTAGTCAAAGGAGAGTGGCACCCTTGGAGAATGAAGGTGCATCTTAAAGGGCACGTCACATAATCAAATGTCAGTAATAAAAATCTAGAAGGCTTAGAAAATAAAAATAAAATACTTAGAGTTTGTTAGAAAGAGCATGCAAATGATTATTAAATTAAAAAAAAGAAAATAATAAAGAGTCGAAGTCTAAAGAGGTTTGTTTAAGTAAACCATAGAAAGGGAATAAAAAAATTAGACTAGCATTTTAATTGAATGAAGAAATAAGGATAAACTTGGGTAAATGCATATGTGTGCATGAAAATAATAAAAAAGAATTATAAATAAAAAGAAAATAAAACATGAGAGAATAGGTGGTCCACATAGAGTAGCATCTTGAGTCAATCTACCACTAATCCTAACTAAAAGAAGACTCCTAATTCAACTCAAACTAAAATCTAGTTAGGGGACACAAATTAAATGAGGGATTGAGGAACTAAGAGACAACTAAGAGGAAAAATAGGAACACATTGGGGAATGTGAGGGAAAATGGATTTTAAATAAAATAAAAAGAGAAATTACTTGTGAAACTTGGGGAGAGTGTGACACATGTAGTGGGCGAATAATCCTTTCATTAAATTATTAAAAATTAATTATTTTTGCATGAGGACATGTGTCATTGAGATATTTTCTATAAAAGAAATGGAGAGAAAGGGAAAGGGATCTCATTTTTGTAGTACTGTTATGCTGCCAAAAATTTTCTTGATTAAGTTTTACTTGTCAGAGTTGGGATTCCAAACTTGGCAAAGAGTGGAAGTTCTTCCTTGCGAGGCAAGTTTTGGTGCTATTGATTTATGGTTTACTGTGTGTGGCCCCTTTGCAACTCGAGGGGATAAGGGGGAAGAAGAGTACCCCTAGCGTTGGTTGGGAGGTGTTGATATCAATTCCCGCTTCCAAAATTTTCCCAATTTCTTTTGTCCATTTCTTTTCCCTCTTCTATACTTACCTGAATTCCCCTTTTCTTTTCTCCCTTTCTAGTTACTATACTTAGTCATTTTTCTGCAAATGGCGGTTTCATGGGTTGACAGACTCATGGATCCTCATCTCCATTCATACTCCCATATCAGGAGTCTGACCGACCGCCACATTATCCTATACTTAGTTGTTTCTGCAGTCGTGGGTTCGCGGGTTCAAGCTTTCATATCCCATGTTATGTGATATACATTTTTCACCCAAGAGATCTACGATCTACATTTTAACCATTGGACTCCTCGAGCTCCTAACTATCTCATCTCTCCTATATTGAGTCTGATCGACTGTGTTACAACACTTAGCCAATTTTTGACCTTTCGCAACGACGGGTTGGCGGGTTCTCGGGTTGGTGGGATCACAAAATTCCCAAATCCTAATTGCTCTCATCCATCCCCACCACCTTTGCATTTTTCCCAACATGCATTTAGTATGGTTTAATGCTAATAACTCATCATGCAGATTTCGTAAAGATCGTCATTAATAAGTGAAGGGCACGAGGATATTTCTCATTAAACCACATTAAAGCACGATTTGCGACAAATTATATGATCTCTCTCAAGCGCTCGTTTCAAATATTATCTGGATTAAAAGAATGCTCTCGTCAACTTATGGTAGCAACAACTCGACAACAGTTCTACAGAGATACTTTGAACATTTTTGGATGTGAGGACCAGAAATTTCAGTGGTCTAGAGTGTATTCTTACTATTTATCCCCATCTTCTCAGAAGGAAGTGATCTGGACATCCAAAATTGCTCGTGCAAGCTGTGTTCCTGAGGTTTTCGACTGCAAGGAACTGGTTTCCTGGTGCATTGAGAAATAAATACCAAGTCAGTGGATTATTCAACTTCAAGACCATTCTCCCGTCTCTCTTTCACCTCAAGTGTGTTGTAAAATGTTGAAGCTCCCCGAGTCGACACTTACTTTCAAAGGGGAGGATTGCAAGGATTTCTTAAAAAAGCATGACAACGCCCTGGACCTCTTGCCTAAGTTCTTGGAGAATCCCACATCCATCCTTGAAGATATTACTAGGTTGTAGGTCAACTCATTCAAAAACCCCTTTCAAGAAATTGCTTGGTTATTCACCAGAGTGACAGGCCAAGAAAATATCGCCAGTATTTTTGTATGATTCTTTATATCTTATATTTTACTGTCAAGGAGAAAGCCATTTTCGAATGGGGAAAATTGATTTCCATTGAAATCTCTTCCCAATTGTCACAATACAAAAAATATAAGAAATTCTTTATGGCCTCTTATTTGGTATTTGTGATAGCACATTGTTGTCGATTTCCTAAATTGTCTATATGCAAGAAGGTGAATTGTGAATTTGACCCAGTGACCTTTTGGTACCACGCGTTGTGGAGGCACAAAGATTCCTTGCATTTTTATGAAGTTTTCAATGAATTTGTCTCAGTTTTTAAAGGATTGTTGTTTGGAAAAGATACCCCCAGATTATCCGCCCAGGAAAGTAAATTCCTGGATAAAAAGGGGACGTTGGAGAAAATGGAAAATTACAATGTTATCAGAATTTTTGGTGCTAAGGAAAATCTCTCCTTTCTTCCATGTCATATATCCAACATAATGTTTATTATAGAAGTTGCAAGGCAATACAATTTATGGCTGCACTTTTTTAATGAGAAACGAAAAAAACAATTCATGCCATTGCCTTGGAAAATTGGGGACTTTGTATTCAGAAATATGAACAAAATCAATGAATTTGCAAACCACTTCCACAATCTAAATCTCAAGTATGTTGAAAGGATAAAATGGTTTGACCCTAACAAAAATTTTGTGGAACACATGTTAGCAGTGGGATTTAGCAATTCATTTATCCATACTGTTCTAGGAGAAGAAGAAAATAATAACTTGGGCGCTCCTACTCACAATGTTGGTGACCTGGAGACGGTACACAGTACCAATAAATTTTACAAACATAAAGGAAAGGGTCCCAATGAGAAGAGTACCCAGTCCCCAACTGTTACTCCTAAGACTACAACATCTCGAAGCAGTGCTCCAGCGTCCCACCCATCTAGAAAAGTGATCAACACTAGTTCAGGCGGGGAGGAGAAAAGAACCCCCCTTTGGGAAAAATTGAAAGCTCACATAAACTTCCTCTAAGGAAGAAGAGGAAGAATATTTCACAAGAGGAGGAAGGACATCGCATCGAAAGTGACATCAATAACTTCTCCCTCGAATATATGGAGCTTGAGGCTAACATCGAGAAAATGTTTCCTAACTTTGGTCAGTGAGGAGGCACAACCCGCCAGAATCAGTCATTGGAAATTATTGAGAATGAGACCTTCGATGAAGAAGAGTCATTTGTATTTCATAGCGTTGTATTTGACATCAAATCTAAGAAATTAATTATTGAGAAGAGTGACGTGGAGAATAAAAAAGGGAAATCTCCTTTCGAGGTTAACCTAAGAAATATGTGGCCTTCCCAATCCAGAATCCATAGAGCAACCGACAATGCATTGGACGACTCCGTTGGTGGCCTCGAAGCGGAAAATACAAATTTAAAGGAGAGGATTAAGGAACTGGAAGAGACCTTAATGCCTCTTCCACTCCTTGCCAACCCTTTGGAAATTGTTGGACCCACCACGCCCGCTGCTAAATTAAAAGGACCCTTAAGCTTACTTACATCATACAGGATCTATGTGGAGAATAATATCAAGAAAAGAATGGCATTGATCACAAAATCTTGGGAAATTTCAAAGAACATGATTTATTTTGGTTCGAGGGCGCATGCCTTTCATGAGTATTTACAAGCCAACCTAAAAAATGAAGAAGGTTTTTACCTTGATGCTATGGTACCCTTTGGTGTTAAAGTTTCCAACATTATAGAGCTAAGGAGACGAGAAGAGGATCTTCCCTCTCCAAGTCAGATTAAACAGTTGAATGCATGCTGGAAAGAAAAGATAAAAAACTTGAATAACATTGTTCAAACGTGAAGCCAAGCCATATCAAGGAAGGATGAACTATTCAAAAGACTCATAGAGGTAGACTTAGTCGGAAGCACTAACGAAGTCCAAGATCCCAATTTGATCCTCAACTCATTGTTCCTAACAAATCAACAGTTTGATGAGCAAGTTGAGATCTTTAAAGGGTTGCCCATTGAAAAGTTCTATGGCATACTTGAATATAATGAGGACAACATAGACAATTGGCTAGTGGACTACTCCATGAAAAATCAGGATATTGAAGAAGCATTACATGGCATTTCCCTTGATTTGAGATACTTGGAGGGCGAGCTATTCAACATCAAAATCCAACAAGAAATCAACGTGGCACCAATGAAAAGTTACATTGAAGAATGGTTCAAGAAAGCTATCGATAAATTGACCAATGA
Source organism: Picea engelmannii (assembly GCA_009831015.1). Taxonomy (NCBI): domain Eukaryota; kingdom Viridiplantae; phylum Streptophyta; class Pinopsida; order Pinales; family Pinaceae; genus Picea; species Picea engelmannii. Next base: position 303,977 of record ML782365.1, on the reverse strand, counting down.
AGGGAAAGAAGCAGTTGAGACAGTTCCCGTAACCGTTGATGAAAACGATAAAATGACATCAACAAGCAAGTAAAAGCAGAGAGACCATCATAGTAAGTTTATGTTGATCACATCCTTCTTTTTCTTTATCAAGTCCTTCATCCCGTTATTCCACCTCTTTCACTAGAAAGGTTTAACCGAAGACTGATAACTCATTTTTTCTTCTTACTAGGTCCTTTTGTTCTTCTACCGCCCACCATCTTCCTTCTCAAAAATGATTTCTCGTATTTATTTTCTTTATGGTCTGCAGGAGCCCCAATCCCATTCTTTAAGACAAACACATTTACAATTTCAAAGAATATGTAACAGACTATATATTTTTTAGAAATTTCAAGAGAGCTACTTTGGGAACAGTCTCGATTGTGCTTTGTAGCCCTGTTTTCAGAATATAAAATATTTGAGGTTGTTCTATCATTTTCTTTATTTGAGCTGCCCATGTGTCCACTCTGTTAAAGTTCTCTTATGTATGCAAATCATCTTCTTTTTATTTTATGTGATCAAAAATCTTTATCTTAAACTATGATGGATGTGAGAAAATTTTGCTTATTTGCTTTAAATGTGTGAAGTGTGTGATCCTTTCTCAGGAACTTTCTTTAAAAAAAAAAAAAAAACATTTTCCTTTTATTTTCTTGCAATATTTATGTTTCTTTGAATTACTACGACGTACTTCTGTCAAGTCCCACATTTTGAATATATAGAAGTCCCAAGAAAATCTAAAGAGTACCACCTCTATAAAAACTTAGGAGGATTTACATCCTTGTGAGGTTGCCGTTTCGGTCCTAACGGATTCAAGCATCAACAAGAGGTACAAGTGAGGTCTCTTGATTAGCAGGAAAAAAGGGGAGCATTGTACAAATAAATCAAAATTTGAAAGCTCAAATTCAAGAGACAACCTCAATCGGTTACAGTATTTCATTCCATATTTTTGTTGTTAAATTTATGGTTATTGTGATTTAATTTGAACTGAGATATATATGAAAAGAAAATTTGAATTTGTATCAAACTTTCATATTAAATTTATGTTGTATGTTATGTTATGAATCATGGTTTGTTTTATATACACAAATTTTTGTTATTTGTAATTGTCGAAGGAAATGATTTCAATTCCATTAATATTAAAAAAAAATCATATAACTAAAGCAAATAAGGGAACAATTGTAGTAGCATTGATCTGTCATACATGAGTCCTGTCATAGATGGTATGGTAATGATTCTTAATCGTTTAAAGATAATGAGAATTTCCATATTTGTTATCCCTGCATAGAGTAGTTGTATAATAATCTCGACTTCCTGTCTAAGCATTGTAATGAGAATTTAAAAAGAACTTCTCTTAATGTGGGTTAGATCTGACCTAGCGAAATAAATTAGTATTGAAATAAAATATTTCAAAGTAGGTGACTATTACAACATTGTTAAATGAAGTTAAGAATACCCATAGCATGGTTCAAAGATGTTTTTGCTCTGTTTGAAATTAAAGATGTGATGGTAGTAATAATTGTTCAAATAACTATTGATAATTATCCAAAGGTGATTCTTGAAAAATTCAAATTTATGGCAATATCAGTTATGATTGGTGAGCACCTTCTCCTTCGAGAAAGGGATCTCAGATAGTGCATCATCCTCAACAATCAACACTCTTCACTGTGTATAAATCGATTAGGATTTCCTTCTGTAATCTGTTGGGTAGCGGGTGGTCGACAAATTTTATTTGGGTCTTGCGCCTGGGTCAAATTAAGGTGGTTTTTATTTATCATTGCATCAGATTATTTTAGTTTTCGAAGCTTCTTAAGGTTTCTAAATCTATTATCTCTTATAACACTCATTGCACCGTGTTCCAACATTTGGGTTATAATAATTAAACTTTTGTAAAATGTTAGTGGAAGCACAATGATGTCCATGTAAGCTCTGGAAGTTGTAAAGGATAATTTTTTTTATGGAAGAATTTTCCGTCTTGAATTTTGACCCAAAATTTTTACAGTAACTACATTGTTATTGTTAAGATTGTACAGGTGAACCATAATTCAAGTTACAAGACTTTGTAACTTTTTAATTAGCTTCAACTTTAGTTTATTATACCTTAAGTAGCGAATTCGTGGATTATAAATTCTGATATTGGGAAACCAAATCCTACCTTGAGGGAAATGAATCCTCATTCATAGGACTTGACCTTATCGATATATAGAAATATTACTAAGTAAACCATTGATTTGGAATACAAATGATAATTAGAATATTAATAGACTATTTGAATTTCACTGTGGTTGTAGATTTGGTCCCTCTACTTTTTCCTAATGCCACTATCGATAGATGTATTGGATTTGGTTACTATTATCCACTGAGTTGTATTAGCTGGATTTGCAGTTGAGCCGCCAAAGACTGAACAGTCAAATGCTCATAATTCAGTGTTCAGAAATTCGACGGGTCTATGAGACCACCTTTTATCCACATTTCCATCCCTCCTGGGCATTGTAATAAATGACTTGAGCATGAAAGTTTTAAAATACTATTGGCCACCCATGACCTGGGCACGAGTACATACTCTAGATTTTTTTTTTTCACTTGTTAATTGTTTCTTGCCTATTAGGCGATTAATAATTTCTATGTTTTTTCACTCAAATCTCCTCCAAAGCTTGAGTATGTGCTGGGGGCTATGCCTTGACATGGTATAACCAATGTCTAGTGTCTAAATGTATATGAATTCATGCTAAGTCATGTCTATTGAGTCATATGGAAATTTTGCAAAGTCCCCCTAGGATTTTTTAAAGTTTTAGTCAATAAAACATTTCCTATAAAATGGATAATATTTAATGTGAAAGTCAATAAAGTCATAAAAGTGGCATCAATTGTTGTTAGATTCCATGTTTGTGCTTGTTTTCTAAAACATAGCACCTCCTAAACCCTTATCCCCCCTTTGTTGAGGAAAAAAAGTGATTTTAATCACTCAAAATTGAATTTTGTTCTCAAAAAGGTAAAAATGACAATTTAATTAAAGTGCTAAAATTTAGCAGACATGTCGGGGACATGTTTCTTCATGTCTAGAGTCCTTGGTTTAGTTGGTGAAACAATCTCCTAGTGAGGGTGCCTTAGTTGAGTGACATGGCAAGTGGGAGGAGATCCCAATGAGGCTAGGCACTCCTCCTCCACTAGTTGGCACATCCACATGAGAGGGGAGCTAATCCCAATGAGGGACTCACCCTCTCTTCCCATTCCAATACCACTCCACTCCTCTCCCACTCCACCTCACCTCACTTCACTCCACAACCCTCACCTAGCACTCTATTTCCTCTCCACTCATTCCCCACTTCACTCCCACATTTCCCCTGTTCTTTAGTGTGCCACTCCTATTCTCCCATGCACCCTCACTTAGGAAACTTCACCCGAAAAACTATAAATCAAGCTCGAATCTCCTCCTTTGAGTCAGTTGGAGCTTGGGCGACTTGCTGCTATTGTAATTTTCTTTCGTATTTGGAATTCAAGAGAGTTTGGAGGTCAAATTGGTGACTTGGTAATGTGTGGATGCTTGTAACTATGAGGTGATGTTATTTCATATGTCTTGCTTTAATATTGTGGTTTAAATTGGCCTTGTAAAGGTATTGTTACTTACTTGGATATGAATACTAAGCTTGTTTGATTAGTAATCCTTATTGTTTATCCATTGGCGATATTTTCAATGTATTTTTCGTTTTTCTTAACTAATCATGTATTGAAGTCTCTCTTGTAGGTGGCACCGTTTTCTAACCCTCTGTTTTGCAAGGATTTGAAGTGATTGATGCTCTATTCGGAGATTAGGAGGATCTAGGTTGATGCTTCTATTTCTTCAAGGCTTTTGAAGAATATCCCTCTACATTTCACCAAATATGGACCCCATCGCTCAAAGATATTCCAAGCACAAGCTTGCTTTCTTCTCCTCTCTCTTTAATTTCTAGAAAGAAAAATCATTTGGTTACTTTCTTACATTGATATCATAGATCTAGGTTTGCTTTTCAAGTTAAACTTAGTTTCTATTATTGCATGCAAATAGGATTTAGATCTAAGTTATTTCTCTTTCAAACAAAAAAATAGATCTAAGTTTCTTCTTGCAATTTTCTGAAATTCATATCCTAATCTCAAGATAGAAAGTTTCTTATGTTTTGCTTTTAATATCTAGTTAATTAGAAGTTTTATGTTGCTGTTTTAGGACAGCCAACAAAAACATCTAAACATCTAAGAGGGATTAGTTTAGCTTCATCTAAAGCCTCTAAAAACCCCCAAAATTTAGCTTTTTTGCATGAGAAAATATCAAGAAAATTTGATCAAATTTATTCATTTTATTTTTACTTACAATGTTTTCTATCATCATCTAATCCTTTTTATTTGTTGGTTTTTAGCAGGTCTGTCACAAAACAAGGGGGAACTTTGACTAATTTGAAGCAACACTAACGAAATTCTACCCCAAGTTGGACCCTTTGAAGACCAAGACTTTAGAAAGTCTTATTTGTAATTGTTGTTAATAATTTGATCCATTCTATAAGGATCCAAAGTTCATAAAAATAGAAAAAAAATAATTCATTTTCTCGAAGTGTAATAGGCATTAATAAAAGCGGGCCTTTAGTGCCAAGTTTCGTCATCCCCTTTAGGGGGGTCAATGGTGGTTGTGTGGTTTACTTTCCTTATGAGTTTCTTGCTTTTATGCTTTCAAAACACACAATCTAAGGAAATTAACCATTCAAGCAATCACTACTTTTTTCACTTAAGAAAAGTAATTATTTTGCTAGTTTAGTTTTCATTTCCGTTTTTAGTAATTAAAAAACGTCTCAAGTTTTTCGCATTTTTCCTTTCATTTTAAAAATAAACCTTCCCTGTAGTTCTCGGTGTATGCTCTGAACCCTTGCGAGCCTAGCTTGATTTTGGGATTCATCGGAACCGAGGTTGTTGGTATGGAGTAGTTTTAATTAGGGAAACCTTGATAGTAGCTATCTTGATGCGAGGGAAACCGCATAAAGGGAGTGTGTGAAGTCAGATGAGAAATTTGAGATCTAGGTTCTCCCCGTGTTGTACATATGGCACCTTCATTAAACTTACTGGTGAAGCCTTGGGGTTTTGGTAAGTTCTCAACACATTTCCAAACAAAAAGATAGCCTCTAAAGAGGCCACACATTTTCATTAATCTACCTTCAATAAATCTTAATAAAACACACATTCAACAACTGTCCACGATACCTTTAAGACATTGGTTTCATGTTCACAACTTTTTACTTCATGAGCA
>ML782365.1:285250-297649 GCA_009831015.1 Picea engelmannii | reverse complement strand
ATATATATATATATATATATATATAAACAAAAAAAATAAATTAATTGCTTTCTCGTAGCAATCGTTACTTTGCGTATTGAATGAGGGAAGTTGTTATAGATGGTATCAGAGCGGGTTCAACTTTGCGACAATGGACATGTTACGTCCTCCACTGTGTTATTTTTAAATGATTAAAGATGTATAACTAATACATTTTGATTTGTTCATGACAGGTATCATGGTCAGAGGACGCAGGATGAGTAGATGACGTGGTGCAGGGGGAAGAGGTACGCTTCCTTCGAGAGCATCCACGCAGGAGGGATCGACTCCACTTGGAGAGGAGCAGACTACTGAGAAGGAGCAGGTTGATGTGGGGGATGTGGTAGGTACGAGGATATCCTTCCATAGGATTTTAGAGGCATTGATCAACCGCCTGGATCGAGATGAGGGAAGAGAATCTTTGCCCAATGAGGTTTCACAATACACTCCAACAAGTAGTAGTAGTCTAGATAGAGAACTCGAGAAAGTGAAATTTCTCGAGTTCTAGGGTGCCACAGATGGCTTAGCCACCGAGGCATGGTTGTAGAACATGGAGATGTGCTTTGCACTATGCGATTACACCTCCAACATGAAATACCACATGGCGGTCTTTCAACTGACCGCCATGTTCTTCTTTAGTGGAAGACACTCCTACCTCAACTAAACATGGTCGTTGAAGATGTATGATGGGAATTGTTCGAGGAACGATTCTGGGAAAGGTACTTGTCAGATGAATTCATTGAGTGCCATATTAATGAGTTCAACACCTTACGCCAATGTAGTCGTACAGTACCAAAGTATGAGGACAGATACATGGAGCTACTTAGACATGCTCCACATCTAAACACTGAGAAATTAAAGGTTAACAAGTTTGTGTTCGACCTCAACTTCAACATCCATGCAAAATTGAGGATCTTGATGCCTCAGACGTTGCATGATGTAGTTCAGAAGGCCCTCATTTTTGAGGAAGAGATGAACTGTGGGGGTCAGGGCATGACTCCTTCCAAACAGAAGGGACATGTGCCACCTAGAGCGCAGCAACATCAAACACCAGTTAGACAGAATTCTGGGCACCGTGATACACCCAGAGGACCTGTATTCTCAACGTCACGATGGAAGACTCCTCAATATAGGACTCCTTACAGAGCACCACAAGAACAATAGAAGTAGCGTTGTCCACAACAACAACAAGAGTTTCGACCTGGTCTGCAGAACAAAACAACACAACAGAATCCTAGGCCAACAACTTGTACTTCTGGGACTAGGAGCACCAGACAAAAGAATGAATGTTGGACATGTGGAGATCCACATTACTATAGAGAATATCCTATTGAGAAGGCAATAGTTGTCATATCATCAAGACCTACGACAGTTGGATATTCAGACACTATGAGTTTACTGTTTTACCATTTGGACCGATGAATGCCCCAAGCGTATTCATGAGTTTGATGAATGGGGTATTCCACAAATATTTGGGAAAGTTTGTACAAGTTTTCATTGAAAATATACTAATTTATTCTCAGATGAAAGAAGAGAATGATGAACACTTGAGATTGGTTTTATAGTGTCTAAGAGAAAAAAAGTTGTACGTGAAGTTGTCGAAGTGTTCTTTCTACCAGACGAAGATTCATTATTTGGGACATATCATATCTGAAGAAGGTATCATTGTGGATCCAATAAAGTAGAGGCTATTATGGAATGACCAGCACCGACAAATGTATAAGATCTACATAGCTTTATGGGGTTAGCAGGTTATTATCGACGTTTTTCGAAGATAGAAAATCCAATCACGAAATTGCAAAAGGAAAACAAAAAAATTGTATGGTCAGAGAAATGCGTGGAAGCATTTCAAAAGCTTAAAGAGTTGTTAACGAAAACACAGATTTTGAAAGTCCCTGATATGGACAAGGAATTCTTGGTATGCATAGATGCATCCAAGGAAGGTTTAAGTGGAGTATTGATGCAAGACGGTCAAGTGATCGCTTACATTTCAAGGAAATTAAGAAGGCATGAAGATAATTACGCAACACATGATTTGGAGTTATTAGCGATTGTATATGCCTTACGATTTTGGAGACATTATCTTGTTGGACGAAAATTTGAGTTAAAGATTGATCATTGTGGATTACAACATATTTTTACTCAGAGTGACTTGAATGCGAGACAAAGGCATTGGTCAAAAATACTTAGCGAATACAACTTTGAGATTACCTACATTAAAGGAATAATGATTAGAGCAGCATATGTGTAGAGTCAGAGACCACACATATTCTCAGTAATATCTCTTAAGACGAACCTTTGAGAAAATATTATAGCTTTACAGATAGATGATGACTGGTACAAAGAAGTTAAGAATAATACTGGACAAGATACCATGATGTTACCTAGTTATGAAGGTTATACATTCGACAACGACGAATTGTTGAGGTATAAAAACAAGAGTTATGTACCAGCTAACGAAAAATTAATAAGTTTGATTTTAAACGAAGCTCATCGAGCAATATACATGGCTCATCCTGGAGTCATGAAGATGAAGCAGGACCTTAAGCCTTTATTCTTCTGGAAAGGAATGAAGACTAACATAGTTAATTACGTGGCTAAATGTCTAGAATGTCATCAAGTGAAGGCTGAACATAGACATTCAGCGGGATTGTTACAGCCACATGCGATTCTTGAGTCGAAATCAGAAGTCATTTCAATGGATTTTATTGTTAGATTGTCATTGACGGAAATGAGGCACGATTCTATTTTTGTGGTAGTAGACACTCTGACAAAGAGAGCACACTTTATTCCAGTTCGTACTACATATCAAAAACTGGACATAGCTAGAGTTTTCATTAGCGATATTGTGAGGTTGCACGGTGTACCAAGAAGGATCATATCCAATCGAGGATCGATGTTTACAGGATGGTTTTGGAACACAATTGAATTTTAGTACAACATATCACCCCAAAACAGATGGACAAATTGAAAGGATAAATCAAATCTTAGAGGATATGCTGTGGATGTACATGATGGATCAATAGAAGCGTTGGGAAGACTTCTTTCCATTGGTAGAGTTTGCATACAACAACAATTACCAGAGTACGATAAAGATGTCACCGTTCGAGTTTCTTTACTGACAATCGTGTCAGACGCCTATGAGTTGGGATCGACTAGAAGATAGGGTCTTGGTAGGACCGTAAGTCATCCAAGAAATGGAAGAACATATGTGAACGATAAGACAAAGGATTAAATAAGTGCAAGATCGACATAAGAGTTATGTCGATGACCGCAATTATATTGGTTGTGGAGCCTGATTATCTTCCTGATTCATAGGTATTTATTTTCAACTGTGTTTATACCCCATGAAGACTTTACACCCCAGAAGAATGTACACTTCTCCACGCAAGGGAGTGCAGAGGGGGGTTACCCCCTTTGCGGGTTCCGAGGGCAAGCACCCCCCCAAAGGAAAAATTGCCTTGTAAATGTATATTCTAATTTCATTGTAAATCTAGACCGTTCATTATAAGGTCACATATTTGACGGTAGAAGTTATGTTAGGGTTTTTTTCCTTAGAAGGAAACCCTCTTTTATGAGGGAAATGTATTGCGGCTAGGTATTATGGCGAATATTGTATTATGAGATAGGAGACTATGAGAGAAATAAGAGGAAGTTACAACGGGTTTGATGTAGGTTGTATCCCTTCATTTGCTGGATAATAATAAAGGAAGGACCTGGCAATTTATCTAGTAGACGTAGCCCACACTGGGTGAACCACATATATATGTGTCTCTATTGTACTGTGTATCTTCTGTGTTTTATTTACGCATTTATTTTATTTTATTGCTCTGCGATCCTGTTTTTCTAACAATTGGTATCAGAGCGAAAGGTAACTCTCAGGAAAAGAGGGTTCCTGGTTTGAGTGGGAGCAATGGCGGAAGACAAAAAGTTTAGGGTCGAGAAATTTAACGGCCAAAACTACCAGTTATGGAAGATGCAGATGGAAGATTATTTATATCAGAAGGATCTATTCCTACCATTGGGTGGAATAGCAAAGAAGCCGACAGACATGAAGGACGAAGAATGGGAGGTTCTTGACAGAAAGGCAATAGGAACGATACGATTGAGCCTGGTAGCATCGATGGATTTCAATATTTCGAAAGAAAAGACAACGAAGGAGCTAATGGAGACATTGGCTAAACTGTATGAAAAACCCTCGGTGTCCAATAAGGTATTTCTAATGAAGAGATTATTTAATATGAAGATGTTAGAAGGTGGGTCTGTTGCACATCATTTAAATGAATTTAATATGGTTACTAATCAACTAAGTTCTATAAAAGTGGATTTTGATGATGAGGTCATAGATCTTATAATCTTTTGCTCATTACCAGAAAGATGGAACGACTTGGTCATGGATGTAAGTAACTCTGTCTCTAGTTCAAACACTTTAACATTTGATGATGTTGTTGGTGTTATCCTTAGTGAGAAAATGAGATGGAAAAGCGCATGTGAGACATCAGGTAATGTGTTAAACATGGAGAACAGGGGAAGACAAAAGGATAGAGGAAAGGGCTCAGGGAACCACGGGAATTCTAGGAAGGGTAGATCCAAATCCAGATTTGGAAAGATAGAGTGTTAGAATTGTGGGAAGAAAGGACATCTGAAGAAAGACTGCAGAGCTTCAAAGAAACAAAGAGATGGACAACAGGAGAAAAATCAGGAAGTAAATGTAACAGGTGATGTGTTACAATATGCTTTGATTCTTTCTGTAGATAATATTTCTGAGTCTTGGGTAGTAGATTCAGGGGCTTTATTTCATGCCACATCCCATAGGAAACATTTTCTAGATTATGTTCAAGGTGATTTTGGACAGGTTAATTTGGGTGGTGATGCACCATGCAAAATTGTTGGAATGGGAAAGGTAAAAATAAAGCAAAGGAATGGAAACCAATGGTTGTTGAAAGAGGTAAGACATGTTCCAGATCCAAGAAAAAATCTAATTTCAACAGGGAAGTTGGCAAGTGAAGGTTGTATATCCATATTTACAGATAAGGTGTGGAAGGTCACCAAAGGATCATTGGTGATAGCAAAAAGAGAGAAGGTAGGTATATTGTATTTATGTACTGGTAATACTGACTCTTCTATCTCTTTAGCTTCTACAGGAGTAGATACAACACTGTGGCATCATAGGCTTGGACACATGAGTGAGAAGGGGATGCATATACTTCACAAAAGAAATTTGTTTCCAGATCTTAAACAAATTGATTTGGATTTCTGTAAGCATTGTGTTTATGGAAAACAAAAGAGAGTCAAATTTCTCAGAGTCGAAAAATAAAAGAAGAGTGAAAGGTTAGAGCTTGTGCATATAGATGTATGGGGACCAGCTCGGGTATCATCTCTTGGTGGATCTTGTTATTATGTTACTTTTATTGATGATGCAACTAGAAAAAATTGGGTTTATTGCATTCGAAAAAAATATGATGTTTTTGATACTTTTAAGAAATGGAAAGCTTTGGTTGAGAATGAGACAGGAAAAAGGTTGAAGTGTCTTAGATCAGACAATGGAGGTGAATATTGCAGCAAGGAGTTTGATGATTACTGTTCATACCATGGGATTTAGAGAGAGAATATAGTTCTAGGAACACCACAAGAAAATGGTGTGTCAGAAAGGATGAATAGGACAATCATGGAGTGTACAAGGAGTATGATATTGCATGCTGGTTTGCCCTTACGGTTCTGGGAAAATGCTATAGATACTCTTGTTTACTTAATAAACATAGGAACTTCAATCTCTTTGGATGGTAGAATTCCAAAGGAGGCATGGACAGGTAAAAAGGTAAACTATTCTTTTTTGAAGACTTTTGGTTGTGAATCATTTGTCCATATTGATAAAGAAAATAGAACAAAGCTTGAGGAAAAATCCAAGAAGTGTACCTTTATTGGATACGATGTTAATGATTTTGGTTATCACTTACGGGATTATGAAAATAACAAAATCATTAGGAGTAGAGATGTCATATTCAATGAGAAGGTCATGTACAAAGATCAGTTGCAGGGAAAGAAATAGGAAAAAGAAAAACCAGAATACACAATGCTTGATGAGATCACTGAAAAAGAAACTCCAAAGGTACTAGAAAATCAAAATGTACAACAACAGGATCAACTTGTACCTCAAACTCATGCAAGTGTTGTTAGAATATATACCAGGTTAAGTAGACCCCCTGAACGATACTCTCCTTCATTGTATTATTTATTGTTGACTGATTCCGGTGAACCAGAATGTTATGAAGAGGCAATGCAGGTAGACACCAAAAAGAAGTGGGAGCAAGGCATGAAAGATGAAATCGATTCCTTGGTAAATAACCAGACTTGGGACTTGGTTCAGTTGCCTGCAGAAAAAAGAGCATTGCAGAATAAATGGGTTTACAAGTTGAAGGAAGAGGATGGAGGAAAAAAGCGGGACAAGGCTAGACTTGTTGTAAAGGGGTTTGCACAAAAGAAAGGTATAGATTTTGATGAAATGTTTTCTCCTATTGTTAAAATGACTTCAATTAGGACTATTTTAAGTCTTGTGGCAGTAAAAAATTTGCATCTTGAACAATTCGATGTAAAAACAACTTTTCTCCATGGGGATTTGGAGGAAGAGATTTATATGCAACATCCATAGGGGTATGAGGTCAAAGGGAAGGAGAATTTGGTATCCAGGTTGAAGAAGAGCTTGTATGGCCTAAAACAAGCTCCAAGGCAGTGGTATTTGAAGTTTGACAGGTTTATGAGAGAACAAGGTTATAGTAGATGTCATTCTGATCACTGTGTTTATTTTAAAAGGTTAGAAAATGGAAGCTATATTATCTTTCTATTGTATGTAGATGACATGCTTGTTGCAGGGTCTAATATGCAGGATATAAATGTGCTCAAGAAGAAATTAGCTAATCCATTTGCAATGAAGGATTTTGGTGTTGCAAAGAAAATCCTTGGTATGAGAATAACAAGAGACAGGAAAAATCACAAATTGACATTGTCTTAGGGTGACTACATAGAGAAGGTGTTGGAGAGGTTTAGAATGTAGAATGCAAAATCAGTTAGTACACCTTTGGAAAACCATTTCAAATTAACTAAGGAAATGTCTCCCAAGACACAAGAGGATATAGAATACATGTCCAGGGTCCTTTATTCATCAACGATTGGCAGCTTGATGTATGCGATGGTTTGCACAAGACCAACTATTGCACATGCAGTGGGAGTTGTGAGAAGGCATATGAACAATCCAGGTAAAGAACATTGGGAGGCAGTAAAGTGGATTCTTAGGTATTTGAGAGGTACTGCTACTCATGCATTATGGTTTGGAGGTTCAGACACTATTCTACAGGGATATGTTGATTCAAATATGGCAGGCGATAAAGATAGCAGGAGGAACACCATAGGGTATGTTTTTACTATAGGTGAAACATCGGTAAGTTAGATTTCGAAACTACAAAAGGTTGTTGCACTTTCAACAATATAAGCAGAGTATGTTGCTGCTATAGAGGCTAGTAAAGAGATGATTTGGTTACAGAGGTTTATGGAGGAATTGGGAAAGAAGCAGGATAATAACAAGTTGTATTGTGACAGTGAGAGTGCCATTCATATTGCAAATAACTCAAACTTCCATTCTAATACTAAGCATATACAAATCAGGTACCATTTCATACGATCCATCTTAGAAGATGGACATTTGAAGTTGGAAAAGATACACACTAGCCAGAATCCCGCAAACATGTTAACTAAGGGAGTAACCAGGGAGAAACTGAGTTCCTGCTCAGTTTCAATTGGTATTCAAGCATGAAGATGAAGATGAGAAATTTTCCAGGTCTAAGAAGGTTCATAGTCCAACAATTACAACATCAATGGAGTTGTTGAGATCAGTCTCCAAGTGGGAGATTATTGGTTGTGGAGCTTCATTATCTTCCTGATTCAGAGGTCTTTGTTTTCAGTCGTGTTTATACCCCATGAAGACTTTACACCCTGGAAGAATGTACACTTCTCCATGCGGGGGAGTGCAGAGGGGGTTACCCCCTCTGTAGGGTCCGAGGGTGAAGCCCCCGAATGAAAAATTGCCTTGTAAATGTATATTGTAATTTCATTGTAAATCTGGATCATTCATTATAAGGTCGCAGATCTGATGATAGAAGTTATGTTAGGGTTTTTTTCCCTAGAAGGCAACATTCTTTTATGAGGGAAATGTATTGCGGCTAGGTATTATGGTTAATATTACATTCTGAGATAGGAGATTGTGAGAGAAATAAGAGAAAGTTACAATGAATTTGTTGTAGGTTGTATCCCTTCATTTGTTGGATAATAATGAAAGGAGGGAGGATCTAGCAATTTCTCTGGTGGACGTTGCCCACACCGGGTGAACCATGTATATTTGTGTCTCTATTGTATTGTATATCTTCTGTGTTTTATTTCCGCATTTGTTTTATTTTATTGCTCCGTGATCCTGTTTTTCTAACAAGTTATGAGGTTGGCGATAAAGTTTTCTTGCGAGTAGAACCGCAAAAGAGTTCGATCAAGTTTGAAAAGGGTGATAAAATCTCTCCTAGGTTTGTGGAACCTTTCAAAGTTGTGGAAAAGAAAGGACCAGTGCCTTACTGACTATCCTTGATTGTTTCTTTGAGACATATGCACAATGTATTTCATGTATCTGTTTTGTGACATTATATTTTAGATCTGTTACATGTTATTGAATTGAGTTCTTTGCAGGTGTCAGAAAAGGGTGCTCATGGTAGAGCCAATCTGCATTCTGGACCATTGCAATCGATAGCTACAACGTCAATAATCGATCAGGTCAAGGTCCAGTGGGACAATTATAGTCCACACTCGACTACTTGGGAGGACGCATATGAGATGCATCAATAGTTTCCTTATTTGTTTGATAGATTAGATACATAGACCTGTGTCAGATACATTTATTGCTACCACTATTGACATTGTATAAACTTTAGGACGAAGTTTAAAACAAGAGGGAGTGTATCTAACATCTAGTTCCACTGAGCACCTTTATACTGACTTATTCTTTGAGGACACTTCCCAACAAGTAATCCGGTTATAAAACATTATGATTATGCTTTGCTTATGAGTTATATTTTGATGTCATTGTGATTATATGTTAAATTCTAGATGTATACATGTATCGACAAGTATTATTGATGAGTTTCCCTGAGTGTGCAGGATACATGACAGGTTGATAATGTTGAACGAACTTCCTTGGACTCCAGATTGAGTCAGGGAGTGGACTTGTATTTGGTTTGAGCTTTGAGTCTTGATTTACATGTATATATGATGATTTCAGTATGGATGTTATGTATATGGATTATTGATAGTGTTCTTGTCAGTGGATGCAGGCTTGACGATGCTTACTAATCCGAGTCACATAAGGAGCAAAAGGGCCATGCATAGAAAACCAGACAATTGAGGGAGAGTTGTGGCAGCGTCCCCGTCACAACCTACTAGCACTCCCATCGTGACCTGAAATACAAGTTAATGATTACTTAGTTCGAGACATCCACGATGTCATGAGGGAAGACTGAGACAGTCACTCACGAAGAATTCTAAGGGGCGCACGATAAGCAGAAATCATTATTCCTTAGAAGCCTTTTGTCTCTCACAAGGTCGACCAAGTGGAGTGTTGACACCAAGTGTTAGACAAACTTCCAAAACTAGTCAAAGGAGAGTGGCACCCTTCGAGCATAAAGGTGTGTCTTGAAGGAAACGTCGTATAATAAAATGCGAGTAATAAAAATCTTGAAGGCTTAGAAAATAAAAATAAAGTACTTAGACTTTGTTAGAAAGAGTATGCAAATGATTATTAAATTAAAAAGAAGAAAATAACAAAGAGTCTAAGTCTAAAGAGGTTTGTTTAAGTAAACCATAAAAAGGGAACAAAAGAATTAGACTAGCATTTTAATTGAATGAAGAAATAAGGATAAACTTGGGTAAATGCACATTTGTGCATGAAAATAATAAAAAAGATTTATTAAAAAAAAAGAAAATAAAACATCAGAATAGGTGGTCCACATAGAGTAGCATCTTGAGTCAATCTACCAATAATCCTAACTAAAATAAGACTCCTAATTCAACTCAAACTAAAATCTAGTTAGGGGACACAAATTAAATGAGGGATTGGAGAACTAAGAGACAACTAAGAGGAAAAATAAGAACACATTGGGGAATGTGAGGGAAAATGACTTTTAAATAAAATAAAAAGAGAAATTACTTGTGCAACTTGGGGAGAGTGTTACACATATAGTGGGTGAATAATCCTTTAATTAAATTATTAAAAATTAATTATTTGTGCATGAGGACATTGCCATTGATAATTTTTCTATAAAAGAAATGGAGAGAAAGGGAAATGAATCTCACTTTTGTTAGTACTGTTATGCTGCCAAATTTTTTCTTGATTAAGTTTTACTTGTGAGAGTTGGGATTCCAAAACTTGGCAAAGAGTAGAAGCTCTTCCTTGCAAGGCAAATTTTGGTGCTATTGATTTCTAGTCTATTGTGTGCAGCCCCTTTACAACTTGGTGGGCTAAGGGGGAAGAAGAGTACCCCTAGCGTTGGCTGGGAGGTACCGGTGAGGTCTCTCGATTAGCAGGAGAAGAGGGGAGCGTTGTACAACTGAATCAAAATTTGAAAGCTCGACTTCAAGAGTCAACCTCAACCGATTACAGTGTTTCATTCCATATTTTTGTTGTTAAATTTATGGTTATTGTGATTTAATCCGAACTGAGATATATATGAAAAGAAAATTTGAATTTGTATGAGAATTTCATATTAAATTTCTGCTGTATGTTATGTTACGAATCATGGTTTGTTTTATGTACATAAATTTTTGTTATCTTTAATTGTCAAAGGAAATGGTTTCAAATCCATTAATATTCAAAAAATTGTCGTATAACTAAAGCGATCGAAAGAACAATTTGTAGTAGCGTTGATACGTCATACATGAGTCGTGTAATAGATGATATGGTAATGATTCTTAATTGTTTAAAGATAATGAGAATCGTCATATTTGTTATCCCACGTATAGTAGTTGTATACTAATCTCGACTTCCCATCTAAGGATTGTAATGAGAATTTAAAAATAACTTCTCTTCATGTGGGTTAGATCTGACCTGGCGGAAGAAATTAGTATTGAAATAAAATATTTCTTAGTAGGTGATTGTTACAACATCGTTAAATGATGTTAAGAATACCCACAGCATGGTTCAAATCTATTTTCTCTCTTTTTAAAATTAAATATGTGATGGTAGTAATAATTGTTCAAATAACTATTGTTCAAATTAAGGTGGTTTTTATTTATCATTGCGTCATATTATTTTAGTTTTCGAAGCTTCTTAAGGTTTCTAAATCTATTATCTCTTATAACACTCATTGCACCATGTTCCAGCATTTGGGTTATAATAATTAAACTTTTGTAAAATGTTAGTGGAAGCACAATGATGTCCATGTAAGCTCTGGAAGTTGTAAAGGATAAATTTTTTATGGAAGAATTTTCCATCTTAAATTTCAACCCAAATTTTTTACAGTAACTACATCGTTATCGTTAAGATTATACAAGTGAAGCATAATTCAAGTTACAAGACTTTGTAACTTTTTAATTACCTTCAACTTTAGTTTTTTATGCCTTAAGTAGCGAATTCTTGGATTAGAAATTCCGATATTGGGCAACCGAATCCTACCTTGAGGCAAATGAATCCTCATTCATAGACTTGACCTTATCGATATATATAAATATTACTAAGTAAACCATTGATTTGGAATACAAATAATAATTAGATTATTAATAGACTATTTGAATTTCACCGTGGTTGTAGCTTTGATCCCTCTACTTTCGTCTAATGCCACTCTTGATAGATGTCTTGGATTTGGTTACATCATGGATGTAATTTCTGTACCACAACTTAACAATGGTTAAGGTTTTACAAGGATATTGCTAGTTACTATTTGAATATCGTCTAACTATGGGGACTCTAGGTCACCACTACTTAATTAAGGTTATTTTGGCAACTAATTCAATGTATGTCAGTGATATAATGAAATTTAATTGAAGATTAGAATTTCCATAGTATCATACTAAGGATGATATTATATAATTCTAGGTTGATATAATGTCTTAACTAATGACATACTTATAAATTGTAACCGTTATGTAAAATACAAATTTAATGAATTATAATAAAGTGATTCATTATCGATATGAATAGAACACGCAAGTTGAACACCTGTTTAAAATGAAAATTTGATTAATAACTTGATTAATAGACTTAATCGATTCTAAGTAACTCTTAATATGATCATTGTTCAATTGCAATGATGGACTATTTTGGTACTTATGAAATTAGTCTAGAATTAAAAAATA
>ML782365.1:249591-266755 GCA_009831015.1 Picea engelmannii | reverse complement strand
TTTATTTCTTAGACACCAACAAATTGTTCGCATACCTCTTCTGTTGGGACTAGAAAATAGTTAAGCCCTAAATCATGGCACATTACCCCTTAATTGGGGCATATTACATTAGTATTGTTATTTTATTTAAGTCGGCTTGGGTCCATTAGTTGTAATTGTACCTCCTAGTCTCCTATATATAGCAAGGAGGCCTTTCCATTTGGAATCATCTTGTGTTTGTGAATTCATGTGATGTATAAGGAGGTTGCCTGCTAGAAGTGGATTATTATCTGAATTTATCTCTTTTTCAAGGCGTGGTGTACTTATTCTAAGGTTTTTATTCTATTTTGATATCTAATTCTTAACATTTGGTATCAGAGCTAGATAATCCTCGAGACTGACTTCTTCAAAACAAGTCTTCTTGGAATTTTTTCTACAACTATTTTTCTGGAAGTTTTTGTGATCTATAATTTATATGGTATAGAGGAGACATATATAGCTAAATTGGGTACAAATTTCAGATCTTGGTTTGTTGTATTTTTGGAGATACAATCTGTTCAAGTTAGGGTTTTTGACTAGTCCTGAAAGTAGTATGAAACATGTCTTCTTGGAATTTTTGCTCCCAATTTTTTTCGGCTTGGTTTCAAGTTTTCAAATTTCTATAGTATGAAGGAAGAATAGTGAAGTATCTTGTGTACAAATTTCATCCCTTGACTCGTTGTACTTGAAAATTTGGCTGGTCCATATTTCAGTCTAAAATATGTATTCTTGGGAAAACTGTTATATATGAAGCTACAAACCTCCAAATTGAGTGAGACCTATTCCATTGGTTAGGGTACGGACCAAAGTTTTACTGGTGCAGATTTAAAGTTTTGAAGTGAATACATTGACACGTAACATGCCGTACAAGTTCGCTCTCCTGAAAGGGAAAAAATCAACACATCTTGGGAAAGGCATCAGATGCTGCTGCTATTCACATGTTGTCGATCCAAGAGTTGATGCATTCAAAGGCTTTTGGTCAGTTTGTTAACTGATGCATGATGCTTATTTATGATGGCATCGTGGTTTCTTCTAATCTGTCCGAGTCATATCGTATGAATAATGAATCACATATTAAGTTCAATGACCAATGATGCCGAAAACCTACTTAGGTTCAGTAGTAACCAAGGTGGCCAATGGGGAACCAATGGCCAGATCAAATCTCATGTCCCATTACAATAGTACTCCTTCCCCATTGACTTAGAAGCATGAGAGCTAGTATTTGAGCGAATAACATCTTTTCTTGATCGAATTCCAGAACTCATTCTCTTGGAGAATCCAATCTTGGTCTAACCTATGGGTTTGGAAAGAAGACACATCATGATACCTCAGGCCAAAATTTTAGAGTCAGAATGGCCGAAATTTCATAGATACAATAGAAGAAAGGTTGGCTAGCAGAACAATCTCCAAATCAGGGTTTTAAAAGGTGAATTTTGTTTTTGGAAATTTGCATATCTTTTGACTAGAATATCTAATTAGGGTGATTCAAAAAGTGGGATAAAGAAGTATCACGTAAATTTGGGATAATATTAGGGATTTTTAGGTACAGATATATTCCTACATCTCTAAATGTAGGACCTGTCATTACTTGTCAGCACTACAACCCAAGGATAGTGTGGTTCTTCCACGTACCTAGAGTATATCGAAAGGCCGCTTTCGAATGGTTGCGCATTAGACAACACTACTAAGCATTTGATCTCTGACATACCTAACATATATCAAGAGACCCCCTAGAATCCTGAGACCAACTGATTAAACCATTTGGCCGTCTTATTGCTATAGTACACCAAGAACAACACTCGGGGAGATCACTCTCTAGTACTTGGGTAGTCAGATAGTATGACTAAGGGCATGGTCAAGCCTCCTTAGTTAGTGCCCTGAGATATTGGTCTGAGTACTATTGTTGGACTCCAAATGTATATCAAAGAGCTATAGAACCTGACACTCCCTTGTCCATGAGGAACTCTGCCTAAGCCAATTAGGAATTCCTACCTTGTAGTGATACTTGGCCAACATGCCCTCAGATATTCCTACTTGGACTCTTGATGAAGGTGAAGAAATGCACAAGGACATAGATGATTTACAAAAGAAGGCAGTAAAAAAAGATGAAATACAAAATATGATGGATTCAACTGAAGCTAAGATGGAAGCGATGATGGATACTATGATGGATGGCTTAAAATGGGAGATCATGGAAGGGTTAAAAAAGTTGCTAATAGAGAGGCCACCTGAAAGTGACAATGTATCCCATGAAATTCATGATGAGGACACAAGGAAGATGATTCAAGGCTGGAGAAACTCTAGCTTTGGATTGAAGACCAACAACTTTCCTAAGATTGATATGAGGAAGTTTGATGGCAAGGATACAATCACATGGATACTCTAGATGGAGTAGTTCTTTGATCTACATGATGTGCCACACACACAAAAGGTACGAATTGCATCCTTATATTTAGAACCTAATCAATTTTTGTGGTATCGATGGCTTTGTTCTTGCAAATCACTTGTCACTTGGAAAATTTTCACAGAAGAAATGATAGCACACTATAAGGATACAAGGAGAAATACCTTCTTCAGCCAATTGATAAATCTCAGACAAAAGGGCTCAGTTGCGAAGCATATTGAGAAATTACAAAGATTGAATATAAAGGTAACAGATATTCCAGATGAGCACCCGATTGATGTCTTCATAGGAACTTTAAAGGATAACATTCAACATGAGGTTCACCTTTGGGAACCCAAATCATTGGAGAATGTGTTTAGGGTGGCGAGAAATGTTGAAAGTAAAAATCTGGCTATGGCTACTAGAAGGACCACCCCTAACATCTATCAAGAGAATAATGTTCCTTCTTCTAAATCACCTCAACCTAAAATTTTGATACCTTAAGAATTGGAGGAAAGAAAAGCAAAAGGTTTATGCTTTAATTGTGACAACAAGTACAGTAAGGGGCATAAGTGTTGTGAGAAGAAATTATTCTACATAGATTGTGAAGAGGAAGAAGAACATGAACAAGAACAAGAACCATCTCAAGATGATGATGTAGAAGATATTTATTCTTAAGATATGACTCCCACCATATCATGTCATGCATTGGCTGAAATTAGCACTCCTCAAACCCTTAAGATCAAAGGATATAGAAAAAAGAAAAAGGTAACAATGCTAATTGATTCTGGTAGTACTCATAATATCATTCACTGTAAATTAGCCAAAGCTCTCAATTGCTTTATATATCTAATGCCAGAGTTTCAAGTAATGATTGCAAATGGAGGAACTATCAATTACTTACGAAAATGCCACAAGATCAATCTTACTATGGGGGAATATTTATTAGACAGTCCAATGATTTTTATACCCATGGGTGGTGCTGATGTCGTACTAGGGGTCCAATGGTTACAATCATTGGGAACAATGGCTTTTAATTTTCAAGAACTTTTCATGAAATTTTCATTGGAAGGAAATGAATTTGAGTTAAGGAGTATCATAGGGAAACCCAGTAAGGTGTTAAGCTCTAATAGCATGACACACTTATTAAGAAATGGGCATCAGGGTGTAATTGTACAACTATGCTCACTAGATGTTCAAGCATCTAAGCCATCTATTCCTCTAGATCTCCAAAGGATCATCGATAAGCATTCCAAATTATTTGAAGATATTCCCAGAGGTATTTCACCCACTCACGATCATGATCATGTTATTCACTTAATTTTTGGGAGTGTTCCTCCTAACATCAGGACTTACAGATACTCTTATGCCTAGAAGAGTGAAATTGAGTGTATGGTTGAAGAAATGTTAGAGGCTGGCATTATTAGACCTAACCAAAGCTATTACTCGGCACCGATGCTAATGGTACTCAAGAAAGAGGGCTCATGGCGTATGCATCCATATTATAGAGAGCTCAACAATATCACCATTAAAGATAAGTTTCCCATTCCCATCATTGATGAATTTTTAGATGAACTACATGGATCAATCTACTTCAAAATGTTGGATCTCTGTTCAGGGTATCATTAGATTAGAATGAAGGAAGACAATATCCCAAAAATAACATTCAGAACTCATGAAGGCCATTATGAATTTTTGGTCATGCCTTTTGGCCTTATGAATGCACCTTCCACATTCCAAGGGTTGATGAATTCCATTTTCAAGCCCTTCCTTAGAAAATTTTTGTTAGTATTTTTTGATGATATACTAATCTATAGAAAGTCTTGGGAAGATCATGTTTGACATGTTGATAGGGTACTAGAACTACTAAATGAGCAACAACTGTATGCCAAACTGTCCAAATGTTTCTTTGGGGTGAAGGAGGTAGAGTATTTGGGTCATATTGTATATCATGAAGGTGTCAAGTTAGACCCTAACAAGATTAAATCCATGATGGACTGGTCGATTCCGAAAAAATTGAAGAATCTTAGAGGATTTTTGGGTTTGACATGTTACTACCGCAAGTTTGTTCGGAACTATGGAAAAATAGAATCACCTTTAACTGCATTAACTAAGAAGGATGCATTTTCATGGACTCCAGAGGCAACTCAAGCTTTTGAACAACTTAAAGATGCAATGTGAAAAGCTCTTGTCTTAACCACACCAGACTTCACAAAAACCTTTATTGTGGAATGTGATGCCTCGAGAAATGGCATTGGTGCTGTTCTAATGTAAGAAGGAAGGCCCCTTGCTTTTGAAAGTTGACCACTCAAGGGAAAGGACTTACACAAACACATTTATGAGAAGGAAATGATGGAAATAATACATGCATTGAAGCAATGACGCCCTTACCTAATAGGTAGGAACTTCAAAGTCAAAATAGACCACGACAGTCTTAAATACTTATCGGAACAAGGACTATATTCAGAAGAGCAAAACAAATGGGTGACCAAGATGTTGGGATATGACTTTGAAATCATCTACAAAAAAGGGAAGAAAAATGTTGTGGCAGGTGCACTCTCAAGAAAGGATGAAGATGTTGAGGCATTTCTCTGTGCTATCTATATCATCCAACCTAATTGGATAATAGAAGCAAGGTATGAAAGGAAGAATCACAAAGAAGTGTGGACTCTCATTCAAAGGTTGTAGTAGGATTCCAGTGCATCCAATAAATTTACATGGAAAAATGATTCTCTATGGTACAAATATCACTTATATTTATGTAAGAACTCCTAACTCAAACAAAAGATACTTTTGGAATTGCACACCTCTCCAATAGGACGTCACTTAAGATTTTTGAAAACCTATCACAGGGTCAAGAGGGAAGTTTTTTGGGATGGCCTTAAAACTGATATTCAAAGGTTTGTGGGAAAATGTTTGGTTGGACAACAAAATAAGGTGGAACAATTAAGACCCCAGGTCTTTACAACCATTAGCGATTCCAAGTCAGTGCTGGGAGGAGGTTTCCATGGATTTCGTCACAGGGTTACCAAAGTCTGAAGGAAAGAGTGTCATCATGGTGATTGTTGATAGAATTACCATGTATGCACACTTTTGTGCACTCTCTCATCCTTTCAAATCTATTACAGTTGCTACCACATTCATGGAGACAGTTCAAAAGCTACGTCGAAGCCCAAATATTATTGTAAGTGACATAGATCCCATCTTCACTGGACATTTTTGGACATAATTATTTTCTTGTTTGGGTACTCAATTGGCTCATAACTCATATTATCATCCTCAATCTGATGGACAAGCTGAGACAATGAAAAAATGTCTGGAAGGCTACCTTTGTTTCTTTTTCTTTGATAAACAAACATAATGGTTCAATTGGTTACCCTTGGCAGAATGGTGGTATAACACTTCCTTTCATACTGCAACAAAAATGACACCATTTATGGTGCTTTATGGATATCACCCACTGTCCATCACTTCTTCTCTAAAAGAAAAATATAAGGTCTAAGCAGTGGAAAATCACATCGAGCATCAACAACAAGTTATCCAACTATTAAAGGACAACCCAACCATGGCACATAATCACATGAAACAACAAGCAAATCATCATCATAGTGAAAGAAGTTTTGAAGTAGGGGATTGGGTATTTTTAAGATTACAACCATACAAACATATGTCCCTTAAGCAAGTTAAGAAGGATAATAAATTATCACCAAAGTACTATGGCCCTTATAAGGTGTTGCAAAATATTGGTACTATGGCATACAAATTGGAGATGCCTGCATCTTCGCGAGTACACCCAATTTTCCATGTTTCATGCTTAAAGAAGGTTATAAGTGACAAGATCCCAGTTCGAACTATATTGCCAAAACTTGACGAGGAAGGTAAAATCATATTGGAGCATGAAGCTATCACTGACACAAGAATTCACCAGCTGAGGAATAGATCAATTTCAAAGTATCTCATTAAGGGAAGAAACTACTTGCTGAAGATTCCACGTGGGAAGATGATTCTTTTATACAGAAGCATCCAGAACTACTCAAGCATTGAGGAAAACACTTGTCTAAAGGGGAGGGGCATGTTAAGCCCTAAGTCGTGGCACATTACCCCTTAATTGGGGCATATTACATTAGTATTTTTATTTTGTTTATGTCGGCTTGGGTTCATTAGTTGTAATTGTACCTCCTAGTCTCCTATATATAGCAAGGAGAACTTTTCATTTGGAATCATCTTGTATTTGCGAATTCATGTGATGTATAAGGAGGTTACCCCCTCGAAGAGGCTTATTATTTGAATTTCTGTCTTTGTCAAGGTGTGGAGTACTTATTATGAGTTTTTTATGTTATTTTGATATTTGGTTCTTAACAAAAATGTGATGGGAATGCTTGTAATGCAAATGAGGTGTCGTATTTTTTAGCTAGTTAGGATTTTGATCATAGTGGAAGCAATTTTATTCAACATGTTCCTCAAGAAAGTCCTAAATCAGAGGACTTTGAAGGAACCGATGATAAAGAGGAGGAATATGATGGTGATCAATCTATTCAACAATTTAATAATAATCAAAATAATCAAAATGTAGGTCGAAGTGGAGACTATGATAAATGTTTAAATGATTGGGATGATAATTTTCCTCCAAGTAAGGATTTTTGATGAAGATTTCCAAGGCACCAATGAATATTATGAATAATTTCCCTCAAGTGGAAATTTTAAAATAAGTGAAGATGATTATGACAATGGTGGACAATCTTTCCTGAGTGGGGAATTTAAAGGCAACAATGTTGGTGATGGTGAATTTCCTCCAAGTGAGGATTTTGAAGGTACTGATGAATATTTTCCTCTAAGTGAGGATTACCGAGGCACAAATGAGGATGATGAAGAATCCCCCCCAAGTGGAGATTTTAAAAGTAGTAATGATGATTATGGAAATGGTGGATAGACTTTCCCGAATGGGGAATTTAAAGGAAGCATTGTTGGTGATGATGATTTTCCTCCAAGTGAATATTTTCAAGGTACTGATGAGGATAATGAATATTTTCCTCCAAGTGAGGATTTTCAAGCCAATAATGAGGATGATGAATAATTTCCCTCAAGTGGGGATTTTCAAAGTAGTGAATATGATTATGCCATTGGTGGAAACTCTTTCCCGAGTGATAAATTTAAAGGAAGTAATGTTGATGATGATGATTCTCCTCCAAGTGAGTATTTTTAAGATATCGATGAATATTTTCAAGGCACTAAGCAAGATGATGAAGAATTTTCATCAAGTGGGGATTTTGAAAGAAATGAAGATGATTATGTCAATGGTGGACATAATGTTGATGATGATTCTCCTCCAAATGAGGATTTTCAAGGTACCGATGGCGATGATGGGAAATTTTCTCCAAGGGAGGATCTTAATGGCATTGATAGTGTTATGGGTGATGATGATTTTCCTTCAAGTGAATATTTTCATGGAAGATCCATGACATTGATAAGGATGGTAATCATTTTTCTAGTGATTTTGATATTCCTCTCATCAATGAGATTATCAATGAAGATG
This sequence comes from Picea engelmannii, assembly GCA_009831015.1. NCBI lineage: Eukaryota > Viridiplantae > Streptophyta > Pinopsida > Pinales > Pinaceae > Picea > Picea engelmannii. The sequence goes on along the minus strand of ML782365.1, from coordinate 258,821 downwards.
ATGATGGACCTAGGAATGAAGATCATATTCTCAATGATTCAGCTGCAACAAATCAACGTGATCAACATTCTCTTGTTCACTCTCTTGACAATGTTTTGCTTGATATTCCTTTTGCCGATGAGGAAAATCCTTCTACTGAGCATGATGAAATAGTGGAGACATTGCAAAGAAACATTGTGTATAGGACTAGGAATAGACCTTTTTATATCAATCCAAATCATTCTAGTTATACAAGGTGTTATCAGTAAGTAAATTTCCTAGGCTGAGGAGGGAACTCACAAAGGTAACCACATAACCACTTTAGAACTAAAACTAGCCTTTGAGTTCTGAGAGGGATCTCTCTTGTCACTTGGTCTCTAAAGATGTATTTTCTTTGAGGATCAATGGATAGGTTTTTTGAATAGGTGAAGGGATTTCAAAGGTTTGTTGGCAAGAAGGAAAGGAACCTGTTTGGGAAATGGAGTCAATTCTTTGAAAGCAAATGAAAACAATGTCTGGTAGGTAGAACTCTCAAGGAAGCACATGCTAGGTAGGAAATGATGTTTCAGTTTTTTAATTGATTTTATGGAAAACATATAAAAACATTCAGAGCACCATTAAGATGAATTCTGATGAGTTAAGAAGGAATAGATAATGTTCGAATTGCTAGAATCTAAAGCACCTTTTAAGATGAATGTCAGACCATTTGATATCCAATTCAAACATATGAGTATTAACAAATGAAAGATAAAGAGAAAAGAAGAACACACATAAAGGAAAACAGACTGAGATCATGACCACTAGAATATTTGGTATGAAAAAGCTCTGGACATATGCACTAGCATTTCATTCAAATTCAGAAAATTGTATACAATGTTCAATGCAAAGATGTCCTTTGTACTTCTGCCAACTTGCCCCCCTCTATCAAAATGATCAAATATTTATAGGTATATTTCCACACTAGGCACTAGAAGTCGAACTACTGCTATATATAATAGTAGATTTGGTTACATTGAAGGAGAACAACTCTTAAACAACTTTACTAAAAATAGTAAATTCGATTTTGACCATCTTTAATGTAAAACAAAAGATCTTTTAAAAAAATAGAAATTTAAGTTTAATTCGAGTTTGATGTTGTGGTGAGTCATCAAATACATCTGAATAGCAATTTGAGAATATTCTATGTGTTGTTAGGTACCTCTGCCACCTTTGCGTAGCAAACTGAAGCTAACGTTGTGCAAATGATACCTACAATGTTTGTGTAGTGCAATGATTTTTCTTGAAACCTGTACATTTGTTGGTAGTAGAAACTTGTTGGAGACCTATATTTACTTAAAAAACTATGTACCAATCATCTCTTGCTGACCTTTCAATCCCCGTGTGCTTACAATATTTGTGTAGCGAGAACTTGCTATGCAAGTGTTGTACATGACAATTTTTTAAACAAAACTACAGAGGTGGATTAGATGGTGGTTTTAACTTATCATCCTTCTCTGAATTAGGGGTATAATGAATGTAAAGTTATTTTTACAACAAATCTTGAATTTGACAACATCCTCACTCTTTTATCACCATTGAAATTGCACTTTTGTACAGTGAGCAAAATTCCAGCAAAACACCCAAAATCCTGTAGGGAATCTTTCTTAAAAATTGTGAAGATGTGTCATTTATATTTTTGCTACCTCTACAAGTAATTATAGCCTCCTTATGGCTTCATAATTTAACTGCATTTTTTTGTTTGAGATACATGTTTTCCTTTCTTAATGCCAAGTTTTTCATTTTCAAGTTTCCTACTTGCCTGAGGAATGTTGCATTTCTTTTTAGTTTTGACAGGGCTTTGGAAAGGGATGCACATGCATCATCTATGGGCGGTTTGCATTTTTGAAAGTGTTTCATTATCCTATCCTATGATATCCTTTTTTCTTCCCTGAGCTGGATAATTTAGTCTTGGGCTTCCCTTAATTGCTTTTTGAGCCATTTTATAATTTTTTCTCCTTCTCTAGGTGAAGTGTGAGGTTTCTCAATTTCTACAGGTTGGCCCTATGCATCTAAAATCACTTTTTTGGCTGAGGATCTTATCAAAGGATCTGTAGGTTTGGCAAAAACCATTGTCTTAGCACTTTGCATAACTTCCCTCCCCTTTGAAATTTCCTTCTTTGAAACTGCTTTAACTAGTGATGTTTGAACATCATGAACCTTCTCAGCCGATTTCCTTTTCAATTCTCTGGTTTCCTGGTAAAATTGGGCTATGACATGTTGAGCCTCTTTGAGTTGATTTTTTAGCTCTATGACTTCTTTGTGCCTTTCTACCAGCTGCATTTGGTCTTCATCCATCTCTTGAGCTGAAGGTTCAACAAAATTTGTCTACAATATAGGTGTAGGAAACCTTCTAGCAGTTGACCTTGTGGTTGGTCTGCTGGGTTTCTGTGTCTCCTTTGCCTCATCAGTAAACTGTAGCATCCTACCCTTCTTCACAATTCAATGACTTGGTAAAGGGCCTTAAATATCCTTCTCTTTTCCCTTTTCTGCAACACTTCTTCTCTTTCCACCTGAGCTGTTAGATGCCAATATTTCTGTAGATAAGGGGGTATCTCCTTTGGGGTCTAGAGGGATATTTGCTAAGGCTAAAAAGGAGTTCCACTCCCTGTTCAGTTTTCTATGTTCCTCAACCACTAGTAGTTTTATTATGGAAAAATGAAACAAACTACTCTTGAGCTGGTCAACCCTGGCCTGGACATTATATGCCATTTTACCTAAACTCCTATACAAGTAAAAGGGTAAGTTCATGGGACTCTTTCCCATGAAATGCATGAGGAGTATTACATGATACTGGTAAAACTTGTCAAACCTACCCTCACAAGTGAAATATCTTTGAATTACCCTTAAAAACTTCTCACAAGGATCCAATGTATACTCTCTAGGGATGGTGGCACAAAAATTATGCTTTCTGTACTTGGGCTTGAGGAAATCAATATAAAACACAGGATCAAGAGGAATACCTTTAAACCATTTTTCTCCTTGGATTGGAATCTCCATTGCAACAACTATTGTCTCCTATGACACTGGAAAAATGAGCTCAACAATTGTTGTCTGAACACCATTATAATTTAGGGAGAACTCCTTTGTTAAATGCAGGTTATACCCTTGGATCTTCTCACAAAACCTCATGCACCCAACCTTCTCAAAAGACACTATGAATGCAGGGTCTGAATTCACCAAAATTAGACTATGTGGCTCATACCTCTGCACATTGCCTCCCATATACTTCTTTTTCTCCAGAATTTTCATAGCTTTGTGGTTTTCTAGATAAACTTGAGATGGATAAGGGCATAAGGGTCCAAAAACTCAGACAGACAACTTACACAACAAAACATCAGGAATAGGATTTTCTCTATTTAAGATTAAGAGCTTTCACTATACGAGAGGTAGGATTTTTGAGAAGGTATGATAGCATGGAAAAAATGGTCCTTGCTAGTTTTTACACAACAAAACAAAGGAACAGAGGATGTGTAGCGAGAGCACCTGCAACAGAGTTTGTGTAGCGAGAGAGCCTATACAAGATTTGCATAGCGAGAAAAATGGTTTGCATAACAGAGGATTCTTGGAGCTTGCTTGAGAGGAAATGGTTGATTCACAGGTCAATGATGCATGCAAATAGACAAAAGGTGGAAAAGATACATGCACGAGTTGATAGGAAGAGTTTTTGAAAGGGAAAGTACCCATTTTGGATGCTAAGACTTCCCAACCCACTTCAAGTAACTTGCACAACGCGTTTGCACAACACACACATGTTTTCAGTAGCCAAGGTACAACTGACATGAAATGTGATCATAACCCTTTTTCTGACTTCATCATATGTGATGATGATCATTGATTCCCTTTGAAATTATTTTCCTTCCTAGACTTACGGTTCGAATTTGACATACTAGTTCCCACCTTGTGAAATTATTTCAAACTAAAAACCAAGGAACTTTACAAACCCTTTCATGTGATAGACATCCTATACACCTTTAAAATTTCATGTCTTTCATGATGTGTAATTATGTATCATGAAATTCACACAAAACCATTTGAATCAGACTTATAACTTGATTCTCTTTTGACATGCATCTTATGTTTTATTTGATCAATGACCTAAGGAATTTGAATCATTCCATGAAACAAAACACACACACACACACACACACTGTGACTGAATTAGGAATGCCTTGGTCTTCCCAAGACTAAGGCATGAATTTGTAAACTTAGAACAAGCCTTGAACCTTACCCTAAAAGTAAAGATGCTAACATTTGGCTCAAATGGGGATTCTATCCTTGTTACAGGAGAATCCCCCTGCGGACAAGTGGATTCCCTCTTGGGCTCTAGAATCCTAAGACCAAGACAGAAAGGGTGCTAACGTTGGTCATTGACATCCTTTTAAGCCTAGTTAAACTAAAGTATAGAGAAGAGGAGGAAAGGTGTACCTTTTAAATGAAGTTTGTCCTCACGCAGTCCGAGTTGAGCTTTGATTCCCAAGCTCCTTGATAAGTCCTGCAAAACAAATAAAGAGAGAACACACTTCCTATTCTACTAATATTAGCTTGAAACTAGATCTATCTAATAGAGACAAGTTTATGTAGAATAAACACAACCTTGAAAGAAACAGGCCAAGCACATATGTATATTAATGAGAACAACATATAATACTTACAGACCTTTGATGAAGGTGCAACAACCTCTCCCAACTTTCCTTGTCCAACCCTTTGCTCAAATAATCCACACAAAATGATGATGCTTCAATGATATCTCCCTTATGAGATCATAAGTTTGATGCCTTCAATGTCTCTCCCTTTCACCATGAAGAGGCCTCCTTATATAGGCTTAGAGAGGCCTAACCACTTAAGATATTCTTGGGATAGGTTAGGATCCTTTTCCTTCAGTTGTGGATCTTCCCTAAGATTGAGCCTTGACCTCAGATCCAAATCCAACTAACACCAGAGATAAGGGGGATTCTTCCCTGATTTTCCTCAACAATCCAAAATTCACTCAAAAAAGGCTAGCACTCCCTCAGAATGGGGAATAGAGCGTTTCAACGCTCCCCCAAAAGAGGGTACAGAGTATTAGCACTCCCTGACAGTGTATAGGGGAGCACTGCCTTCCAAAATTGAATTTTGAGTGGTTTTTTCCATGGAAAAAGACTTGTACTCTTTGTCAAATAATTTCTCCTCTTAAAAACTAGTCTTTTGAGGTGTCTTTTAAGTGTTCTTATAATGTTGTCCGAGACACGACATAGACAATATGACAGTATGATTTTTGCGACACTTTCAACCAAAATGCGACACTTGCGACATTGGTAATGACGACACTAGACCATCATCATAATGAGTAATTTTGATGTGTAATAGATTGCCCCCCAACGTGCGAAGTTAGAAGATGGGAACTGATGACTGAAGTACTTTGTAAACTTTTTCGAGCAAGGGTATGGAGTCAGAGAACATGGAAGAAGCTGCACACAACCATCAAACAAATATTATGACATGTTTCAAACCCAAGGCAGGCATACCTATGCTTGAATGATAAAGACTTTCAAGATATGGCCACCATAAAATACACTGGGGATCCATAATTATATTGAAAAAAAGGTATAGCCACTGAAGATACAATGTGGATCTATACTTTCTATGACCTGAACTGATCGTATCCATGAAGAATACACAATGGATCTATGAGAAGACAAGACATAGCCACGACCAATACAAAGTGGATCTATGTGACAATATATGTGTCAATGTTCAAAAGAAACTTCGTCACAACCTGGGAAAAGTACATATAAGAGTGATGACTCAACCCAGGGTCTTCTTACCGATCCTGATGTAGTATGAATCTAACCATGTGAATAGATGTCCTGATGTCGAACATGGCAGAAACCACTTGATTACCGATCAATGAGGTAAACCATTAACAAGCGCGAGGGAAATCACCATTGATGTCAATGATTCCCAAGGTACTCCAGTACATTCCAAAGAATGTGAATGGATGAGTTGAAGTCGAACATCCATGGAATCATCTGATCAGAGGTCAATGATGTAAACCCACTGTTGGACGTGAGGAGGCCTGCCATTGAGGCATGCAGGTTCCAAGGTAATAAGAGGTTTCTAAGTCTAGTTCTCAGATAATGTGCTGAAGTCGACAGGAACAAACTCATCGAAGGAGGGCCTTGATGTATCCCCCATCAATGACACGAAACTGACACAAAGATGTAATTGGTGGATCAAAAGAACATGGACTGACACAGGTATTGAAACAAAGATTTGTGATGGTTGACTCTTGAGGCAGATACTTCCCTTGAACACCGAGGCACGAAAACAAAAACATGACATGGACCAAAACACGATAATGCAGTGGATATTGTGACTTTATTCAGGTGACCCAAAGGAGTAAGAAAACTCAGAGGATTGGTTCAATGCAGAGGTTCAGCGAATTAAAATGTGTGCAAAGACAAAGTGCTGTGTTCAAGGGAAACTGTAAGAGTTACTTGTAATGTTCTCAAAAACTACTTGGCTTTCTTCTTTCAATTTTTTCCCCCATCCAGATAGACGAGTACCTCTTTTTGATTTAACGAGCTCAAGGACGGTAACACATGCTCGATATAACTCACCTTCGGTAAGTCCCTCTTCCTTTGTTTAACGAACTGGAAGAAGTAAGGGTTCAGTCTCGTATGGGCCCTTCAATGTATGATTTTTTAATGAGTCCAGAGAAGGTAAACTCAGTGGTTTTTCATATTTAGAGAGTCTGAAAATGACTTAAAGACTACTCCAGTGTTGCCATTTTTCGTAATGTTAGTGTCGTGAGGCCGAAAAAGAGATAAATTATCACTCGAAAGACGCCCTTTCAAACCTTTTAACGAGTGGGAAAGGAAGAAAGATCACTCGGCAATGTTTTCACATTTAGAGAGTCTGAAAAGAGCTTAAAGACGACTCCAGGGGGTTCCTTTTTCGTGTATCCACGTGAGTCTGAAAAAGAGATAAAAGTTTACTCGGTGCATTCTTATGTTTTTCCGAGCGTGAGAACGAACTAAGACTATGCTCGATAATGTGACGAGATGAAAACCAAACAAAACTGCTCTGAAACCTATCAATAATGTCAAAACTGCATTCCAGCGTATTAATAAGGCCTCCAAAATATTTTTCAAAACCCAAAATAACTATGTCTTAGGCAAAAATGAAATTTATAATAGTAAAATGGGGTAAAAATGTCTTTTACCATTTCATTTGTGCAAAGATTTGTAGCACTGGAGAAATTGAGCTTTGGAGGGTGATCTTGCATTGATTGGTGCCATAGCTATGGTCAACTATTTTTGTCGCCGTCTGGACTAGGTTAATGCTCTTCTTCCTCTCTTTAATTTACATAGTTTACATTTCGTTTTTAGGAAAACATGGGTTCAAAAAATGATGCCCTGGGATGACACAAGCACTCAAAAGGGCTCGACGCTCCTCTAGATTGTTAGGGGGAGTGCTGCCCAATTTTTCCAGCGCTCCTCCAAGCTCAAAGGCAGGGCACTAGCACTCTGCTATAAGAGGGTAAAGGGCGCTGCCCAAAACACACAAAAATGCCCAAAAACCACCAGCGCTCCTTCAATGTGTAGAGGGGGGTGTTATATTTTTGCACAACACCCCGGTGGCCCTTTTAAGGGAGTGTTGGTGCCCTGGTGTGCGTGTAAAGGGGGCATTGGCCTCATAAAAAGAGCAAAAATGTTTTTTAAGTTTTTTTATTGCCCAATAATTGCCGAAAAAGCATGACTAATGACTTTTGATTGTTGATGATTGTAGGTAAACTCGGTAAAAGTCATGATTGAGTGGAAAGAAGGAGAGCATGAGCTCAATGATGTGGCTGCCTTTCAAAGTCCCCTTTCAAGGGCGACATTGAGGAATTTTGGTCTCCTCGAGTTCTTCAGGATGCAAAAGATGAAGAAAGAGATTCTTCTTCTCGAGTATATGATCAGGCTGTGGAACATGGCAGAACAGGGGTTCCAAATTGGAACGCAACTTCTTACCATTGAGTTGGAAGATGTGTACTTCCTGACATACCTCTCAAAGAAAGGGGCCCCTATTATTTTATTTGGACAGAGGGCACTTCCCATGCTTGTGGATGAGTACTTGGAAAACCATTGTGTCCCAGGATCGAGATTAGTTGGAGGTAGAATCCCAATCAAAGACATCATGGATTTACCTCTTCAGTCCATTCTATTTGCCATTACGAGTATAGTAGGAAGTACTAGCTCGCACTTAGTTTCAAGATCACAAGTGGCCTATGGTTTATAGTGTCTAGAGCCAACACTGTTTAACTGGAGTGCAGGGTTCCTTCAGAATGTGAAGGAGACGATTACGATATGCAGAGCAGGGTAGCAAAAGTAGTTAGGATATGGTTCATTCTTGGTTTCGTTCTTCTTAGAACACATTCCTCAGATGCAACCTTATATTGCATTAGCAGTATGACCAGTGGGAGAACCACGTATGGAGCGATGGACTAGCCTATCTCCGATACTAGGCTCAGAGTCAGAGTTCAAGTTCACCGGTGAGTTCTTCGCTTGGATGAGACACCAATTAATCATGATAGAAGACTTCCCATATGCCGGAGTGGATTTCCGGGGAAGCATGGACTTGGTTCTTCCATAATGGGAGGACTAGGACGCATCAGGTGAGAAACCAAAACGATCTTGTCAAGCATTTTTTTTTATTTTAAAACTTATATTATATTTTTTTGGGGGTACATAAAAGAGTTTCTAACGGATTTATCATTTCATCATGCAGACAAGGGAGCAACACGTCCGACAGAGATACCGACACTGGGGCGTCGCGGGGACACTCAGATAGTGGTAGATCAAGGGGTAGTGGCAAGAGGTATCCAGGAGGTTGAAATAAACCTCTAAGGCCTCACGATGGGTATCCCTCCTCTTAGGAGGCAAGAAGTGCCATTACATCTACAGAGACACACCGTGGGAGTGTCTGAGAGTCTTAACTCTTTAATGAGGCGAATATCCTGCACAGTGATATGCTACTCGGAACACAATGTGATGCAGGAAGATTAGGGTCTTCCTGATGATTGTATAGTCTGTATGATGAAGTTGATGGGTGTGAGGACCCAATATTTTTCCCTTCTATGTACTTTTTGATGTAACCAAACTTTTTCATCACGCAATATATATATATATATATATATATATATATATATATATATATATATATATATATATATATATATATATATATAT
>ML782365.1:223122-238614 GCA_009831015.1 Picea engelmannii | reverse complement strand
GGGGAACCCCTCACAACAAAAGCTAGGAAAGGGCGGCCCCAACCCACAGAACAAAGGACAGAGAAAATATGCACAGTATTAGGACAACTAGTCCAAGCCACAAGCAAAGAAGGACACCAGAAAGACAAAGAAAGATACCGGGAAGTGGTGCGACTTCCATAAGAGCCCTTGGAATAACACTGCTGATTGTTGCTCAAAGTAGATGCTGGTGGCTGAAGTGAAAGCCTCTGAATCAGATGCGCATTCTGACTCTGAGTTAGAACTATAAAGGGGAAGACAGATCATTGACATGGAACCCAGTGCCATCGTTGCTACCACCAAGCTCCAACATGGTGAACCAGATGATCCAGAAGAAGGAGAGCGCCTCTTCCATTCCCATATGTGGGTAAAAGGCACCCCACTGCACTTCATTGTTGATAGTGATAGCCAGAAGAACCTCATCTCAGCAGAGGTCGTCAAGCGGCTGGCCCTGTCGACAACGCCTCACCCACAACCCTACACCATTGGATGGCTCTGCCAAGGAAGCGATCTCCGCATCAGCCAATAGTGTCGACTGTTGTACGGCATCAAGCCCTTCAAAGATGAGGTATTTTGTGATGTTGCTCCTCTCGAAGTTTTTGATGTTCTTTTGGGCCAACCTTATTTATGGAAACGTCATGCTTTATATGAGTCTAGGCATCGTAGTGTTATTATTACTTTGAACAGGAAATTGTACAAGATACCCAAGGCTGTCCCACCTAGTGCTATTTCCTTGATCTCTGCTAAGCAATGCAGGAAGGTCATCTCTCAGACAGGGAAGTTTGTCTTCTTCGTGATCCACTCTCAGAATGAGAGAAAAATCATAGCCACATCCAGGGTCTTTGCAGCCGACCTCTCCACACAGAAGAAGCAAGTAGATAAGGTCGTGGAAGAATACTCGGATATCTTCTCCTTGCATACCGGGGTACCTCTACACTACCAGGTCAAGCACCCCATCGATCTGACCCCTGGTGCACTGCTGCCCAACGGGCCAGTCTATCATCGCTCTCTGTTAGAGAATGAGGAGATCAAGCGACAGATCCAAGAATTGCTCCACAAAAGGAACATCCATCCTAGCTCATCACCTTGCGGGAGCGCAATCGTGCTGGTATAGAAGAAAGATGGAACCTGGCGACTTTGCATTGATTATCGGGCTCTGAATAAAATCACAGTCAGAAACCAATACTCGATTCCCTGAATCGATGACTTCCTTGATCAACTCATGGGGGCCAAATACTTCAGTAAGATTGATCTGAAGTCTGGCTACCACCAGGTCCTGATAGAACAGACAGATGTATGGAAGAACGCCTTCAAGTCAAAGGAAGGCCTTTTTGAATGGTTGATCATGCCCTTTGGTCTGACAAATGCTCCAACCACTTTCATGAGGATGATGGATGATATCCTGCGACCATTCACCAATAATTTTGTAGTGGTGTATCTTGATGAAATTCTTATTTACAATAAGACTTGGGCCGAATACTTGCAGCATATTCAACAGGTTCTGCACACCCTACAACAACACAAGCTATATGCCAACTTGGAAAAATGCTCCTTCGGCATGGACAGGGTCCATTACCTAGGCTACATCATTGATCAACATGGTGTACATGTGGATCCAGCCAAGATCCAAGTCTTCCATGACTGGCCAGCCCCAACCACACTCATTGAGCTTCGAAGCTTCTTGAGCCTTGCAAATTTCTATTACAGGTTTGTGTTGGGATTCTCCCATATTGCATGGGCCCTCATCCAAATAACCAGGGGAGGTGGTAAGGTGAAATTTGTATGGGGCCAACTCCAACAACAAGTGTTTGATGATTTGAAGCAGCGCTTGTGCTCATCCCTAGTACTTTCACTACCAGACCTGCAACAACCCTTTGAGATTGAGACTGATGCTTCAGACTATGCTGTGGGTGTCATTCTCACGCAGCACGACCACCTTGTGGCCTATCATAGTGCGACACTATGAGATGTTGTCCGTAAGTACCCTACTTATGACAAAGAAATGCACTCCATTGTGCAAGCTTGCCACCAGTGGAGACATTACATTCTTGGGAGGGAGACAATCATCCACACTGATCATAAGCCACTGCAGTTCATGTAGACACAAGGAAAATTGCAGAATGACCACCATCAAAAGTGATCCACATACTTGCAACAATTCCACCTCAACATCAAGTATAAAACAGGGAGCATCAACCGTGTCGCTAATTGCCTCAGCAGACCACCAGTTGCGACACTCACCATAGTGCTAGACTCCTACGACCATGAGACCTCTGGATGCCCCCAACTCTATGAAATAGACTCGGACTTCTCCACCACCTACCATATGTTGGGTGCAAAGGCAGTTGTCGATAATTTCCATCTTCAGGATGGGTTATTGTGTCGTCTGTGCCATATATGTGTTCCCTCAAGTGAGCGAGCGAAGATGATCTGGGAAGCCCACTACAGCCGGGTGGAAGGACACTTCAGTGTCGAAAAGGCAGTGGCGATGCTAAAAAAACATTTCTATTGGCTGAAACTTCGACAGGAGGTCATCAACTATATCAGGTCTTGCACTGCTTGCGCTATTGCCAAACCAACCACTAAGAAATAGGGCCTGTACACCCCTCTTCCTACTCCTGACAGACCATGGGAATCCATCTCAATGGACTACATGTAGGGCCTCCCGTCCACCAAGTGGGGAAATGACTGTGTTTTTGTGGTTGTCGATCGCTTTTCTAAGATGGCGATTCTGGTTTCTTGCAAGAAGAGCATCACAGCAGAAGCCACTGCCAATCTCTTCTTTGAACGAGTCTGGGTACATTTTGGAATCCCACAAACCATTGTCTCAGATCGGGACAGTCTATTTCTCAACACATTCTGGTCGAGCCTCTGGTCACTACTGGACACCAAGCTCACCAAATCCATGGCCTTCCACCCCCAGACAGATGGCCAAACCGAGGTCGTAAATCGAATGATCGTGCATATCCTGTGCATGTATAATTCCAAGCACCCTCACACATGGGACGAGAGTCTTCCTTATGTCCATCATAGCTACAACTGAGCCCTGCATAGCTCAACTGATCACAACCCCTTTCAGGTGGGGTTGGGATTCCAACCATTGGGTCCCATAGATGTTGCACTTCCCCTTGCGGTCACCTCAACCGACTCCTCTCCTACTCCAACTGAGGCTGACAAAGCCACCGGATTCATTGAGAGGATCCAACACATCTGCCAACAGGTTTAAGATATCCTACAAAAGTCTAATGACAAGTACAAGCAGCGCCATGATCAACATCGGGTTCCACATAAATTTCAGGTGAGCGACAAAGTTTGGTTGCACTTGCAGAAAGAACGCCTTAAAGGACCCCATCGAAAGCTTAGCCCACTCTGATATGGTCCGTACACCATCACCAAGGATGTGGGGGATAATTCTTTTGTGCTCAACATTCCTCCTTTCCTTGGCCTGCACCCAGTGTTCAATGTTGACCTCCTTCGGCCTTATTTCCCACCATTATTGGACACCTCAGACGTAGCAGAACAAATGACACCAACAGAGCTCAACCCCGACTGCATACAACAGGCATCCAGTGATCAAATTGTGGACACACAGATCAAGGGAACTCGACAACAAAGGATCCAGCTTTATCTAGTCGTCAAACTAGGGCAGCTCCTGCACCAAGGCAAGTGGCTCACCCGGGGCCAAATTCAGCAGAAATTTCCTCATCTTATGGGGGAACTCAACGCAATGGAGACCATTGCTTCCTAAGGATGGAGGATTGATCCAGGTGGATATCGGTAGCCACCCACCTTTTCCAGCTGGCTCAAAAAAACTTTCTAGCAATTTTGATAATTTACTATTTTTAGCAGTTTTTCGGGTCCTAAACTTCCGGAGCCGTTTTGAGGCCCTAAACGACGTTTTTTGGGGTATGTTGCCGTTGCAAAATTTCATCATGACTTGTACTCTTTGTGAAATGATTTCTCCTCTTCAAAACTAGTCTTTTGAGGTGTCTTTTAAGTGTTCTTGATAATGTTGTCCGAGACATGACATAGGCAAGATGACAGTATGATTTTTGCGACACTTGTGACCAAAATGCGACACTTGCGACATTGGTAATGATGACACTAGGCCATCATCGTAATGAGTAATTATGATGTGTAACAATCATCCCAACGACGTAGCAAAGAACAACACACCACATTCCTTATCCATTGGGATGATCCAAAACTCTGATATCTGCAACTTGTAAACTGATTTGTCGAACAACCTGACTTGTAACCAACTAATTGTAACTGAAACGAAACTTCTTGCAACTGATAACTTCTTCTAGAACACTCTGTACACTAAAATATGTAATGTAAACCAAACTATACTATACTGCAAAATCAAAATCAATTGTTGAAAATGATGTTCGACCAACAAGCTTATTTTCACACCTACCTACCCTAAGATGAATGCACTGCCAAATCAAGTGAAGTCAAAGATCCAGTGCAGCCAAGCAAGCATTTTTTTCACAAATTCAATTCCTTGCATGCATTCCTCCAGAAACAAATATAGAAACCTACTTGATGACATGTTCAATAAAAACTTACGAACATATTCGAATTTGAAAAAAATTGAAAATTTGGGGCTGCTTATTGACTCCAACAAGACTGCAAAAGGATCCTTATAGGAAAACAAACTGATGTCCAAACATTTCTAAAGATTGTCACTTTGATGTGTGACCCCTTCAATTTCATTTTTGCCTTCATGCAAATCTAACTAATAGTTGTCATAAAAGGGATGAAAATATGCACTAAATTGTTGCAATGAAACCCCCATTGGCAAAAAATACATAGCTTATTTGGACATTATCTTATCTTCAAACTCATGGTTGTCCAATGGCTGCAAATTTTGATTGCTAAAATTATCCATATAACGAACTACTGGATCCTTGAAAATATGAGAAAATTATTGTTGATGTATACTATTATCTGCTTGCTCCAGTAAGTCTATATGACCTTGCATTAGTTCAAACTCCTTTGCTTATTTAATGATCTTGAAATTTTCTCTCAACAATTTAAACGAAGCAAAGCCTAAAGGAAGAAAATTTTAATCAACAAACTTACTATTTTCCTCATGTTCATCGTTATTACAAAAATATAAGGGATAAATGTTTTCATCTCACTGTTGACAAGGAACATTTTCTGATAACAAACATACAATTGGTTGCAAATCTAAACTGATGAAATTCTCCATATACAAAGCCGTAGGATCATTTTCTGATAAAGAACATGTAGCTTGTTTATCTAAAAAGTCAACCTCATAGTCATCATTGTACTCATCATACCTGGGTTCACCAAAAATCTCTGTAATGTCATCAAACAAGAAAATTGATGCAATGCCTTGTTCTTTTGTAGGATGATCCGCAAATTCACTTTCATGGCTGTCTACAAGTGCATACATAAAACAATTAGTTTCTTTCTCATGATGACAAGGATCCAAATTCAAATCAGTATCAAAACAATTCGGGACAACAACTTGCTCTTCGAGTTTCTCATCATTCTTTGCAAACACATCCTCATGACATCCTTCAAGAAAACTTATGACATGATCAACCCCCCATGTATTATGCAGAGTCTCTGGTTCCTCAGCTTTCAAATCCTCATCCAAAATCTGATTTTGCAGCTTCTTACATGCTTGAATATTGTTTGCAACTTCTTGAACATTATTGAACATCTGCTACAAAGACATAGACTTCCTCTCCATCATAAGACAATATTAGTCTGATTGAAAGGTTGTTACATAATGGAGCATGGAAACAACTTTATGAGGTTGGACTTCTTTAGGTATCTTGTAATACAAGCTGGAAAATATTCTATTAAACATGGAGATAGTTTCCTCTTTATGTCTTTCCATGGCATGAAACTTAGAAATATACTGATCCCATGATTTCCTCTCACCCCAGAATTTTAGAAAATCATCCTTCAATTCTTCCCATGAACTAATGGATTCAAACTGAAAGTGTCTAGACCACTTCTTGGCATCTCCTTGCAAAGATTGATAAAATGTTTTCATACACACATCATCATGCTCAACCTCAAAAATATCAATGAAATACTCAAAATCCTGGACATGTTTCTCAGCTGTGAGGGTATCAACTTCTCCATTGAACATATGTAGGTACTGATAGTTCTTTGGAGGAAACTTATGAAGGATGTGAGGTAATTTTAAAGGTCTGTATCTCTGTTGAATCTTGGAGGGTGTTGGATCAAGTACAAGAGGTGATATATCAACCTTCATTTCATGAGGCTTACCAACTTGGCTATGGTCATCACATGGCTCAGATGGATTATTTTGATCAAAATCAATGATACAATAAGGAGATATATGTACAAATTTAAGAGAAGGATATACAAGTGCAGGTTTCTTATGATCATTTGAATGCAACAGGTAAATAATTTTTTTTTAGCATGTTCAATAAATGACAAAAGGTAATTAATAACAAAAAATATTATGTCTAAGAGAAAACTCAACTTTAGGTACTTGTTTTTTCTATGATGTCCTTTCATACCTCTGTCAATGGATCTCGTCCTCCAGTGGAGTCCTTAAATTTCATTGAAGCTTGATTGGAGTCGCCAGGTGGAAATGTACAACCTTCTTTTGTCTGACCTCTGTCCACCATCAGAAATCAGATCTAAACCTTGTCATTTCTCCCAGCGAAAAATGCAACCTTCAATCCCTGGAAATGACGCCAAAATGTTATCACTAAGTAAATTTCCTAGGTTGAGGAGGAAACTCACAAAGGTAACCACATAACCACTTTAGAACTGAAACTAGCCTTTCAGTTCTGAGAGGGATCTCTCTTGTCACTTGGTCTCTAAATATGGATTTTCTTTGAGGATCAATGGCTAGGTTTTTTGAATAGGTGAAGGGATTTCAAAGGTTTGTTGGAAAGAAGGAAAGGAGCCTATTTGGGCAATGGAGTCAATTATTTGAAAGCAAATGAAAACAATGTCTGGTAGGTAGAACTCTTAAGGAAGAAAAGGCTAGGTAGGCAATGATATTTCAATTTTTTAAATTGATGTTATAGAATGGAAGAAAGAGGAAAACATATAACAACATTCAGAGCACCATTAAGATGAATTCTGATGAGTTAAGAAAGAATAGATAGTTTTCGAATTGCTAGAATCTAGAGCACCTTTTAAGATGAATTTTAGACCATTTGATATCCAATTCAAACATATGAGTATTAGCAGATGAATGATAAAGAGACAAGAAGAACATACATAAAGGAAAACAAACTTCAGATCATTACCACTAGAATCTTTGGTATGAAAAAGATCTGGACATTTTCACTAGAATTTAATTCAAATTGAGAAAATTGTATACAATGTTCAATGCAAAGTTGTTCTTTGTACTTCTGCCAACTCGCCCCCCTCTATGAAAATGATCAAATATTTATAGGTCTATTGCCACATTAGGATACTAGGAGTCGAACTGCTGCTATATGTAATAGTGGATTTGGTTACATTGAAGGAGAACAACTCCTAAACAACTTTACTAAAAATTGTAAATTCGATTTTGACCATCTTTAATGTAAAACAAAAGATCTTTTACAAAAATAGAAATTTGAGTTTAATTCGAGTTTGATGTTGTGGTGAGTCATCAACTACATATGAAGACCAATTTGATAATATTCTATGCATTGTTGGGTACCTTTGCCACCTTTGCGTAGCAAACTGAAGCTAACGCTGCGCAAATGCTACCTACAACGTTTGCGTAGCACAATGATTTTTCTTGAAATGTGTGCATTTTTTGGTAGTAGCAACTTGTTGGAGACTGATATTTACTTAAAAAATTGCGTACCAATCATTTCTTACTGACCTTTCAATCCCTGTGTGCTTACAATATTTGCGTAGCGAGAGATTTCTATGCAAGTGTTGTACATGACAATTTTTAAAACAAAACTACAGAGGTGGCTTAGATGGTGGTTTTAGCTTATCATCTTTCTTTGAATTAGGGGTATAACGAGTGTAAAGTTTTTTTTACAACAAATATTGGATTTGACAACATCCTCACTCTTTTATCACCATTGAAATTGCACTTTTGTAGAGTGAGCGAAATTCCAACAAAACACACAATATCATGTAGTGACTCTTTCTCAAAAATTGTGAAGGTGTGTCATTTATATTTTTGCTACCTATGCAAGTAATTCTATCCTCCTTTTGGATTCATCATTTAAATACATTTTTTGTTTGAGATACCTATTTTCCTTTCTTAATGTCCAGTTTTGCATTTTCAAGTTTCCTACTTGCATGAGCAACATTGCATTTCTTTTCAGTTTTGACTAGGATTTGGAAAGTGATGCACATGCATCATCTATGGCTGGTTTGCATTATTGAAAGTGTTTCATTATTCTGTCCTCTGATATCCTTTTTTCTTCCCTGAGATGGATAATTTTGTCTTGGGCTTCCCTTAACTACTTGTTGAGCCATTTTGTAGTTTTTCTCCTTCTCCAGGTGAAGTGTGAGGTTTCTCAATTTCTACAGGCTATCCCTTTGCATCTAAACTCACCTTTTTTGCTGAGGATCTTGTCAGAGGAGATGTAGGTTTGGCCAAAACTATTGTATTAGTAATTTGCATAACTTCCCTCCCATTTGAAGTTTCCTTCTTTGAAACTGATTTAATTGGTGATGTTTGAACATCATGAACCTTCTCAACTAATTTCCTTTTCAATTCTATGCTCTCTTGGTAAAACTGGGCTATGGCATGTTGAGCCTCTTTGAGTTGATTTTTTAGCTCTCTGACTTCTTTTTCCATTTCTCCTGATTGAATTTGGTCTTCATCCATCTCATAAGGTGAAGGTTCAACAAAATCTGTCTACAATCAAGGTGCAAGAAACCTTCTAGTAGATGACCTCATGGTTGGTCTACTGGGTTTCAATGTCTCCTTTGCCTCATCAGTGAATTGTAGCCTCCTACCCTTCTTCACAATTGGATGACTTGGTAAAGGGCCCTCAATCTCATTTTCTTTTCCATTTTCTACAACACTTCTTCTCTTTCCACCTGAGCTAGTAGATGCCAATATTTCTGTATATAAGGGGGTATCTCCTTTTGGGTCTAGAGGGATATTTGTTGAGGCTAAAAAGGAGTCCCACTCCCTGTTCATTTTTCTAAGTTCCTCAACCACTAGCATTTGTATCAAGGAAAAATGAAACAAAATTCTCTTGAGCTGGTCAGCCCTGGCCTGGACTTTATCTGCCATTTTACCTAAACTCCTATACATGTAAAAAGGTAAGTTCATGGGACTCTTTCCCCTGAAATGCATGAGGAGTCTTACATGACACTGGTAAACCCTTTCAAACCTACCCTCACAAGTGAAATATCTTTGAATTACCCTTAAAAACTTCTCATAAGGCTCTAACATATACTCTGTAGGTATGGTGGCACCAAACTTCTTCTTTCTGTACTTGGGCTTGAGGAAATCAATATAAAACACAGGATCACGAGGCATACCTTTAAACCATTTTTCTCCTTGGATTGGAATCTCTATTGCAACAACTATTGTCTCCTCTGACACTGGGAAATGACCTGAGAATTTTTTTTCTGAACACCATTATAATTTAGGGAAAACTTCTTTGTTAACTACAGGTTATACCCTTGGATCTTCTCACAAAACCTCATGCATCGGTCTTCTCAAAATACACTCTGAATGCAGGGTATGAATTCACCAAACTTAGACTCTGCAGCTCATACCTCAGCACACTGCCTCCCCTGTACTTATTTTTCTTCAGAGTTGTCATAGCTTTGTGGTTTGGCAGATAAAATTGAGACGGATAAGGGTAGAGGGGTCCAAAAACTCAGACATATTACTTACAAAGAAAAACAACATGAATAGGATTTCTCTATTTAGCATTAGGAGCTTTCACTATATGAGAGTAAGGATTTTTGAGAAGGTATGATAGCATGGAAAAAACGACCCTTGTTGGTTTTTACACAACAAAACAAAGGAACAAAGGATGTGTAGCGAGAGCACCTTCAACTGAATTTGCGTAGCGAGAGAGCCTATACATGATTTGTGTAGCGAGGAAATTGGTTTGTGTAGCAGAGGATTATTGGAGCTTGATTGAGAGGAAATGGATGATTCACAGGTCAAGGATGCATGAAAATAGACAAAAGGTGGAAAATATACATGCATGAGTTGATAGGAAGAGTTTCTGAAAGGGAAAGTACCCATTTTGGGTAATAAGACTTCCCAACTTACTTCAAGTAACTTGCGCAACACGTTTTCACAACGTGCACATGTTTTCAATAGCCAAGGTACAATTGACATGAAATGTGATCATAACCCTTTTGTTGACTTCATCATATGTGATGATTATCATTGATACCCTTCGAAATGATTTTCCCTCCTAGACTTACGACTCGACTTTGACATACCACTTCCCACCTTGTGAAATTATTTCAAACTAAAAAGCAAGGACCTTTACAAACCCTTTCATGTGATAGACATCCTATACACCTTTAAAAATTTAATGTCTTTCATGATGTGTAATGATGTATCATGAAATTCACACAAAACCATTTGACTCAGACTTATAACTTGACTCTCTTTTGACATGCATCTTATCTTTTACTTGATCAATGACCTAAGGACTTTGAATCATTCCATGAAACAAAACAGACACATACACACTATGACTGAATTAGGAATGCCTTGGTCTTACCAAGACCAAGGCATGACTTTGTAAACTCAGAACAAACCTTGAACCTTACCCTAAAATAAAATATGCTAACACAAGGTCTAGGAAATAATTTCTCACTAAATCAATTTCCATAAGTGAATTGCTTTCAAGTGAATTTTGTCAAAATAATTGTTTGAAAAGCATGGACTACATGTATGTGTTTAATAAAAGGAAGACATATTTGTCAATGAATAAGAGCATGCAAAATTCATATTTTATGGGGTGCATGATATCCTCCAATACAGGATATGATTATCACATTGAGAATATTTTACTTTGCATAAAGGCTTTCAAAAAAATTCACTCAATCGGTAATATTTGTCTATCAAGAATCGAGACAAGGTTGGAAAAATATCCTTCAGTTTATTCAAAGGTACATCATGGATGAGAAAGCGGGCCATTGAAAAACACTACATTGTCACAAATGCGAGACTTCTTTTCCAAACATGGAGAGTGTATGCCAGATAGAGACACAATACATATTCCAAATAATTTGTCAAGGAGTGAAATCTACTACTTGTACAAAGGATATGCTGAATGTGTTGAAGGAAATGGTAATTTTATTACATATGCATATTTTACAATTATATGGAAGAAACAATTCAACAATGTACATATTCCTAAGAAGTCAAGGATGGGGATTTGCAGTATATGTGCTACTCTTAAATCAAGAAGAGATAAATATGAAGGGGCAAAAAGAGGTATGTACTTACTATTTTTTTTTTTTAAATTGGATAGTTATCAACTATGAAAACATATGATCAATATTTTCATTTTATGTCATGTGTAGATTCCATAGTCAAAGCACTTCAAGAACATTGGAATCAACAATCAAGTGAAAGAAAAAAGTTGTACAAATATAGGAAGAAGTGTTATGATGCTCCAAAAAAATATTTAGGTATGATAATTGATGGCATGGACCAAAAGAAAACACTTATACCACATTTTGTCCATACATCAAAAAATTTACAGGAAGATAATTTCATTCAGTTTCACTTGGTTGGTTGTATGGTTTTCAATGGAAAAATGTGTCTAAGGGTTTACTTCACAACTCCAAATATTCATAATGATGAAAATATGACCACCACCATAATTCATCATGTCCTCACTTACTGGTTTGGAAATATTCCTCAAGTTCTCTATCTACAGTTGGACAACACTAGTCATGAAAATAAAAATCAAATTTTGTTTGGATATCTAGCATGCTTGTTGAACTGAGAATCTTTCAAAATGTGAAAGTTGGTTTCCTTCTTGTTGGACACACTTATGATCATATTGATCAAATGTTTAGTCGTTTTTCAGTAACATTGAAGAGGAAAAATGTTGGAAGCCTACCATCATTTATTGAATGTATTAAGAAAGCATACATTCTAGAGCCCATTTTTCATATATTAGAAGAAACGGTTGAGATGCAAATATTTATTCAGGGATCACATCGTGAATAAAAATGTATTGATCAACTTAATGACATTAGCTTCCAACATCAATTTTCTTTCAAAAAATTTGATGGGAAAACACTTATATGGGAAAAGCAGTATTTAACTACTGCAGAATGGGGGCCTTCATCAGGTTTAGCATTTTTGAAGTTTATTCCAGATCGTCCAATATTTGCATTAAAGTTATTATTTTTACAATCAATTGCTGAAATCCATAATGCATAGAGGCGTAATAAAGATGTAGATTATTATGAATTCCTGAAAGAAATAAAAAATTGCATTAAAGATACATATGAGTACTTTGATGTTGCTGATTCTGTTCGGTGGGAGTCTTTTTTCAATAGTCAAAGTGACATAATTTCAAGCTCAACAAATGAAGATACATTTTTTAAGACTCCATTTCATTAGCCACAAAATATTCCAAATGAATCCGAAGAAAGAAACATTGTTGAAAAACAAGAATCTCAAGGTGCTATTGAGTTTACACAAGCAGGGGAAAGATAGATGTATATTGGTTCGTGAAGGTCATGTGAACAACATGAAGCCATGAAAGACCTTTACATGGGTTCAATAAAAGATATTAAGGAGGGTAACATGATTTCAATCTTAGCGATTGAAGATCCACATGGTTATCCATTCTGGATTGCTGTTGGCACAGGGACAGACCCAAGGTTCAACTCTAACAACGCACCAACAAGCCCTAACTACTGGCCCTTTCGGAAACATATGCGAAGTAGATGTAGTCTCACCCGAAGTAGTGACAGGGAGTTGCAGGACACAGGTGTCTACAACCAGAGGAAATGAAAAGTGGATACAACACAATAGCAATGCAATATCTAGATATCATTTACTAGCTTAAACCTACTTCGCACAGTTATATCTTAGATCTAACACAAAGATTCAATAATAGAATAATCATAAGACAAAGAACACAACATCAATCATACATAACACCAGATATACGTGGTTCGCCCTCTCCCTAGGGCTATATCCACAAAACCGTGTTTCTTAATATTATAGGAAAACATACAGTTCTATCTGCACTCTTGGCTTATAGATCTCTCTCTCCTTCTCTTCCCTTCCTACGCACCCAACTGCAAGGTTGGTCTTCGCACCCAGATGAAGACCTTACAATACCCAAGTGCTCTCACACCCAACATTTCTCTCTCTCCTCAATGATAATGACCAATGTCCTTCCTTCTTACACTAGCAAGCACTCTTCTCTCATCGAGGTTCTTATTTATACATTACAATCGCTCACTGACAACCTTAGGCTGAAACCTAGGTGTCAAAACCCAAAATACCAAAACCCTAGGTGTCTAAAAGCCTAGTGTCGACTTGACCCACGTTTTTCGGGCTTCGCCAGCCTGTCTTTCCTTCTTTTTCACTAGGTGCTCCCAAAACATCCATTGGTATCTTTTTCCACTTATTGAGTTGTCCACGATCTATCTTCCTTGCTGATCCATTCTCCTCGATCTTCTCATCCAACGACTCATTCTCTCGTACTTCATTCCTTCTTTTATGCTTCTTTGACCACTTCGACCTGATCTCAGTCAACGTTCCTTCTGGGTAGTTCACACTTCACCTCTTCTTCCATAATCTTCACTTTCTTCCATAACCAAGGGCCAACAGGCCCCCAACACTCACCCGTGACTTGTACCGAGGCACTGTAAATCTGAATCTGTTGTTTTACTTCTACTTCAGATTACGCAACGTAGCCTGTGCTTTCTGATCAATTACTCCCCACTGTGTGTAGACTGTCTTTTCTATGTCTGGTACCCAGTTTAAACTGCACCTGGTACCTAGACCCTTCTCCTTCTTCTTCTACCGAGAGCTGTGAGGCAACTGGTTGTCATAGTACAATTTCAACCGACTCCCATTCACCAAACCTTGCTTCCTTTCTCCATTCAAAGTCTTCAACTCTGCAACTCCTCCTTTTATAACATAGGCCACCTCATATGGACCAAGCCAATGTGTCATGAACTTCCCTAGATGATTCATGAATTTGTTGTCATATACCAATACCAGATCTCCTTGCTTAAAGGATTTCTTCCTGATGTGGTTTTCATGGTAAGCCTTCTCTCAGTCCTTATGTACCTGCTGAGGGAATCCTGCAATAAATTGGTCTTCCTCTAGCTCTACCAACTGTGCAAGTTTGTCTTCCAGAGTGCTAATGTTGTCCATATATGTAAATGTTGCAATCCTTAAGCTAGGTACTAAGTATTCCATGGTTACCACCGCTTCTAGACCATAAACCAACTTAAATGGAGTCTTCATCGTCAGCTTCTTACAAGTGGTTCTATAGGCCCATAACACTGCGAGTACTCTCAAATCCTAGTCATCTATGTTTACACTGCAAATCTTTGTCAGCACAGTCTCCAAGATATTGTTGAAAGCTTTGACTGTACCATTCACCCGCGGGTGGTATGGAGTGCTCTTCTGGTGATGAATTTCAAAATCCTGAGTTAAGGCTTCTATAGTCTTATTAATAAAATGTGTACCTTGATCACTCATGAGGATATTTGGGCATCCAAACCCAGTTATGATATCATCAAATATGAATCACGTAGCTGTAGTTGCACTACAGTCCTTAACTGCTCTTGCTTCTGCCCATCTGGTCAAATACTCTATCGCAGTGATGATGTATCTTTCTCCTGTGCGCTTCCCTGGTGGGTTGATAGGTCCCATGAAATCAATGGCCCATTTCTCAAATGCCTGTAAGGTTAGCTAGGGTGATAAAGGCATCTCATATCTTCTAGAGGGTTTCCCAACTCTTTGTCATACATCACAGGCTCTGTAGTATTCTTTAGCATCTCTGTGTAAAGTGGGCCACTAGAGGCCAGCTCTCAGGACCTTCTGCGTTGTTGCTTTCCCTGCGTAGTGTCCTCCTACGATGCCTTCATGTGCTTCTGCCATAATTAGTGGTCGTTCTACCTCCATAACACATCTCTTCAGGATCTCATCAGGTCCCATCTTATATAGATGTCCAACTATAAGTGAAAAATCTGCAATGCGCACTACCTGCTGTTTCTTCTGAATGATTGTGTATTCGCGAGGTGCCATTCCTGTTGATAGGAATTGAAATATCTTGGCAAAGTTATCATCCATCTTCCTGATGGCTAGCAGCTGTGCATCTAGTAGTGTATCCTCCAAACTAGTAGGTTCCTCTCCATGTTCTAACCTAGACACGTGGTCACGTCCTTTGTTCATTTTCCCTGTGTTAGCGATATTTCTTGTAAGGGGGGTTAGAATGCAAAAGAATGGGTTAAAAACCCACTTATCCTAAGTTCGGAACGCAAGCGCGCCTGTGGTAAACGACAAGTGGATCTGGA
>ML782365.1:178691-204887 GCA_009831015.1 Picea engelmannii | reverse complement strand
TAACACTTGGTTGGAAACAAGTCCTGATACTCATGAAGTAATTATGTGATCTTATCAATAGTGGCATCATCCTAATAATCTCCAACGTTGTCCAGCTTAGGTGCTTGCTCTGTCCCAATATTGACTTTCTTGATTTTAATTGGCTGTCCAATAAAAGGTAGTTTGACTCCTAGTCCTTCTATGTCTCTCTGTCCTTCTGTTTCTGCGATGTTCACATTCCTAGGATCATCGTCTTCATCGACATTGATATTGTAACATCCTTGCAATTTCTGAAGAGGTGCAGTCCATTCATCCTCATCTTTCTTCCTCAAATACTTTCTGTCTTACAACCTGTAAATCTTGATCTACCATAGGGTATTGACTTTCAAATAAGAATGTAGCTACAAAATTATGAGTCATACCTTGCCAATCTGCAGTGGTGAGGAGCAGTTTCGCTTGAAGATACTAGTTGATGGACGTTGTGTCCAAAGTGTTGATTAATTTATGCACCCACTTCTCATGAGGAATGGTTTTCCAAGCGTCCTCACAACTTCGCACATGGTCTTTCAGACAAATTTGACTTGTGTACCTAACTTCGCATCCTTCTATCTGATCTAAGAATCGTACTTTCATCAAAGTGCGACATTGCACCAAGTCCACGATGTTCTTCTTATGTTCTCCACACCATCTTGCTGAAGTTGCTTTAAAGGCCTCATCTAGTGCCAATAGTCTCTATTGTACTGGTACAATTTCTTCAAATTCCAGTAAGAAAGTTTTTAAGTGATTGAAACCATCAAAGGTGGGAAAATTACTTACTGTTGTGCTGATCCAACAAACTTCTCTGGTCAATCTAGCACATTGCCACGCAAAAACTTCATACATTTTTTTATACCAGTTCTCTAGTTCTTCTTCTGAGTCTGACGAGCATGCGTTGTCACTTCACCAGCTTAAATTCCCATCTACTATAAGATTGATGTAATCCTGTTGTCTTATGGTCAATTTGTATATATTCTCTAGCTCATATGTGTGGTCCTCGTCTCTTATGGGATCTATGTATTTGCGACCTTAATCAAGATCCAAAGGTGCAATGATCCTAAGGCCATCACCTTCAAATGTCATTCTTATTTTCTTTAATTCAACAATGGTAGAATTATTGAAGGCCCAATCAATTCCTAACAACACGAGATAAGGATAGGTATCGTCAACTATCTCAATTACTTCGAAGTCTACAAATGTTCTAACCCTATCAATTTCCATAGGGACATGTTCCAGTCTTCCAAAGGGGCTCATAGCCTGCTGATTGGCCATCCTAAGCCTGATAGGGGAATAGATCAACTTAGGTTTTCCCATCAGTGCCCAGGTCTGCTTCGTCATGACATTGACCTCCGACCCTAAGTCGAGGACCACATAATCTATATCATAATATCCAATCTGAGCATTCAGGTGTAGCTCCTTATTTGTCCTTCTCTTTTTGGATACTTGACGTACTGCTCTACTCAGTAAGGGATCCACTTTTCCTAGCTCATACTGTATGATCAAATTTTGTATCTCTTGTACAATGCTTTCATCCTTAATCAAATTAATGCAAGTGCATAAGAATTCCATAAGCTTACTTACCTATTTTCCTTCTCTGGGCGAGGCAGACTGATCAAATGCCAGAGGCATTCCACACTCTCTTACTTCTGGTCGAGCCTTTGATGAAGAATCCTGATCTCTCCCGAATTATTTTCTTGCTTCGGCAAATGTTTGTTTCTCTTTCTTTGGATCAAACTCCTGTGTCTTCTCTGCATATTTTATGACCCCTGATTCTTTTGTAATATTCCCTGGAGTCACCCTGTCTTCTCCTGTAGCAACGCCTCCTCTAGTGATAACAATGACTCTGGGATCCACTCCGTGAAGTTATGATGAGATTAGTTGTACTTGTTGGTTTCCTCCTCGTCTCTCCTGAAGTTTGGCTAACAACGCAGGACAATCTTCTATAAAATTTTCAAATGAGTTGGAGTAATTGCAAGTGGTACAAGGGTTCTGAAAATCCCTTTCCAAGTGACCTAGCTGTATGCAATTATAGCAAATGATTTGGCCTCGACCTTAGCCCATGCCTCCTCCTCGTCCTCTTCCTTTGAATCCACCACGAGAGTTGAAGTTTCCTCTTCCTGGGGAATTATACTATGTAGTATTTGCTTCCTGCTACATATCTCCTTGAATCCTATATGTATCTCTTGATCTTTCATGCAAGAGATCATAAGCTCTACAGTCCTTCTCATCATGTCCCACAGATTTACAGAATGTGCAGTAGAGATTTGTAGGTGTCTGAACATATTTTTTCATGTAATAGCATTCACCAGGGTGATGTCTATTTCTATATACCTCACACCAAGGTAGAGTAACCTGCTTCAAAGGGCTTGGAGCTCCAGAAGCCAAGTATTCATGAAATAGGGGACAATGCTCCTTATCGTGACCTTCTAATTTGGATCTGATGCACCAAATGTCTTCTTTTTTATATTTTCCCTTGTATTTATTCATATCTTCAACCTATAGAGATAAGCGATTTAACTGACTCAAAATTTGACTCATACCTGAGCTGGATTCTCCCATAGGGGCTGATTCTAGTTTCATGGCGATCTCCAGCGCCTTAGCCTGCAAATAAATCTTCTACTGCATCAGAGGGATTTTGATGTGTGGTAGGAGGGCTATAATGAACCACTCTTTATTTTGCTCATCTGGGATCTGAAAACTCAACCAACCTGTCAAAGTCTTAAACTTCTGATCAAACTCCCAAACAGGTTCAACTACTTTATGCTTGATTTCTTTCAACTCTGTAATGCACTGTGATTCCGACTTGGGTTTCTTGAATTCAACAATCAACGCAGTCTTAATCTCGTTCAACAGTTTCGGCTATGCAACTCCTTGGAAAAATTTCATGTACCAACTCAGTGCGCGATCTCTTAGGGTAGTACTAAACTGAGCTCTCTTAACAGCTTCGCGGTGACATTCTTAATACTCCACACAACCTCACATAGAAACCAGTGCTGATCAAGATCTTCAGATCCATCGTTGCTAAAGGTGGGTAACCTCATCTCATCTACCATAGATCTTCCTAGGTTTCCTGACTGATTATGTGCTGAACTGCTTGTAACAGTGCTCTGAGTACTCTGATAACTCTGACTACTCTGGTTACTTAATGCTACTAAAACAAAAGGAAGAGTAATAATACTTACTTCGACAGTCATCATAGTTCCCGAAGTTTCTGATTCTTCTCGTCAAGGTTCTTCAGTATTCCATTCTTCTGCCCTAATGGACTCTGAATGTTCCCCATTCAATAAATCTTCTTCTTCTCCATTGTAGAACCCTTCTTCCTATGCTAGTGGTTCATGATTCCTCTCAAACAAGTTCACCAAAGGAACTTCTCTGAAGGTTTTCCCACTGCACGTATGTCCAACCTTTATGTCGCTGTCTCTGTCTAAATTCTTGAACATTAGATTTTCAATCTGACCAACTACTGTATCTTAAATATGTTCTTCTCATGCAATAGCATCTTGATCTTCAAATTCAAAAAATGTAAAAAATTTCCTCTCGGCCCCTTAAAGAAATATCTCTCTGCTTGGTTATATGACTCTACTATGTCAATGGAAAACTCGGTGATGTACCCTTCAATGGTTCTATCAAAACAATGATCTACTACTCTTAACATGGCGTTATCAACTCTCTTGACCTTCTTGATCAACGTCGACGTCCAAACCACATGCGGTCTATATTTGATCTCAAACTGGGTATCTGCTAATATGGCTAACCACTCGTATAGCTCCTTATGAATTCCTCCAAATAAAATCTCGTGTATATCAGTAAAGATATACCTTCCCAACTAGTCTTCTGTGCTAAGATTAGGGTTCTTGTTCTGGGCTTCCTCGAAGTCCTTTTCTTGTTCTTCTATCCACTTTTGAATCTCTGCCTTCGATGGAAACCACCTTGACATTCCCTCAAGAAGATCCCGGTCCCGAAAATAGAACCATTTGTTGGCACAAGGGCAGACCCAGGGTTCAACTCTAACAATGCACCAACAAGCCCTAACTACTGGCCCTTTTGGCAACACCTACAAAGCAGATGTAGTCTCACCCGAAGTAGCGATAGGGGGTTGTAGGACACATGTGTCTACAACTAGAGGAAATGAAAAGTGGATCCAACACAATAGAAATGCAACATCTAGATATCATTTACCATCTTAAACCTACTTCGCACAGTTATATCTCAGATCTAACACAAATATGCAATAACAGAATAATTAGAAGACAAAGAACACAAAATCGATCACACATAACACCAAATATACGTGGTTCACCCTCTCCCCAGGGCTACATCCACATAACTATGTTTCTTAATATTATAGGAAAACATATAGTTCTATCTGCGCTCTTGGCTTGCAGATCTCTCTCTCCTTCTCTTCCCTTCCTTCTCACCTAGCTGCAAGGTTGGTCTTCGCACCTAGATGAAGACCTTACAATACCCAAGTTCTCTCACACCCAACACTTCTCTCTCTCCTCAATGATAATAACAATGATAATGATCAATGTCCTTCCTTCTTACAATAGCGAACCCTCTTCTCTCATATAGGTTCTTATTTATACATTAAAATCGCTCACCGACAACCTTAGGCCAAAACCTAGGTGTCAAAGCCCTAAATACCAAAACCATATGTGTCTAAAACCCTAGTGTCAAATTGACCCACGTTTTTCGGGCTTAGCCAACCTGTCTTTCCTTCTTTTTCGTGAGGTTCTACCAAAGCATCCATTGGTAGCTTTTTCCACTTGCTGAGTTTTCCACAATCTATCTTACTTGCTTATTTGTTCTCCTCGATATTCTCATCGAACAAATCGTTCTCCCATACTTCACTCCTTCTTTTCTGCTTCTTTGACCACTTCGACCTGATCTCAATCAACATTCCTTTCGTGTAGTTCACACTTCGCCTCTTCTTCCGTAATCTTCGCTTTCTTCCATAACCAAGGGCCAACAATTGGAAAGGTTATAAAGATTGAGAAAGAAAATGAAGATGCCATTGCAATTGAAGTGCATTGGTATGCAACAAGTACACACCTATTCAATGGTGTGTACAAGCCATAGATGGTGGTTGAGAAACATGTCAATAGAAAGAGAAAAATAAATGGTCAAAATACAACTTGTTGTCGCACTGAATTCTTAAAATTAGATGATGTTGACATACTTGTTTATGAATTCAATTTGACAAAGAGAGGAACTCTTCGCTCCAAGACAATATAGATTATCAAGAGGTTGCTGCCACAAGAAAAAAATGCAAGATGGGAGTCTGCTAAACCTAGTTGTAGATCTAAAAGGATTTTAACATCTGAAATGTTAGGCATGCATGTAGACTTAGATGGTGCATTCATCGACAATAGAGAAGAGTATGGATCATATACATCTTCATCCAATCATTCATCCGAAGAAAATGTAGACTCTGATGGTATTTCAAAATCCATGAGTCAATTTGAATAAGTGTATGAAACATTTTATGTATTTTTGATCCATATGATGTTTGTATGATAACTAGAAATGAGCATTGAACTTACATATGATCTTACATGAAATTATGAATCATTTATATGTTTTATGAATTATATGTTTTAGGGAACCTTAGAAATTGGGTTACCCTGCAACAAGTTCTCTAGCTATAGGGGAATCCTCTCTTGAGCCAAAGGAGACAACTCAAAAAAAGGAAAAAAAATTAGGTGTCCAAACCACAAATTTCATATTGATTGATAGAGCTACTCAGTCTGAAACAGAGCAGGGATTAGTAGAAGAAAAATAAATTATAGCATGACATAACACCAATGAAAAGGAAGAATAAAGTCATCCAGAGGAAGCAGGGGAGGTGGATTGTAATATCAATAACCTCCACAAACATCTCGATTTATCTAACCCTGATTGATTGCTGGTTGCATAGGGACATGCACCAATTTTGGGCTTGGGGATATGATGGGTGCCTAGATTGACATATTTACAACAACCATTCAATACCTTTTTTCTTACCATTTTTCCATTGTTCACTCTCTTTTGATGTATTTATCATCTAGATTGTCTTACTTTTTCACATAGGTATGAATATCCTCCCATATTCCATTTTTATGTTATTCTTACATATTTTTAAGGAAAACTGTTACCTTCTTGCACTAACAATGCTATACACGAGCAATTAAAGTGGTTGCAACTCCGAGCATGACAAAACTGCTGCAACTCCAAATGCGGCCCCTGTTGTTACAACTCCAAGTTAAAGTATGCCAACGCATCAGTCATCATTACAACCGTTGGTCAGAGATCGCTCCTCACATAGAAAGACAATAGAAGGCAAGTGGACAACCAAAAGAGAGATTAATTCATCTACCAACTGTCGCCTAGCCAATCCAAGTCGACACATGCCCACTCTTTTCTAAAAAATGACAATATCAATCTAAACGAACGAACAACCTAATTCTCATGGTTGTCCATCCGTCTTTTTGTTTTATTTAGACATTGAATGTATTGTATACAAACCCCACCTTTCCTTGAGCTTGAGGAATGATTTTGGTGATAGCATACAACTATATGGTAAAAATTTAGACTTCTACAATACAATTTCCTTTTCTCCTCTTGTTTGCATGATGATGTGTTGAGTGTTCGTGTGATTCTAATTTCGTAGTCAAGTGCCTTGTATAAGGGGGTAGGCCCCCCTCCTTAGTCAGGTACTTTATGTACATTAAGATTAGGGCCAACATTTCATTGTTTTTCATTTAATTTTGTAGTTATTTTATATCCTTATATTGCTGCGATTCCATATTTTGTAAACAATTAATTGGAATTCGGGTGTGGTTAATATTCAGTTTAGTTGTGTTGTGGATTCTACAATCATAAGCTGTAACTCAATGTTGATTTGATTTCTGTAAGTTTATAATCGCAGACGTTGCTGCAACTCTCATTGTTGCAACTCCTGTTGCTACAATTTGTGTTGCTGTAACTTTCATGTTGCAGCTCCGTTGTTGAAACTCCGCTAGCAACTTTATTTTGCTTTCTTTCATATTTGTGATAGCTTTGTTATTCAACTATTTGGGATTGATATTCTATTGATTTTACACGTTGTCATTGAATGTATGAACACACAACTGTTACATCAAGTCAAAATCATCATCATACTTGAGAAAGTCACCGATAGATATTAGCATAATCTTCCTTTCCACAAAGGGTGAATTACTTTTCTACAGTGTGATTTCCTTTCTGCAAGAGTGATTTATTTTCCGTAAGTGTGATTTACTTCTTGCAAGTATGATTTATTTTTCGTAAGTGTGATTTATTTTCTGCAAATGTGATTTGTTTTTCGTAAGTGTAATTTTCTTTCTAAAAGTGTGATTTACCTTCCGCAAGTGTGATTTCCTTTTCCTGCAAGTGTGACATTTATTTCCTACAATTCAATAAATAGTGTAGATTGGTGACTTAATTTACCATCTTAAAATGTCGATTTGTGAAATTAAAAGTCCTACACATCAGTAGCAATTACATCACTACACTTGCATATATAGTGCATGACAGTTCATAAGTGGGATACGACCTCAGATTGATAATTGAATGTACAACCCTTCAGTTCTTACTAAATTAGTTATGAAGTAATTGAAAATTCTGTCACCATATTAACGAATTATCATATTTATTGCCTTCCTATCATAAGTCACCACTTGTATCAAATTATCCAATCATATTGTCAAGATGAAATATACATTTTCATCACTTGTCCTATCTTATCATGTCATCAAATAATTAGATAGTTGTTACATATCCCATTATCAGAAACACACCCTCTTACTAGTTACTACATATCCCATTATCAGAATCACACCCTCTTACTAGTTACTACATATCCCATTATTAGAAACACACCCTCTTACTAGTTACATGTCTTATTATCATATCACAGTCTTATACATCTTATCATGCTTACTTATTATTAACCACATGTTCAATAAACATAAATAATATGTCCATCACATGTCTTACTACCGACACAAATCATGCATGGATTATCACCATAAGACCAATCATCTCATTTTCCTTACTGATATGAAAATACCACATGAGTTCAGATACCAACTTTATCCTTAAATATCAACAAACTCTGATACTAATTCATCCCAAAGAATCCTTAGATGCGAATTAATTCTTAAATACACATAAACATCTAACCAGATTCGAGAAAATGAAGATCGCTTGACTATTTGCAAGATATCATGTGAGTGTATTACTTTTCCATAAACCCATAAAATGATCAATAACTTGAAATGTAAATGAGATGACACAACATAAAATAAAAAAAAACTCAAAATATGTATATAATTGACATACATCATTGCATCTTCAAAGTCCCTTTAAATAATATGAGTGTTCTTTATCGTCTCAAAATACCAAATTACATTACAATATGGGCTCTCAAAGCCAATTTTGAAGACATCGAAAATCCGATGTTCAAATGCGGAAACATAGTGCACTCTTGAGTTCCTGGCAAAAAATCATGCAGAATTTATATAAAATACTTGAAATTTCTCCAAGGTACCCCTCGACATGCTTTACGGTGTTACCTCAAGTGCCTTGTACCCTTTGCACACATTACGAGGAACAACTCTACATTAAATTGTGTGTGTGTTCTGCCTTGGGGTGAACACCATTAAATAGGGTGCACCCCTAACCTTCTTATCAAAATTTATGGCATACATTAAGTGCGATTTGGTTGGTTCTATAACCAAATCCCAAAATTAGTGGATGGCTTTAATTATAATTAGAATGTAGTTGTAACCAACTAACATTGGTGGATAGTTGGTTAGTGAAGGTTGTTTAGGCCTTTGCTAAAGTTGGTGGGTCGTGGATTCTATTCCTACCAACCACAAATCTTTTTGGTTAGAACTATATATATAGTCCGAAACATATGTTATAACCGTTTCCAACTAGACAAATGATATCTGTTGTAACCTCGACATAATATATGTTGTGGGATATATAATATAACATATGACCCTGAAATATGGGTCAAGGGCTTAGCCCTCAGCCCTATTCATGCCCAAACTATACCATATTACAACTCAAATAAAATTTTAACCACATACTTATTAAGACCTTTGTTCTGGTGTGTTGGTTTGAGGGCTATGTGAAGGTTTGGGTTATGGAGGTTGCAGGTTCGACCCCCGTCGACTCCATAACTTTTAATATACACTAGCCAATATTGGCCAATGAGGGGTCACCAATGAGAAAGGAACATGGGAAGTTGGACTTCAGATTGAGTCAGGGAGTGGACTTGTAGGATACATTGTTAGAACATAGTATAAATAATTAATTATTAAATTATAAACTAAGAGATTTAACAAGAGTCTAAGTCTAATTTGTTTAACTAAATTAAACCATAAAGAGGGAATAAATGGATTTAGAATAGTAGTTAAGCAAATGAATAAATTAAAATAAAGTGGGTAGATGCACATGTGTGCATGAAAATAATAAATGGAATTTTAAATAAAATAAAACAAAAACATGAGAGAATAGGTGGTTCACATAGAGTAACATCTTGAGTCAATCTACCACTAATCCTAACTAAAATAAGACTCCTAATCCAACTCAAACTAAAACCTAGTTGGGAGACACAAATTAAATGAGGGATTGGGGAACTAAGAGACAACTAAGAGGAAAAATAAGAATACATTGGGGAATGTGAGGGAAATTGTCTAATTAAATAAATTAAAAAGAGAAATTATATGTGCAACTTGGGGAGAGTGTGACACATGTAATGGGTGAATAATCCTTTAATTAAATTATTAAAAATTAGATATTTGTGCATGATGACATGTGTCATAGGGAGTTTTTCTATAAAAGAAGTGGAGAGAAAGGGAGAGGGATCTCACTTGGAAAAGTACCGTTATGCTATCAAAATTTTTCTGAACTAGTTTACTTGTTGAGAGTTGGGTTCAAAACTTGTGAAAATAGTGGAAGCTCTTCTTGGCAAGGGAAAGTTTTGGTGCTATTGTTTTCTGGTTTTTTTGTGTGGCCCCTTTGCATCTCGGGGGGCTAAGGGGGAAGAAGAGTACCCCTAGCGTTGGTTGGAAGGTACCAATGAGATCACTCGATTAACAAGCGAGAAGAGGAGCGTTGTGCAACTAATTCAAATTTGAAAGTTCCACTTCAATAGTCAACAACAACTAGTTACAATATTTCTATGGTTCTGGTCTTTATGTAATTTATGAGTAGTTAATTTTACCGACAATTTTCATTGGAACAAATGATTTTTCCATTTATTGATTCGACCTTTTAAATAATTTTTTTATCGTTTAAACTATGTGTGAATAGAGTGATGTTGAATTGAGATATTAAATTCTAAAGTTGATTTTGTTTAATTATATTGTGAATCGTATAGATATCGTTCGTTCGTTCACGAATTTCCGAGATTGTAAATTCCTATATTGTGAAATTCTACGTATTGTATTTTCTTGCTTTTGTTCCATAATGGTTGACAATGGTAGAATATCTCTTGCTTTTTGGGTATCCCCAATTTTGGTAAATCGTTATTTCATGCGAATATCAATAGATAATGTTGACAAAAAAATATTCACCTTTGATTTTGGGTATCCAGTTGAGATATTCTATTGTAAAGATAAGTCACAAATACATTGAGAATAAACTATCTTGTTTTAATCGCTTTGTCTTAAAATTTTAAGGATATGATGAATACCCGATTCCCTAAACTACAAGTGTGTATCGATCCTAAATTCTTGTTAGGGTCAGAGTTGAAGTAATTCTTGTTTTTAAAATAATAATAAACATGTAAGGGCCAATATAATTAATTCTTATGACATTCTCTCACACAATAGTGAACGATCTGGATTTAGCCTCCATGACGGCTTGGTTGAAGATCCTTATGAATTGGGTACTTAAATTGAAAATCTTGTTGCCACTGTTAGTTTGATTTTTCTTCTCTTTTAAGAAGTGTTTTTCCATACTAATTATTATGTTACAATAACCCTAGAAATAGGTTCAAACCTAACATCAATAATTTTAGTGTTATTAGAAGGATTAAACTATTGTTCAAAATTTCCTCTAGAGAACGATTCCTGCTCATCTTTTATAAATCTCTTCCTCTTAGAAGGAACAAGGATGATCTCCACCATCATCACTACTAGTGATTTTCTTTTCTTTTACCTCTAGATGAGGTATAAACAATCCTCTAAGTTGAGATCGAAATATTCATAGGGGAATTATCTGTAGTGCCTTCTCTAAAACCTTAACTTGATTTACCTCTTTGATGATACTATTTTTTGGATGCCTTATACTTCTCATGATCCTCCATGATTTATTTTCCAGTTTCTTTTGAAATCTAAATCAACATTATAAATTTGTTAGTAAAGGAAACTTTGAGAAGATTGAGATTCTTCACTCTATATATTGGCATTGATGTAACATTCCCAATAACCTTTGTCCTCTGTTTAGGCTACAAGGTACTTCTTAAAACCATAAATTTCTTTCTTTGATATGAATAGATCACATACCCAACCATCTAATTATGATGAAATCAACATTCTATAGCTCTGATACCAATTTTCCCTCATTGCCCTACCATTATGATCCAGATGGATATTGGTGGCCACCCACCTATTCCAACTGGCTCCTCGTGTTCGTTTTTGATTCAACACGTCTTTCTGTACTTCTTTACAATTGTGAGTTATACACTTTTGGGGCTTTCTGAAGCCTCACACACTCTCCAAGTGGATACAGGTGGCCTCTCTCCTAATCCAACCGGCTTATTTTGTATGCTTTCATGTCAACAAATCTTGCTGTACCTTCCAAGGCTGTTTTGGGGCCCTAAACGTTGTTTTTTTGACTCGCCATAATCAGATTGTACATTAGGTCAAATTTTGATGAAGGAATGTATATTTCTCTGAAATACCTTTCCAACGGGCTATCATGCGCCTAAAACGGAGGTCATATGCAAAAGTTATGACCCTAGGAAGTTGAGGTACCAAATTACACCAATTTACCCATAGGGCCCACATGAATTTTGACGTTTCACCTTCTAGGGTTAGGTTTTTGGACGTCTAGGGTTTTGGAATTCATGAATAATATGAAAAGGGCCTCTGGAGCCTAATTGTAATCCATTCTTCTCAGACAAATGCACATAGAAGCCACATCTCTTCTCAGAGATAGCTACCACCATTCGAGCAAGTTTCAGTTCTGCAATTTTACAGTTTCAACCTATTTCTTTATTTAATAGAAGAAATTGTTCATTGGATATTTGTGTTATTCTTCCTATATCCATGTTTATGATATTCAGTCTGTTAATCAGTTTGTTTTTCTCCTAAATCTGGATCAACGGTATCAAAGCGGTCCGCTCTTCATTTATTTTTCTTCGTGCATGTCCCCGACAAGGTCTGGGTACAAGAAGTTGGGACTCAAACCAATCGAGCCATTACCAGATCGACCGCGATGAGCCCAACCACAAACCATGAAAGACTAAAAGAAATATGATGGAACATGAGATCCTATTAAAATGTTGCTTGAAGAAGCCCTCGCATGACAAAGGAACAAAATGATGGAAAAATTCACGTAGATCCTTCGACGGTTTCCCATGGGAGAAGCATATTCATCAAGCGACCATGCAACCGCCTTCAAAGTACATGTAAATTTGGTATTCCATTATTTGAAGGACTGATAGATGTGGATGCTATAGATAAATGGTTGAATCTGCTTGAAGGATATTTTTCGATCCACAATTTTTCCGATAGGGAAAAGATAACTTTTGCACTCCTCAAGGTTGTTCCCCATGTTAAAGACTGGTGGGATACTTACTTTGAGCAAAGGGCCATGAAGGAATATGAAATTTTTGTGGTGGCCCCTACATGGGATTCCTTCCGGGACGCCATTAAAGAAAAATACTACCCTGTTGGAAGCTACAAGGACTAGTACACCAGATGGACCACCCTACGTCAAGAAAGGGACCAGACAGTACCATACTTCACTAATATTTTCCATACCCTACGCACCAAATTGGGTATCAAATATTATGAGCGTCATCTGGTGCTCAAATACCATGTCTGTTTGCATAGATATATTCAAACAGAAATGGAGTTTCTGAACATCGCCTCATTGGGCATGACTTATAGATACGTTGTCAAGATCAAGCAAAAATTTAAGCAGAAATGATGAGAGTTTGGATCTGCAAACCCCTCACAGTTGAAGCAGGGCAAAGGAAACCCCAACCCATACAACAAGGGACCAATTCGAGATTGCCTCTCTCAGAACAATCCATCCAAACCGTAACAAAAGAAGGGAAACGAGAAGATGAAGAAGGACACGAGAAAATAATGTGAGTACCATAAAAGTCCTTGGCACAACATTGACGAATGCCAATCCAAGCAGTCCCTTGTGGCTGAGCTGAAAGCTTCCGAGTCAAAGGCCGATTTTGATTCTAAGTCAAATCCTGAAGGAGGGAAGCAGATTATCAATGATGAACCTAGTGCCACGATCACTACCACCAAAGTACGACCAAGCGAACCAGAGGAAGGGGAACGACTATTTCACTCGTAGATGTGGGTCAAGGGGGCTCAGATTCATTTCATTGTCGAAAGTGGTAATCATAAGAAGTTGATTTCAGCATAGGTCGTCAAGCGGCTAGACCTTCCAACGACGCCTCACCCGCAACCCTACACCATCAACTGGCTTCGTCAAGGAAGAGATCTTCGTGTCAGCCAACAATGTCGTCTTCCCTACAACATCAAGCCTTTCAAAGATGAGGTACTTTGTGATATTGCTTCCCTTGAAGTTTGTGATGTTCTTTTAGGACAACCATATTTATGGAAGCATCATGCTGTGTATGAGTCTAGACCCCGCAGTGTTATTATTACTTTGGGTAGACAATTGTACAATATCCCAAAGGTGGCACCGCCTACTGCTATTTCTTTAATCTCTTCTAAGCAATGTAGTAAGGTCATTTCACAGACCAGGAAGTTCGTCTTCTTTGTGATTCATGCTCACAGTAAGCAGAAGTTCGTCGCCACATCCATGGCCTCTACACATCGCCTCTCTTTGCAACAGAAACAAGTGGACGAGATCGTGGAAGAATACAGAGACATCTTCGCCTCACCTACAGGGGTATCGAAACACTGCTAAGTCAAGCATCCAATTGATCTAACCCTCGATGCACCTCTACCTAATGGACCAGCCTATCGACGTTCACTGATGGAGAATGACAAAATCAATCATTAGATCCAAGAGCTTCTTCAAAAGGGGCACATCAGACCCAGTTCCTCCCCTTGCGGAAGTCAATTGTACAGTGTAGAAGAGGGACGAGACTTGGCGACTCTGCATTGATTATAGAGCCTTAAACAAAATCACAGTCAGGAACCGCTACCCCATCTCCATGATTGATGACCTTCTTAACCAACTCAAGGGGGAAAATTTCTTCAACAATATTGAGCTGAAGTCTGACTATCACTAGGTTCCCATCGAACCAATTGATGTCTGGAAGACAACCTTCAAGTATAAAGAAGGTCTCTACGAATGGCTAGTCATGCCCTTTGGCTTAACAAATGCACTAGCCACTTTCATGAGGTTGATGGATGATGTTTTGATACCCTTCACCAACTCCTTTGTGGTAGTATATTTGGATGACATCCTCATTGCTGGCCCTTGACCAAGTTTTGAGGAACACTTGGTCATATTTGACCATTTTTGGACTTCGACAGCCTGTCAAAGATGGAGTGCCAGGCGAAGTAGAGATCACAGGATCCCGATCCACTTTTGGGCACTTTTAGGGTTTTGGGTTAATGTAATGGGAAAGGGATGTCGGCCCGTGGGTTTAGCCATGATTAGGCCTACTTTTGTAATGTATAAATAAAAGGACAGGCAATGTAAGAAATAGGAGATATGATTGCTTAGTGCAATTGGTATTACATATATGTGATGTTGAATAAGTGCTCTGTGCAAACTGTGTAACGCTTGCAAGGCTAAGTGCAAGTTACTGTGAGGTTGCTATAGAAAGCTAAGTGTTGTAACGCAAGGAAGAAGGATCTAGCGAGCTACGCAGATCTTCTGTCCCATGCGAAGAAGGGTTTTGGAGGCTTTGTGCTTGTAACAGATTGAAGACGATAATAAAGAAGAAGATCTTGTGGACGTAGCCCCAGGGTGGGGGTGAACCACGTAAATCTATGTGTTATGCTCTGTGCTTTGATTAAATGTGTTTTTTCTTATGCTATGTGCTTTGA
The DNA here is from genome assembly GCA_009831015.1 of Picea engelmannii. Taxonomy (NCBI): domain Eukaryota; kingdom Viridiplantae; phylum Streptophyta; class Pinopsida; order Pinales; family Pinaceae; genus Picea; species Picea engelmannii. The sequence continues at coordinate 189,642 of ML782365.1, read as the reverse complement.
TATATCCACTTATGCTCTGTGCTTCTTAGATATATATGATTGTTAGATTTGATGTGTATGAGGATGCTTAGTGCTGATCTACTGGATCTGATTTGGGTTACTATGGTTCAGTACTAAATTACTGTAGATCTGAGTGCACACCGCGATGCTCTGTGCTATCTGTGAAATAGAATAAGGGTTGAATATTGATGAATGATAGATGCTAAGTGATCTGTAAATGATATAATCACAGATCTATGTCCCAGCTAAGGTTGCAGACACCTGAGTCTTGCAACCACCCCTGCCTCTACCTCGAGTGAGACTTCATCTTCTTCGCAGGTGTTGCCAAAAGGGACGGTAGTTAGGGATTTGTTGGTGCGCTCTTGAGCGTTGAAACCTGGGTCTACCCCTGTGCCAACAAATGGTTCCGTTGCTGGGACTGAAACTGTGATTGCTGGGAACTGAGGAAGCATAAACTTTGTGCAAAATAAATCTTTGTGCATAGATCTATTTCCCTAGTGCGCAAATTTTTACCCAACCTGTGAAGCTTTGTGCTAGGAATAAGGTCAGATCTAAAGAAAGGAAGATCAGATTTGAAGAAAAGAAGCGAGATCTGAACGCTCTGTGCTCTAAGAAAAGTAAAAGTGGAAATTTCTGAAAGAAAGAGGTCAGATCTGCAGAAAAGAGGTAAGATCTGTAAGCTCTGTGCTCTAATAAAGGTAAGAATAGTCAAAAGTTCTTAGATCTGGAAGCTTTGTGCTCTGTAGAAGTAAGATAAGTGATTTTTTTTTTTGTTTTTGTTTCTAGAGCATGGATCTAGGTATGTTTGATAGATTCTGTCCTAGCTTAAAAACTAGGGCATTAATAGATGAAAGAAAGTTTGATATGAGTAGATCTGATAAGTATAATGATAGATATGTTATACCTATGCATAGAAAGAATGTCTGGACTAACAAATGGATGCAAGATCCTCGAAATAATTTTCTGCAGGTTAACTATCACAATACTAGTGCGCAGTACAAAAGAGGCTCGGGATCATTTAAAAGAAAGCGAGGATTAATCCTATGTTACAATTGCAGAAAACTAGGCCATCTAGCTAAGGAATGCCCTGGTAGAAGACCTAGTTGTCTCTGTTGCAAAGCTAGGGACCATGAGGTATTGGATTTCCCTAGAATGATCGCTAAGCTTGAAAGGATAAATTTGAATCAAGAAGACCATAAGGCAAATCCAGAAAAGGTAGAAACCCAACAAGAATCAGAGAAAGTATTAATACAGATGAAAGAAACCCTAAAGGAACATAAAGATGTCCGATTACCAGAGATCTTCAAAGAAAAGGAGAAAGTTGAAGCATGAATAGGGGACTTCGACATTGACTGTATTCTTGATGAAGAAACACAAGTGATAATTATTCCAGAAATAACTTGGGAAGCTATAGGGAAGTCTGCCATGATTCCTTTGTTGGGAGGAATAAGACTATTCAGAGGAAAACTGATGATATTATGTGGAAAACTCACTTTGATACCTATGACAGTCAATGGAACTTCGACAAAAGAAGATTTTGAGATTATCAAATTCATTGAGGATGACGCCCCGTTTACTATGCTACTCAGAAAACATTGGATTGAAAGAGATCAAGCCAGAAAGAAGGAAGAAGAAGAGGTTTTAGAACAACATAGACAAGAGTTAAAAGATTTCATGACTAAAAGGATCGCACAGTTGATAGAAGAAAAGGAGAACCGCTTGAAGCCATCTGACACTAGAAGCCCAAATGTCAAGGCCAAAGCTACACAAAAGGATAAAATTTCTACCCCAGACAAAGAAGAAGTGATATACCTAAACCCTAGGAGGGAATCTCACCAGCACGAAGTGACTATGTCCGAGGAAAATAAGAATCAAAATGGGAAGAGAATCACCAAGATGAAGCTCACTGGAAAGAAGGATAGAAAGCTAAGTAAGAAGAAGGCTAAGATTGAAAAATTATAGAAGATCCCAGAGGCTACCTCACAACAAGATACTTTGCAGAATTGGAGCTTCCCCGGGATATCAGAACAACAACATATGCTACTTCGCTGAGGCAAAGTAATATAGTCGTTGGAAGCCAATATAACCGTTCGACTGCCGCTCCGAACGGGTCAGAAAGCATTTATGGCTCACCACTAGACCGTTTGACTGCGCCATAACAGACAAAGCATAAGTTAATGCAGCCTCATACCCGTTACAATCAGACCGTTGTTAAGTTTCCCTAGTTAGTCCGTCGCGCCACACACCGAGAATACTTTTTGCTAAGTGAGAATTTGAGCCCGAAACCTGAGATTACTTCACTCTGTGATCATTGCCTTGTTCCCATACCGTTCACTATAGTCTTTGAATTCATTTCACACCCGAGCTAGTTGACCCAAGCTTGTATGTCGGACGAGCTCAACGCTGTTGAGAAAGTAGTTGAAGAAGTTTTGATTGAATTAATGATTGAGAGAGTCATGTCAGAGCGAGGATTATCTACAGGAGTCCAAGCATCATCAACATGAGGACTCCAGGCCTCCCCTTCCACTGCTCGCGCTGGTCCATCCCGACCGATCGATGAGAAACGGACCAAGGACTGATAGATGTGAATTCTATAGATAAATGGTTGAATCTGCTTGAAGGACATTTTTCGGTCCACAATTTTTTCGATAGGGAAAATATCACCTTTTCACTCCTTAAGGATGTTTCCCATGTTAAAGACTGGTGGGATACTTACTCTAAGCAAAGGGCCATGGAGGAATCTGCAATTTTTGTGGTGGCCCCTACATGGGATTCCTTCCGGGACGCCATTAAATAACAATACTACCCTGTTGGAAGCTACGAGGACCAATACACCAGATATACCACCCTACATCAATAAAGGGACCAGACAGTACCAGACTTCACTAATATTTTCCATACCCTACTCACCAAATTGGGTATCAAATATTCAGAGCGTCATCTGGTGCTCAAATACCACAACTGTTTGCATAGATATATTAAAAAAGAAATGGAGTTTCTGGACATCGCCTCATTGGGCACGACTTATAGATCACTGTCAAGATAGAGCAAAAATTTAAGCAGAAATGACAAGAGTTTAGATCTGCAAACCCCTCATAGACGAATCATGGCAAAGGAAACCCTAACCCATACAACAAGGGACTAAGTTGAGATGGCTTCCCTCAGGAAAATCTGTCCAAACCGCAACACAAGAAGGGAAACGAGAAGACGAAGAAGGACACGGGAAAATGGTGTGAGTAACATAAAAGTCCTTGGCACAACATCGATGAATTCCACTCCAATAAGTCCCTTGTGGCCGAGTTGAAGGCTTCCGAGTCAAAGGTCAATTCTGATTTCGAGTCAAATCTTGAAGGAGGGAAGCGAATTATCGATGCTGAACCTAGTGCCACGGTCGCTACCACCAAAGTTCATCCAAGCGAACTAGAGGAACCAGAGGAAGGGGGACGCCTCTTTCACTTGCAGATGTGGGTCAAGGGGGATCCGATTCATTTCATTGTCGACAACGGTAGTCATAAGAACTTGATTTCAGCAGAGGTCGTCAAGCAGCTGGGCCTGCCAACGACACCGCACCTGCAACCCTACACCATCGACTGTCTTTGTCAAGGAAGAGATCTTCGTGTCAACCAACAATGTCGTCTGCCCTACGACATCAAGCCTTTCAAAGGTGAGGTACTGTGTGATATTGCTTCCCTTGAAGTTTGTGATTTCTTTTAGGACAACCATATTTGTGGAAGCGTCATTCTGTGTATGAGTCTAGACCCCACAGTGTTATTATTAGTTTGGGTAGATAATTGTATAGTATCCCAAAGGTGGCATTACCTTATATTTATTTAATATCTACTAAGCAATGCAGTAAGTTCATTTCATAGACCAGGAAGTTCGTATTCTTTGTGATCTGTGCTCACAGTAAGAATATGGTCACCGCCACATCCATGGCCTCTACATAATGCCTCTCTTTGCAGTAGAAAAAAGTGGACAAGACCATGGAAGAATACAAAGACATCTTCACCTCACCTACAGGGGTACCGACACACTGCCAATTCAAGCATCCAATTGATCTGACCCCCGACACACCTTTACCTAATGGACCAGTCTATCGGTGTTCACTGATGGAGAATGATGAAATCAGGCGTAAGATCCAAGAGCATCTTCAAAATGGTCACATCAGACCTATTTCCTCCCCTTAAAGAAGCCCGATTGTACTGGTGCAGAAGAAGGATGGGACTTGGGGACTTTGCTTTGATTATAGAGCCTTAAACAAAATCACAGTCAGGAACTGCTACCCCATCCCCATTATTGATGACCTTCTTGAACGAATCAAGGGGAAATGTTCTTCAACAATATTGACCTGAAGTCTGGCTATCACCAGGTTCCCATCGAACCAAATGATGTATGGAAGACAACCTTCAAGTCTAAAGAATGTCTCTATGAATGGCTAGTCATGCCCTTTGGATTAACAAATGCACTAGACACTTTCATGAGGTTGATGGATGATGTATTGAGACCCTTCACCAACTCCTTTGTGGTAGTATGTTTGGATGAAATCCTCATCTTCAACAGAACATGGGAGGAGCACATGCAGCATATTCAACATGTTTTGAGAACTCTGCGACAACACAAAATTTATGCCAACTGGGAAAAATGCTCTTTTGGCATGAATAAGGTCCAATACCTGGGCTACATTGTTGATGAGCATGGAGTACATGTTGATCCAACTAAGATCCAAGTCATCCGTGACTGGACAGCCTCGACCACACTGACCAAGCTTCAAAGCTTCTTTGGACTAGCTAATTTCTACCGACGGTTTGAGTTGGGACTCTCCCATATTGCTTGGGCCCTCATCCAGGTGACCAAGGGCGATGATTTTAGGGGATAAATTTTGCTTGTGGGCTAATTTTCCAGGGTTTTTCCCAAAATAAGATTCGCTATTCTAAAAATGATTCACACAAATTCTAAAGGATAAAATTATTTTACTTTAAAAATTGCCAAAATTTTATACAAACTATATAAAATCCTTAGACATTTGAATATTTTTACAAAAATATCGCCAAACATTTTATAGTTGGAATATGAAGGATTAGTAAGATTCGCCAAGGTTTCTACATTTTAAAATAAATTTCCATCCTTAAAATCATCCCTGGCAATGCTAGGGCCAATTTCGTGTGGGGAAAGGAGAAACAATGATAATTCGATGATCTGAAACATCACTTGTGCTCATCTCCAGTACTCTCCTTACCCGATCTACAACAACCATTCAAGATTGAGATTGATGCATCTGACTATGCTGTGGGCACAGTTCTCACTTATCACGGGCATCATGTGGCATACCATAGTGATACACTCTCCGATACTATCCGAAAATACCCCACCTATGACAAGGAAATGTATTCCATTGTCCAAGCCTTTCGTCAATGGAAACATTACATTCTGGGTGTTAGCACTAGGAATCACCTTCAGATTGCATGGAAGGCAAGCCCAATACCCATTAGGTTATATGTGAATGTAATAGTGTTTTAAAGGGTCAAATGGAAAAAGACTCAAAATGATAATGTTCCAACTCAGAAAACAGGGCTAATATGCACCAGCAATCAAGCTCTTGGCTAACTTCAATAAGTAATTAGGAGTAAGTATGAATAGAGGGAACACTTGAATGAGAGGAATGTAGGGGCTGCTGTAAACATCAGGTCTACAAAAATCCTAAGGAAGAAAGTTTCTTAACACAAGATCTTCTTAAACTCAGAAACTAAGGAAGCTAAATAAACATCATGATAATATAATGATCAAACATCCACCATAACATCACCACAATCATTCATGTGAATCATTCAAAACATGAACATTTAGCATCAGAAGCAAATAAGCTGAAAAGAGAAGTTTATTTAGACAAAATGTCTTAAGTCCAGTACATAGCCAGATCACAGTCACTTCATCAAAATATTACAGTCTAAGGGAGCCTTGCTCAACCATTCGAACCTACTAAAGCATTTCATCTATCTATTTATAAAAAAAGGGAGGCAACAATTGGGGAATGAGCTGACCTGCTTCCCTTTAAAATCTCTAAGAATTTATTTCATCTAACAACTTGGCTAACAACCTATGCTATAAAATAGGAAAATGTTGGTGACTAATCCAACCAAACTTCAAACTGATTTGATTCCCTTTTGCTGCACAACTCCTTGTTTGCCATGTGTCTTTTAGGAGCATATGGTTGTCTTCATGATGTTAGCTTCTGTTTCTACAATCTTCTCCATCATCAACTATCCAAAAAGTTGTTAGCTTGGCCCTCCTGGATCCCTGGTGTCTGTTGGCAGCTTCTTTGGGTAGCAATATGAGTAGTGCACTTCAAAACTAGACAAGTAGAAAAGCTAGTGCCAAATATTTCTATCCCCTGTACAAAATCTGGCCTTTGCGAAATATTAGGTAGAGAATTTAGGTAGCGCCACTGTGCTGCGTCTGTGTGCAAATTCCATCTCTTCCAGATATTATGTAGTGAATTTCAGTAACACCACTGTGTGTTTGTGTACAAATTTTAGGTAGTGCTATAAAAAACGCAGCACCTCCAACTTGATCATGTGCAGAGAAAGTAGTGACTTTTCATAGTATTAAACCCATCATATTTAGGTAACTTTTTAGCACTATAGGTAGCATACCAGTGTAATACCAAAATAGACTATTCCGTAGCACCAAAGGACTACAAAATTTCTTCATTTTACTGCTGAGTGAGTTAGCACTTCAAAAAAACCCAAAACTCTGAGAATCAAGTACTTAGAATCTTGTATAGATGGCAGAGGTAATATTCCAATAACAATTTACACTCACAAAAAGGAACCATCCTAAAAAATGGGGCTCACCTTTCACCAACTATTTCGTTACCTTGACACTTAACTTCACACTCTTTCTTGTAGAAGGAGGATCTTCAATTGGCGCAACATACTTCTTCCTTTTAGCAATGATAGGCTTCTTCAGTGGAGTTATGTTTTCATTAACTGCTGGTGTCTCTTTTTCAATAGCAGCTTCAACCAATACCTGCAAGTTCCTTTGAGCTACTTCATCTTGAAAATGCTGCAACTCTGCCTTGAGCTTCCTGTTATGAGACTGAAAGCCTATGTTCTGCCTATAAAGGTTTTGGAGTTGCCTGTGGAGAGGTTGGGCCTTTCTTGCTGTAAACCTTGCTAGGTCAAGAGTGTGTTTGTATCCATCCACGAGATCTTTCATTTGAGCCCTGTGAATCATATCTTCTACTTTAAGATAAGCTACCTCCTTCCTAGAATCCCTAAGTTGCCTGATCAATCGTTTGCATGTCTGATTGTCAGGTGGAGTAGTGACATGCACAGTCTTAACACGATTTTTCTCAGTGTCCTTTTCCACCTGCATGGGAATTTCCTTGTCTACTTCATCAGGCTTCTTGATATCTTTGTCTTTATCTTTCTTCTTTTGCACAGGGGTTTCTTCTTTCCTTTCCACAGGTTTTTTAATTCCTTTACCCTTCTTCTTTTGTATAGGGATCTCTGATGGGGATTGTTCTTCAAAAACCTCTTTGGGAACTGATGATTTTGTGAAAGGTCTTCTTCCCTTGGTATTTGCTGCTAGAGGAGAAGAGAGGAAGTGTATCTTCTTCCCTTTCTTGGATGTAGTTTTGGTAGAATAAGGAACCTCTTCTAACCCTGGTGGAGGAGGTGGTGAAAAATCTCTCTGTGGCGAAGGACAAGCTTCCTCCTCCATTTCTATGACTTGCTTGATGACCTATGAAACTTGAACATGGGCTCTTCCCTTTCTCTTCCTACTGGTCCCTGCTTTAACAACACTGGTGGGTGATAAAGGACTTGCAATCTGTGATTGAGGAGAAGATGCTATATCCAAATTAAAGTGAGAAGCAACAACAAAATGTTCCCATGAAATATCTTTCTTACCCAATTCCTCAGAGACTAGAATTCTGATCAATCCAGAGTGGAAGATGCTAGTATCCACATCCTTAGAATTGGATTTAATCTTGTCTGACATATTACCTATGCTCCTTAACAAGTAGTAGGGAATATTCATTTCAACTTTACCAGTAAAATGCAACAAAAGCCTTACATGGTACTGGTACAATGTGTTAAACCTCCCTTCACATGTAAAATATATTTGGATGATCTTCAATACCCTGTCAAATTGTTCAATCAATCGATTCCTTGGCACACCTTTAGACAAATCACTGGCTTGATGTTCAGGCTTAAGGAGATATTTCGAATAGGCTGAACTCAAAGCCATGGATTTAAACCACTTTTCACTTGTAATAGGGATTCCTGTTGCAGCTGAAATAAAGGCCTCTGTCACCTCAAATTTTAAATCCCCAACCTTGGTTCTCCTGCCATCAAAATGTAATGCAAATTGTCTTGTCACCTCTGGATGGCCTCTTTGCATATTCTGGCAGAAAGAGAGGCATCCCACTCTTTGAAAAACCTCTCTTGCCATGGGCTCTGTATCAAAAAGATGCATATCCACAGGTTCTATTCTAACCACCTTGCCCCATTTGTGTGTCTTCTTCATCTGAGGAGTCTCCATGGCTTAGAATGAGAGATTCTTAAGGCTTATGGGGTAGTAATAACCATGAGGACTTAAACTTAGGGTTTAGATGTACAAGACTGACCTTTTAAAATAGACTGGTGCTAGTAAGCTGTAATGTTCCTGACTTGGCTAGTCTAGGAAATGTTGTTAATGTGTATGTAGGATCTAATATTTACAACATATAAATGATCATACAAATAATAAATGCAACAAAGGACTGCAAAGTTTGTATTATGATATCTCTGCGGATTACAATAGGCCAAATGAGGCTGAATAAAATAACAACACTTAGCTAGATCAGAAGACAAAAGGATCTTAGCCAGAATACAAATAAGCAACTAAAAGATAATACCCAGAATATGTGAGTGTTGCGAAATCAATGGGTGCACTGGGAATATGGTAGCTCTGACGGTAACTGCTGGAAGCCTAAAAAGTTCACCCTGGGAGCTATACTTCTTGGAATGGCCTGGAAACTATCGCAAATGATGCACCCTTCTCTAGTCCTCAGTACTGGTTTTTGTCAGACCCCTCTACTGATGAGTCTGGACCCCAGATGGATAGCCCCGGGGGAATGTGCCCCTCTTCTTCTGGCAAAATGCATCCTAGTGATTCCACCGTCGGAATCATACGAGATATGTCTCAAAACGATCGCCTTGATCTATTGGGAAATGGGTCGGAAAGGTTTCCCTGTGTTGAGTCTCAGAAATGTCGTATTTCCATCCACCTTTCCCTTCATCATTATTCACATTTCATTGCCCCATTAACCTTTCATGATACCATTTTCATAATTAAATATGGGTTTAAGCTTATTATTTTCCAAATCATTTATTTTAGTATTAAAAGAGAATTTGTGATTAAATATTAGAAAATTGACATGTTTTCATATATATCTCAAAAATGTGTGAGCTTTATCATGTGTAGGAATATGTGAAGGATTAATACAAAAAGACTTCTTGAATATCTCCTCCACCATTTCAAGGATATGGTTATTCAAAGATTATTCCAAGGAGAAGATCATGGAGATTTAGTTGTCATATCTTATCCAATATATATATGAGAGATATGTGTGAGGATTTGAAGGGATTATATTTTGTAATAAAGGGAAATGGGTTGAGAGAAAAGTGGATTTGTAATTATGAGATGCTTATCTTCTTTTCAAAGCTCTCATGTAGAAAAGAGAGTGCCCTCTCTTCATGAGAGGGGGGAGAGAATTATTATTATGTAGATTAGGGAAGGAGAATTATTATGATGTAGATTGAGAGAATTGTTACGATGTAGATTAGATTCATGAAAAGACTCTTTTGTAAACCTACTTGTTGGAGATTAATGCAAGTTTGAATTTGGTGATTTTGTCTCTCTTAGAAGTTAGCATCGGCTGATCTAAAGCTTCCATGTTGGAATCGGCAAGGGCCACCGATCCAGCTTGGTAAGCTTATTGTAAATTGTTAGTGTAGATTTTCATTTCATGTATTTGTTATTTTGATTTCATGTTATTTTGTTTGATTTCACTATTCGAATTTGTTACAAAGTGTGGTAATGCAGGAACAGTTGGATCTCCACATTTCACCATACATGAGCTTTAATGGAGCATTCCACTTGTTAGTTTAGTTGCTCTAGGATATAGAATCAAAGTTCATCTTTTCTTTTCATGAGCCATCAATGAACATGTCCATCACCTGAGCAAGAGCTTTTGCTTGTTTATGAGTTTTTCTTTCCAGCTTTCAAATTGTGTGAAGATTGTTATTTTTAAAAGTGTGTTGGTTTCTAAATGGTTTTCTTATCTAAGCTATACTAAACAGACATAGGAACCTATCTTTTATCAGTACATATAGTGCATCAACTCTGCTGATTACGAATCTCGGTTAATAATTTATGTTTGGTAATATATTATGCATATAATTGCACCGACATTTTGGCGTTGTTGCCTGCAATTATATGCATAATATATTACCAAACATAAATTATCAAATAGGATTCGTAATCAGCAGAGTTGATGCACTACATGTGCCGATAACAGATAGGTTCCTATGTTTGTTTAGTATATCTTAGATAAGAAAACCATTTAGAAACCAACACACTTTTAAAAATAACAATCTTCACACAATTCGAAAGCTGGAAAGAAAAATTCATAAACAAGCAAAAGCTCTTGCTCAGGTGATGGACATGTTCATTGATGGCTCATGAAAAGAAAATATGAACTTTGATTCTATCTCCTGGAGCAACTAAACTAACAAGTGGAATGCTCCATTAAAGCTCACGTGTGGTGAAATATGGAGATCCAACTGTTCCTGCATTACCACACTTTGCAACAAATTCGAATAGTGAAATCAAACAAAATAACATGAAATCAAAATAACAAATACATGAAATGAAAATCTACACTAACAATTTACAATAAGCTTAC
>ML782365.1:118628-143330 GCA_009831015.1 Picea engelmannii | reverse complement strand
GGCCTCAAAATGGCCCCGGAAGTTCAGGACCCGAAAAAACTGCTAAAAATAGTAAACTGTGCAAAAACTGAAAAACTGAAAGAAGCAATGGTGGGGGTTCAAGTGGAATAGGTGGGTGGCCACCAATATCCACCTGGATCATGGAGGTACCTGTAGTGTTGATCACGCCAAGTTGTACTAGCTTATCTTTCTCTCTAATCAAAGCATCACAAAAGTTCTCAAGAGTGGGTTTTACATAAGCTGTCCTTAGAGCCTCTTGCATGGCATAAACAGTAGATACAAACACATAATATGCACTACCTAGCTTAGAAAGAATAAGATATATGCAATGATCTTCGCCTATCTTTATCTTACATTCTGCACTTAAGTTCTAAGTATTTTAAATTTAGATAGATAGTCTTCAATGCAAGAAAAATCACTTGGATTTAAAGTTAGTACTTGTTTTTCTAACTGTTGTGCTCGAATAATATTGTGTTTACCAAACACAGATTTAATATTTTCCCGAACTTCTTTGGGTTTATCAATTGATTGAAGGTGGAACCTTAAATCATGAGAGATGGACATTCTGATTAATCCACGTGCTTCATCATTCCTATTATCCCATTTGGCTTTCTTATCAGCATCAGTGGGTGTTGTTTCCTTTCCCAAGGTAATCTGGTACAAGCCTTTACTTCTTAATAAATCCTCCATATTGGATTTCCATTGGAAGTAGTTGGTGCTGATAAGTAAGAGATTACTTGTAGAAGCCATATTAAATATGCAGATAATATGGATTTAAAAACTAAAACTGATGATCTGAATGAAAATATCTCGAAAAGTTATGCGGTTTAAAAAAAAACGACACTTAAAACAGAGTTCAGATGTGAGAGTTATGCCCTTTTAAAAAAAGGCATAAACAGTAACCAAAGGACCACGTGGTGGTGTAAGTTGCTTTATGAAGTGACCCACTTTTATAAAGAGAAGTGGGGATCACTTTTACAATGAAGTTACTTCATGCAAAACAAATAACTCTAAAATAAAATATTAAAGCTACTTACAATGATTCACTTTTATACTTGAAGTGAAATACACTTTACAATTTTAGCATGAACTTTTTCAAAAAAAAAAGTAACAAAGTGAGACTTGAACTCAAAACCTCTTACTCAATAAGGAAACTTTTAACCAAATGGTCTAGCAAAACATATTGTAATGTTCATAAGGAGGATTGACGGTGTTTTTGTTGTTGAAGACAACCTTGGAGAGCGTGCTAAAAAAAACTCTTTTCACAAAAGAAAAAAATTTCGCTTCTCGATGACATCAAGGGTTAGATCTCAGTTAGTGTACTCGGAAGATGCACATTTTCCTATCTATTTCTGATTTTCCAAGATCACACAGGGCACAGGGAAAAGAGAATACACATATCTAAAAGAGTAGCAACCCATAAACAAATAATATCAAACCAAAATAATACTTTGCAAAAATTTAAAAAATGCGTATTCACGCTTTATACCTCCGGATCTGACTGTAATGGCCGTATCTTGGGAAAATGAAAACCTTTTCGAGTGAAAAGAAAAATGTTCCTGACTGAAACGAGTGCTCCGGAAGCAATGGAACAGTCCTCTCGGCCCAAAAATGTACGAAAATGACAGAAAATGGATATGATGCAACTCGGCTTCACGATCTCGATCTACAACAGGAGTGGGTCTTCAAACAAGCTCTGATACCATGTTCGACAACACATGTATTCCAACAGAGGATGAACACCTTCAGTAACCACTCACATAACCAGATCAAAGATCAATACACTGATGTTTTCACATGGTAAAACCCCTACGGGGAAACATCCACGACCCCAACCAATGTGGCCACTTGGAGCAGTTTATTAATGCAAAAGAAAAAGATTAAGATTCTCGAATGTAATTAATTTTAATCAATAAGAATAATTTTCCCTTGCACATAGGCATAATTTCCACATAATTCATGGTATCCGTTTCCCATAATTTCATTACACCCATGCTATGGCAAAATAGCTCTGAGACAACCTCCAGGAAGAATGAATTACCATTCCCTTTGCATGCCCAAAACTATGGAATACATTTGCATGCCAATGATTAACCACATGCCTTCATAATAATCCCACACAATTCTCTTTCCCATCAATTCCAAGGTTAAAGTATTATAAAGAAAAGGTTTGATGAATTCAAGGTTTAAGGAATTAGGCTCACAACATAATAATATTATTTTTCGTTTGACCAACTTGATCCCCCTAAGACCCTTTTTGTTTCCCCTCTTATGGAATCATAGCCCCACATTATTTTTCCCTTCTCTGTCTACAACATGTGATGTATTTTTATCATCATTCAATGTACAATTACATATTACATCATTCAACTTTTATTCATTCATCATATACACATATACATTACTATTATGGGGATCAAAACTAGGGATGTCATAGTTGGTCCTTGCAATTCTAATTTAGCTTCAACATTTCCTTCAATAGAAATGTACTCATTGTCTCCTCCACTCTCTTTGAGGGATACAACTTCAGAAGCACTTAGTGTACCCGAAAGAGAACATATGTGTTATGAACAAATGTTTTGGGTCATACCCAAGAATTGAAATTGCATCCCTTAATTTGAAAGCATCCAATATTCATGCATTTTCAATGAATTGTATGAAATATTTTATGAAAACCCTAACAAGTCAAAAGGGCATGAACATGAACTACTTTGTTTTATTAAAATGAAGAAAATTTCCCCATTTTGCATACTATTTGGATACCTTTTCCAAGAAGAAACAATAACAACAAATTTGGGAAGGTAAAAGGGCTTCCCCTCAAAACCATATGTTTGGATATATGTAAAACTTCCTTGAATATTTTCCCTTCCCTGTTAGAAGGTGTTGATGTGGGGAAAAATCCCCCTGTCGACATGAGGGGGAGTTGCTAGATGGTAGGTCCCAATAAGACCCACTCTCGTTTAATATAACAATCCCCACCAGTATATGGGCCCGATTGCTGCTAACTAAATGAATTTCTCTCAAAAGAGAGACTTGTTCATCTAAGCTAGAATAAATCCTAAATGAAAAACTATTCTAATATGTTGATGCAATCCTATTGTAATGCACAACTGTTGTCCTATTTTAACAATAACAAAATTAATTATAGGCATATAATTCAATTTGCATAACATGAATAGTTCTTATTTTATAAAATCAAATCATACTAGCATACTTATTTGCATATAGATGACCACAAATATGTTCATGTAACTAAACTTACAATTCATTCATAATCATCTCCTACAAATGATGATTGACATAAGTGACAAATTGAAGACATTTGTAGAAAATAATCAACAATAGTGCATCATTGTATGAACAAATAATGAATTTGCTTGCTATTATTTTTCTTTAAAGAAATAGTTCATCTCAAAAATACAATAACAAGCAGAGATCTTTATCATCCACCTTTGAGCTTGATAAATAGTTATACAACACTCAATTTCGGTTCTCCATCCCCCCTCCTATATTTGATTATACGAGACTTCCTTTTATAAATTAAGAAATACTGTTAGACTTCCCAACTACAGAGATTTCCAGTTACTAACGTTACAACTTCTGCTTCTTCCCATTCCTTTTTGCATTTTCGGTTTTCCTTTGACAGAAGAAAATGAAGAAGATATTTATATAATATTTCTTCCTACTCTAACCTCCTCAGGAAGTTGAGAAACTAAATATTTGGTGGTGAAGGACATTTCTTCTAAAAATTTGGTCTAGATGACAACCAAAGACAGGAAAACATGTTCATTGATCCTAGACCTCTTGCATCTGCTTGGGGAACTCAGTTGGCCAAGAAGAAAATGAAGATATTCCCATTAGCCTTCTTCTTTTGTGAACACAGTATCTATCGACATGTGTTATTTTGCTTCATCTCTACTACTTGGTCAAAACTTGGATACTCGTTTTGGTCTTGATGGATCTTAAATTGGACTATGTATTACAACCATCTCTCCAAGTGGAGCTTGTGTTATTTGAGAATAGGCACTCTGCTGCTTGTGAAAACAAGTGAAGCCCCTCTTGCATTTGGTGTTGTCAAATCTTGATGGTTCCTCTGAGAGGGAATAACCAAAAGAAGGGATCTATCTCCAAGATATGATGTACCATGGAAACCTAAGCTTGATCACTCCTCACTACTAAGTGAAGTTTTCCTGCCTCTCGTATGTTCTTTATATCTGTTTGACGAGATCCTCCAACTAATGTTATGCACTGTACTACCTTTGTACTTCAATCAATTCGTGGAGATTTGACTCTGACGAGCGTACTAAATGACATATTTAATGATCTACATTTCTGAAAAGATATTACCAATGATCTCTGGAGGGTGATGTTGCGAAACATCTAGCATTGTTAGAGGGTTTGCAGGAATTTGTTATAGGTTTGTGGAAATTCATAAACTATTTACATCTGGTGAGTGTGGGTTCAATATGGTTTGTAGAGATGAACTCAGAGATCAATCATGCAGGGGTTACATTTGCAATCTATAGATTTGTGGGCTGTGTGATTGCAAAGATTTTAAGCTTAGTGCTATTACTTCGGTTGGAGAAAACCCACACATGTATTCTAGCATAGTCTATATCCGACAGGTTTGCAGAGGAAACAATCTTAGTTTTGGTTGGAGAATCCCACAGAGGAAAGTTATGTATGGTTTGCAGCCCATGGATAATCGAGATATTATATATCTAAGTTCCTTGACGTCTCCTCAAAAATTGATTTCTGAAGCAATTGCGTTTTTATAAGCTGCAACTTGTGGGTCACGGGAGCTAGTTACCAAGTCTAAGGATTCCCGAGAGCACTCTCAAAGTGAGCAGGAGAATCTTAAGAAAGGACCCAGTAGTGAAAAATCAACAAAGGACTTCTTAAGTGCAGGCATTCATCAATTACTTACACTCATGTCTCTGTTTGGTAGTGGAAGGGTAGGTATGTTGGTAGTGTGGGTAAGTTAGAATTTTAGAATTAGGGTTGGTAGGGGACTTCTTTTCTTTGGTTCATGAAGAAAAAAATAAAAGGGGGGTTGTTGTGGCCACAACATAAGGGTTTTTGTCTTTGATGTGGGTGAGATGTGGGTTAATAAGGTTCCCTCCTCAAAATCATTTGTTTTACCTTCCTAACAAAACAATATTGTATTTCATAGAAATGATACTGGGATTTATATTTCAAAAACAATGGGCACCACAAATATATAGGTTCAACATTGGGGTTTACACCAATCATAATCAACAAATTCTCAAAGGTCTTGTTCAAAATAGGGAAAATATTAATTAAGAGGACATGTAGAATTTCTTGGTCTTCTATTACTGAATCAACTAGTGTGAAATCTCATTTGAAACCATTTCATCCCAATTAAAATTCTCCAATTTAAGAAAAGTGTAGTAAATGACAAATTTTACATACCTATACATAAAGGCAGTGGACTCCCATGCAATCAATTAGGTGAATAACCATGTTGTCTCTTGGTAGGGATCGATCGACCAACTCAATAATATCCACCTAATACAATTTTGTAACCTTAGATTTGGGTTTAGCCATCCATTTGTTTAAAATGTAAAATCAACCATGATGAGAATTCAAAATGAAGTAGCATTAGACATTTTGAAAATACTTGTGGGTTATGGGAGCTTTAACATTCTCTCGAAAACAATAGGGGCAAGGGATATTTGGATCTTTGCTTCTCTGACCCATTTTATTACTTTGTATTTAGAATCAAACTTCTCTACACACCAACTAACCACCTCATGCAAGTCACAAATCTTTAATACACACCATAAATTCACTAATCCTGAGGACAACATTATGTTCCTTTTGTGCTCTTCCTTCGGTTTCTCTAAGTATTTCCTATACACAATAGAAAAATGGAAATAATTATTAGTTTGGGCCAACAAATTCATATTATCTCCAACAAATGTTTTTTCATTTTTCCTTAGCAACATCTCTTAGATATACTTCAATCTCACAGATAGTATCATCCTCTTCACACAAATCCTCAAAATCGTTTGCACAAAATGATATCAATGCCAAACTTGAAGGAGAAATAGAAAGGTGGTGGAGTTAAACTACCATTAAATTACTACTCTATATCCAAAAGTACAACTTTAATCACCAAAGGAGTATGTGTCATTGAGTGCTAACATCAAGCTTTAAATTTTGAAATTCAAATTGTGTGGGTGGAGGAATTACAATCAGGGAGTGAAAATACCCTTCTTTGAAATCTACATTCACATGTGATGATGTATGGTGTGACAATGATGATGATTGTGTGGTGTTGGAAAGAATGGAAAAATGAAAGAGGAGGGATATGAGTGAAAGGAGGTGATGGCATGCAACAATGCAGAGCACGATGGGAGCAAGATAACACAAGATAAGTGTGGCATGGACGAATGTGTTATGCAACATACAAGGATGTGTGGGTAAGGTGTCTTTTCCCAATGCTCCATGCTCCCATGACATGAAGGATGTTGCAAAAAAGGGCCATGCGCTGGGTGGAGCGCCCAATGTGATCAATAACATTGCACTCCTCTACATAACAAAAAAACCAAAACTTTATCTTGAAACAAAAATACTTGAGAGATTTTACAAGGTAATTTTCCTAGTACTTAAATTATTCAAATGTGATTTTGGGAGAAAAGCTTTATATTGAAAAGGAAATGGAAAAATCAGATGAGCCAAATTTACCATAGTTGGGAAAAACAAATCAAAATTTGGCTCCAAATGTCGAACAGTAACCCCTTGTGCGTCAATGAGAATATAGAAAACACTTTCATAGGGAAAATTGAGTAAAAAATCAATAAGAAAAGATAAGTAAGATGATAACCAAACTCACTTAGCAAGGGTGGAATATTTACATGTTTTGGGTTCTATAGCACAACACATTGCTTCTCTATCTGATAATGTTAGATCCATAATTCTACAAACTTAGCATGCATTGAAGGTTTTTCCTTGGCTTTGTCCCATAACAAAATGACTTATCCCTTTTGGAAGATTTTCAATGTCATCTTCTGATTCATATACTTCTACATAGTATCATGCTTATTCTATATTACCATCCAAGCTTGGCTTCTCTATTTTATGAGCTACATAAGTTGACAATATCATGATTGTAAAGCAATGGCTTCTCATTTTTCTTCACTCTAGTGGCTAGAGAGATAGTGTTCAATTCCAAGTGTATTGGGAGCATTGTAGCCTTTTCATAACTAGTGCACATGTGAGGAGATTGTTCACAGATTTCTTTGTGCATTACTTTGCTGGCCCATAATGATTCTTAAAACTTAGTACGCAAGTTCCTTTGATTTTTTAATTTATTTAAATGTTACTGGAAGATTTATATTGTCAAAAAAATGTTGCAGAGCTCACACCAAAGGGTACATCCAAAAAAGGTCTATTCACCTGTTTACAAATAATAAAATAGAGACTGTACAACAAAACACATAAAGCTTGGAAGCTCTTGTAGTGCATCAAGTTAATTTCAATTAGATAAGTATTAAATCTACAAAAGATGCCTAACAACTTAACTACTTTGAAAAAAAAAATTGTAAATGAAATCTAGTAGATCATTAGAAAGCTTCATCTTGAATTGTTTGATTCTTTTGGTGGAGTTGTGTTCATAGTAGCTTGTTGGGCTATAACATTTCCACTTAGAGATCCATTCTTTGTGATTGAGAAAGGCGTAGAGATACTAGGTCCATTCTTCTGCTTCTGGACCAAGAGGGCTACAATTTTCTTAAGGTTAACCAATTCAACTTCTAGAGCCGAAATACACTTTTTCTAGGAAAGAAGGATACCCATTATTATCTCCACATGACAGATGAAGGTTGAACCTTGGGCCCC
The DNA here is from genome assembly GCA_009831015.1 of Picea engelmannii. NCBI lineage: Eukaryota > Viridiplantae > Streptophyta > Pinopsida > Pinales > Pinaceae > Picea > Picea engelmannii. The sequence continues at coordinate 135,467 of ML782365.1, read as the reverse complement.
TAGTTTTCCTTTCAATGCTTCCATTAAAATATCTTGTCTTTCTAGGGACTCATAATGTTAATTGAGGGCCCTTCTAGTTTCTCTAAGCTTTGTGTAATCCATTGGCCTAGGAATCATGGGCCAAAAATATGGAGAGAGCGCAACTACAAGAGGGCTTCTAAAAACAAGAAAGGAGAGAGAGAGTTGGCCATGCCGACAACACTAATATCCCCCCTTATAGAATGCATAAGTACCACACACACCCAATATTATGTGAACAAAATCACCCACAAAGAAACTAATTGTGACAATGGAGAGAAATCAGGGCTTAAAAACTAGAGGGTACATAAAATTTTACACATAAGAGATTAGTACCAGACTAGAAATCCAATGAGAATGACAAATATATAAAACAACTGTGTCGATCAAGGGACCAAATTTGAAGAGCATGCTCACCCTCGAAGCTTCCAATTAGCTTAATGTTGTCCACCTAGCAAACCACAATACCAAATCCTTGTAAGTGACCAACTTGGTGATGGAGAACAACAACAAATTGGGGTAGGAATTCAAGGATACCCTGAATTCTCTAGGACTGATCAACACCCAAACATAACAAAAACCACCAAATCCACTACCTCAAAACATAGAGGAGAGGCCATAAAAATCCCACATTGATCCACCATTACATTTGACAATGATTCAAGTAAGTGCTTCTTTTAGGAGGGTTGCATGTGAGAGTTAATGGGGTGTCTCATTTGTTAGGGTCTTACCCTAACTGCCTTAATTAGATACTTTATCAATATATGGGGCCACCTTCCTTGAATAAGGCTCGTTAAATAGTTAGTTAATAAACACACATTGTAAAAAAATGGTCCTTTTTATTACTAAGGCCCAAATTAGTGAGTCAACCCTCATTATAAGGGGCCCATAGGTAGTTAAGATTATGTATGGATAACTATATATTGAGTAGAAGGTTATGTAATGTTTGGTCAATAATGTTTATCATTTTTGGAGCATTTATCTTGGAGGTTTCCCCCTTGAAGAGGCAAGTGAACATAACTCTCTATTTTTTAGGGTTTATCTCTTTTTTCTCTTGTGTTCTTGAGTTTTTGCACTATATTTTATGTGATTTTTTTGAAGTTTTGGGATTAAGTACACTACATCATCACAACCTCCTTCACTTTGAGTGATCCCACAATCATAAAATATCCCATAAGGCAACATATTTTCTTAATAAGTTTCATGACATGAAAATTAATGAATGGGTGCCAATGTGACCTCAATGTTAAGAACTAAGGTCCCAACTTTTTGTGAAGTAGCTAGAGATGTTAGTCGATCTGCTTCAATGTTTTTGCATCTCAAAATATGATAGAAACTAAGGTTGGAGAATGAAGAAATTTTTTCCTTATCCGGATTAACACTAAGGTGAGTCTAACATATAAGGAATTAGTTCCTCTTATTCACGTGTCTAATGATTATCAATGAGTGCCCAATCACTATCAATTTTTGAATTTGAGTGACTTAGCTATTTTCAAACCCTAAAATAAACCATAGAATTATGTCAGTGTTGGTAGAGATACCTAGGCTCCATGCATATCTAGATACCAATTTTCCTTGAAGATAATAAATAATCCCCCTCGATCTCCCACACCTACTTCCCCCGATCGTATGCCAGTTCCTTTGATTAGTAGAAATACTTTTTTTTCAAAATTTCAATGAGTGTTTTATTTGTTGATTCTACCAATCTGTTGTCTTAAGGCTAAAAGTTCAAGGATTACCCCATGGTGATACCATATTTAAAAAAAAAAAACGTAAATTGTGAACCGACAAATATGGATCCCTTGTCAATAATGAATTTTTCAAGGACTCCAAATCTAGACACAATCTTTTACTCTAAAAATTAGATGAACTAAGCAAAATCAACAACTTTGGGGTTACAACTTTAGGTCATTTTGTCAAGTAATATGTGGTAGTAAGAATGTGTGAATGGTCCTTACTTGAAATTGGATTTATAATACCCATTATGTAAATGGGGTCTCCTCTAAAATTGGTCTCATCTCCATCGAAATCTTTGTCAAAGGCGATGCAACTCTCTTCATTCTTCCTCAAAATTGTTAACAAGCCAAAAAACTTCTAACCTTCTTGTATAAAAATGCAAAGAGAGTAGGTCAATAAAATCTCACTCTAATCTCCTTATGAGTAGTGACCAATGGGGAAAATTTCCCACCACAAACAACTTCATTCATATATTTTAACACCTAAAATACCTTCAACAACATCAAACACCTTAACAACATTTCATCAAAATTTGTTCTGAAAAAGACTCTTGAAACAAACACATACTAAAAAAATTTCATATTTAAAACTGTCCATTCCTCGGGAAACATTTCAATAATGAATTATCTTGACTTCAAGTGAGTGACAATGTTTTTATACCATTTCAACCTAGATATCAAAGGATTGTGATAAGACTTTGCATATGATACATGTTTAGGGTCAATGATCATCACTTCAACACTAGCTATTAAATTGCATAGACCCTGCCCTCAAATGAACTACAATAGTTTAATTTCTATGCCATTTTCTTTCAATTTTTCCAACCAATTATCCCATCTTCAATTTATTAAATGATGGTTCAACATCATCACTTCAACACTAGATATTAACTTGCATAGACCCTGCCCTCAAATGACCTACAATAGTTTAATTTCTATGCCATTTTCTTTCAATTTTTCCAACCAATTATCCCATCTTCAATCTCTTAAATGATGGTTCGTTGAAGGAAACAATACGTAATCTATCACATGAGTTGAAAGAATGTAAATTTTGAAATGTGAAACAAATTTCACTAAGGAAAATGCTTGGTTCTCGATTGGGGAACTTATCTCATCTTGTATTCCTACAAACCTCTACACATGAATGAAATGGACACTTCTTTGTCTTATTTATTTTTCTGGGTGAGGATAGAAGCTATGGTTTCATCAAAAGAAAGAATATAAGATGAAATCCTTACCTGAATATAGACTAATCAAAACAAGGGCGCTAGTGATTGTGGGTTTGATGTTTGTAAAATCTTCTTGGATTTTTAGGGTCCATGCAAATGTTATATTCTTATTTAATAACTCATTTATGGGATTCATAATAGAAGCATAGTCTGGGATGAATCTATAAAAAAAGTTTAGTTTTCAAAAAAAAATATTGGACTCCCTTTCAATCAGTTGGAGGATTCAATTCTTTTATTTCCTTGATTCATTCAAGTGCTACATAGTCCCCTTTCTCATTGACTATGTGCCCCAATAACTTATTCGTCGTGATTACAAACAATATTTTTTTTGAATCAAAGGTATATCATACACCCTACGCCTAACCAAAACTTATTTTAGATGTGGAAACTATTGTCCCTTGACTTTAGAATGAATTGTAATATCATCTTGGAAATCAACCATGGTTTTACCAATTAAATCATGGGAGGTGTGGAAAATATCCCTCTAAAAGGTAGAACCAACATTCATCAACCCTAATGGCATCCTAACATAAGCAAAGGTTCCCCATGAGGTTGTGAATGTTGTCTTGTGTGGTTATATTCAACCATCATCACGTGGTTGTATCCTGAAAAACCATCTAACATGGACATCAGAGATGAATTTGTGTTATAGCCATAAAATGCCCTACCTATGCATACATGGCATTGACCTATCTACTTGCACAATTTTTCAAACTATTGTTGAAGATCTCTCTTTAAAAAACCATTTTTTGGAGCATGTATGTTCTCTGTTGCACTACTGCCCATGTACATACGCTAGATGCATACAAGAAAACCCGCGTACATATGCTAGTTGCATACTAAACAGCCTGCGTTTACCTCCAAAATTTGCAAAAAATAAAAAATTTCAAGGAATTTGGCGGAGTTTACGAGTTATTGAGGGTTTCCCAACCAATTCACCCGCTATAGCCCATCCCCAAACCGAATAACTATCCTTTTGTCATGTAAAAGGAGGTCTTGGGGTCCCATTCCAACATTAATCATGAGAACAAAGAAAATTTGCCAAAATCCCTTCCCCCTCTTATTCCAAGTATTGCAGCCCTTTCTGAGATTTGGCCTCAACATTCCCTCTCTAGCCCTTTCTCCTATACAATCCCTTCACTTTCCCTAAAGTGATCAGTTTATTGTGAGAGAAGGATTTGGGATGATGCACTCGAAACAACATTAAGAGGAGCCTGGACCTGGTTCGTGGAGTGTCAATCGTTGAAGGTTGTAACTTTTAATCTTCATATTGAATAAAATAATCCTTTTCTTGTCCCAAATATTATGTGTTTATGCTTTTCATTTGATTTATGCAAAATGGTTTATATCTAACCCTAATATTGGTGAGTAGAGATAGAATGTTTGTAGCGTCGTTTGCCTAAGTGTTCTTGCAGGTTAGCTTTGGGAGGAGACCAACAGCCTGAAAAACTACAAAGGTGGAGGAGGTCTACAACGAACGTTAGGACTAAAGGTACTACTTTTGACCTACTTTCCTATCTCTTTCTATTCATTTGTTTAGAATGTTTGGGGTAGTTTAGAATAAGATTGTCTTTTAAGGGAGATCATAGCTCTACCTGTACTTTGACCCTGGTATAGTAATAGAGGGATTTTTCCCGCTAGCAATTTGTCACTTGTTATGAGAACAATTCCATATTCAAGAGAGGGCAGTTATCCTTTAAGGATGCTTGATTCAAGTAATTAAAGTCCACTCACAACCAAATCTCCCAATTTTTCTTTTGAACTACAACTAGGTTGGCCACCCATTTTGAATGTATGGTAGGTACAATATTCTTGCATTCATGAGAGATTGTATGAATTTGTTTGTGGGGTTTTAGGTAGTTAGCCAAAGCATGAGAAGGAACTAGAAATGACACACTAAATTCTTTCAAGTCTTAAGTGAAGATATATATCGATGGAGAAGATTAAGTGAATCATTTATTTGCATGAAAGTGAGGTGTTCAAATATTCCATAAAACATCTCTTCCCTTGTCATTTCCACCTCTAGATAATCCCATAAGACAAGTGATGGGCACACAAATTACCCTCTTTTAATCCCTCAACATTGCCATCATTATCCTTCTCTAAGTAGATAACCTGATAATTTTATTACCTATTATTAGCCATTTTTACCCCATTTACCATTCCCAGATAGTATGCATTTTTGGGTTGAATTTCTATGTTAAATACATGATTTTTACTAATAAGAGAACAAGAATGCATGATCTATGCATTTGGGGTTGTTAAATTTTTTGATTGTAGGGTTCAGGAAGAGGATGCATATATTTTGTCATTTTCTAGGTGTTGGAGAGTTTTTCATCAACATTAGAATCAATTGTTAAAATTTAACAATGTTGTAGAGTTTCTCATCAACAACAATACCGACTACTGAAACTGTCTAGTGCTGTAGAGTTTCTCATCAAAATCAATGTCCCTTTTTCAAAGATGCATATTCAATTCGTTATTGAGAATTACACAAAATTCCATAGAAGACATATCAAGCACTACTCATATGACTATGTGTACATAATACAATTATCTCTACTTAGTTAGGTGCAAAACACGACTTGTGTAAACAATTAAAGAAATTAGTTGTTAAGACTATATGATCCAGATTATATTGAGAATGAAATGAGATACAAACAAAAATATAGTAGAGAACACATAAATATAGTAAAACCCAACTTCTATTAATGAATAACATAACAGAACATTGTAGAACACAAACTGGGTAGAATGGTGGCAACTTATCTCTGATGAGAAAGATATGTCAGCTACGCTCATTCAAAAAAATATGATTACAAAGAGGTCAAAAATGGCCTTTTATCATGAATCCTAAAAAACAAAGAGGTAAAAACCCTAACTCTAAAAGATGAAATGCCAAAAGTATTGCAGGCCCCAAGGTGGTTAGTTGATATGTCAATTTCCTCGGGGCACAACTTTTGCATACGATCTACATTTGCGGCACATGATAGCTAGTTGGAAAGAAATATATGAGGATCACAACGTTTGGTTGGAGCTAGGGTGTTCCATTGTAACCCCTGGGCTTTTGAATTTCCAAAAAACACCATTTAGGGCCTTAAAACGACCCCAAAAGTTTGGGACCCAAAAAACTATAGAAAAATTGCAAAGAAGATAGAGAGTCTTTGACTTAGTTGAAAAGGTGAGCGGCTATGATATCCATTTGGATCATTATGAATTATCTTGAAGTAGTGATTTATTTTACTTCTCTTTGGTTTTATGAAAGTAGTTAGAAAAAACGTTTTCAATTAATTTCCTGAAAATAAACAATAACTTAAGAAGTCATGGATATTTTTGTATAAATAAACAAGAAAAACAATTGGAGGGTTTTGATAGATAATACATCTTTTGGAATACAAACTATAGTTGTTGAATCTTGGCGTTTATTATTACTTGTGGTTGGTTGAGTTAACACGTGGATCATTCAACAGACTGTAGGCAAGGGCCACTCTATAGCCGTGGTGATCCCCTAATTTCTCATTATATATAAATCTTACTCTTTTATTTTTTTATTGTCTTATATTTCTGCAATTTAATTCTGGTCATTATTTCTATTTCTATTAAGGCATTTATTTTTATGCGTTAGGAAGATTAGAATTTATTTCCAGATTTCAAGCTTTCTTGTTATGGTTGAATTAGGAGTTTTGAATACGTGAATTATAGCAATGCAATAAGTTGAATCTAATTCAGTTAGGTTTTAACAAAACCATTTTCAATTGTTATATTTATTTCCTGTAGCAAGAATTTTTGTTTTGCTGTATAAAATTCCTGTAGCATGTATTTTTTGTTTCGCTGTATAAAATTCCTATAGCATATATTTTCTGGTTTGCTGTATAAAATTTATGTAGTGTAGTTAATATAAGCTTCTATATAATTTCCAATTAACATACATTAGTATTTGTTTTTGATTTTCTATTAAATTAGGAAGAACAAGAAAAGTGAAGCCCCCCAAATAAAAGAAAAAATAGTAGTTAACAATAACATAGCCTAAGCAATACAAAAATCCTAAAAATGCATATAGAATGCATGGTGTTTTGAAAAGCATTACATTTTCAAGATGATAATTAAAGTAGGTTCTGGTGATTATTGGGGTGTCAATTCCAATCATTGTCTAAGCCTCTCACTTTTTGGTGTTGTTGTTGGGGAAATGCCAATTTTAGGAGTCTTTTTCTTTGCTTCTTTGCATTTGACTTTAGGGATTTATTCATTGGAGGTTACTCTTAATAAGAATGAATGAGGAGAAAGAGATATAAGTTTGAAAGGTTTCTTCCTAATTATCCTCCACCTTCTAATTCTGGGGAATAAAGTAAACAAGGAGATTTTGTTTCAGCTTCTCATACTGTGAAAGACGAACTTGAGGTCAAAGTTGAATAAGACATAACACATATTGATTTGTGGGGGTTCCATAGAACCTTTAGAGTAAAACATGAATCTATTGACTGAGGACTTGATACTTTGTTCAACATGGGAAATGGATAAGAGAGACACGAGGAAGAAATACGTATACTATGGAATGAGAAAGAAGATAAAGAAGAGGAATATCCATTTCCTATCAGAGAGTTTGATGTAGAAGCTAAAATGAAAAATATAATTCCTTCATTTCTTCCACTATTTTATGGACTACCTACAAAAGACCTAGACACCTACTTGCTTGAATTTGAAGTTTTGTGCCATACATATGAATAAAAAACTATTTCTCAAAAGTTTTTCCCTCAACTTTAAAGGATGCTACATTAAGGTGGTTTATAGGACTACAAGGAGGAAGTATTGGTACTTGGGAAGAAATGAAGAAACATTTTCAGATAAGTATAAATATTATTGTAAGGCACATGAAACAAGGGATGGAATTTTCCAAATGACACAAAGGGATGATGAAACTTTGGAAGACTATGTCAAGATATTTCAGTTTAGTTATGAACATGTTACAAATTGCAAACTTGATGATGAATCACTCAAATTAGGGTTGCTTAGAGCAATAAGAGAAGACTTGATGGAAGCCTTATACTTAATTGCTATTGAAGATATCTATCACTTCACTTATGGCGAAATAAGATATATTTTCAAGAATTGATCTAGAGAAACCATGAGGAAAGGCAAAGGGTCAAAGACTATTTTACCTTCAACATCAAAGAGTACAACTAGAGTTACTAAAGTTGAAATTGGAAATTTAATTGAGGATACAAAAAAATACATTTTAAATTCATTATCTATGCAATTGGATGCTCTACAGTAAAAAGGGAAACAAGAAGAAAATGATAAATCCTTAGCTATTTTATGTCTTATATGCACTAAGAAACATCCTCATAATGAATGCCCACTTGCGATAGTAAAAATATGCAATGCATGTTCAGAAAATCATGATACTAACAACTATCCACAATTGCTTTGGTTAAAATCAATATACCGAAGTACTAAACATAATGTCCAGAACAAGTGTGCTTTATTAATCAGTGAAGGTTTGGAAAAAAAATACCATTGTTTCCAAGTGGAACCCAAGATCAATACTTTAATCTATCACAATCTAATAATTATCCGTCACAAAATTGGAATACTCCACAATTCCAAAATAATTAGAAACCTTTTCCACAGTTTCAAACTAACCAATAGTCATGGAAACAACTTTTCTCTCATCCAATAATTATGGTCAACAACCATATATAATTAAATTTAATGAATGGCTAAACCAACAACAATCTTTTTGACCTTGTCATAACTGGCTTGTACAACAATAACAACAAATGTTACCACTACCCCCAATATAAGGCCCTAGTTAAGAACAAGTAAGAACATCAAAGTCGTCTACCCAACCGAATCCAAATCCTAACAACAAGGTAGGGAAGTCAAATCAACAACAATCAAATTAGTCAAATCAACCAGATTATACCCAATGATGTAGAATATTTTCTAATATATTTAGTTTCTGGACTTGATTGTCAGGTCACTTATCTCATGTTCGGTAAAGTTTTGAAAGCTCCAAAACCACTTGAGGTAGAGGATGTGAGTAAAGAATAACCAATGATTGAAGAAGAAGAAAAATAGTTGCAACCAATTTCTTCTACCCTTGTTGAATTCGACAACAAACATTCCCTGGAAAACAAGGATAATGTTCCACCTTTTCTAAAGAGGCTTAATCAAGTTAAAACTCAACCTCAACCAACACTTGACATATTCAAAGAATGGAAAAAATTATGTGTCAAAATTCCTTTTATATATGATATAAAATACGTTCCCATTTATAATAAGGTCATTAGATATTTGTGCATTAGGTATCCAAGAAGAAAGAAACAAGATCCCTCAACTATTAATGTAGTAGGACAATTGTTTGAACCCATGTTAGGAAAAAATGTTTACCCAAAATATGTTAGGATATTTAGACACTTAGGAATTAGTTAAGTTCTAATTAGTCTAATGTGTCATTAGGTAAAAGTGTGTTTCTTTAGTATGCATTTGTAGTTAGGAAATCCGACGGTCATGATATGTTCCTGATATAGAGTGATTTGACGGTTCATATTCTCCTCGATCTTAATTACTACATTGATCTATGGCTTAACACCCAATTGGTCCATGATCTTTATTTAAAGAGCACAACAAACATTCCCTGGAAAACAAGGATAATGTTCCACCTTTTCCAGAGAGGCTTAATAAAGTTAAAACTCAACCTCAACTAACACTTGACATATTTAGATAATGGAAAAATTTATGTGTCAAAATTCCTTTGATATAGGCTATAAAAGACGTTCCCATTTACAATAAGGTCATTGGATATTTTTGCATTAGGAAGCCAAGAAGAAAGAAACAAGATCCCATAACTATTAATGTAGTAGGGAAATTGTTTGAACTCATGTAGAGGGTCATTTGCCGACGATAGATTGTGAGAAAATATCTTGTAAAATCTCTCTCTAATCTTTTTGTTTTACATTAATAAACTTCTCTAAGTGGTCGCGTTGGTTGGGGTCGTGGATGTTTCCTCGTAGGGGTTTTACCATGTCAAAATATTGGTGTGTTGATCTTTGATCTAGTTGTGTGAGTGGTTACTGAAGGTGTTCGTTTTCTGTTGGAATACCTGTGTTGTCGAACATGGTATCAAAGCATGTTTGAAGACCTGCTCCTGTTGTAGATCGAGATCTTGAAGTCAAGTTTCCTCATCTCCGTTTTCTGCCATTTTTGTACATTTCTGGGCTGACAAGAATGTTCCATTGCGTTCAAAGTGCTCGTTTCAATTAGGAACTCTTTTTTTTTTTCACTCGAAAAGGTTTCCATTTTCCCAAGATACGACCATTTCAACTAGATCCGGAGGTATAAAGCCTGAATACGCCCTTTTTCAATTTTTGCAGGGTATTATTTAAAATGGCATAACTTTCACACCCAAAGTCCGTTTTCAATGTCGTTTTTTTTTAAACCGCCTAATTTTTTGAGATATTTCCATCTAGATCATCAGTTTCAGTTTTTAAATCCATATTATCTAATATGGCTTCTTCCAGTAATCTTTTGCTTACCAACACCAACTAGTTCCAATGGAAATCCCATATGGAGGATTTATTAAGAAGTAAAGGCTTGTACCAGATTATCTTGGGAAAGGAAGAAAAACACATTGATGTTGATAAAAAATTCAAAATGGGATAACAGGAGTGCCGAAGCATGTGGACTAATCAGAATGTCCATCTCTCCTGATTTAAGGTTCCACCTTCAAGAAATTGATGACCCCGATGAAGCTTGGGAAAATATTGAATCTGTTTTTGGTAAATACAATATTATTCGAGCACATCAGTTAGAAAACCAAATGCTAACTTTAAGTCCAAATGATTTTTATTGCATTGAAGATTATCTATCTAAGTTTAAAACACTCATAATTTAATGTGAAGAATGTGAGATAAAGTTGGAGGAAGAGCATTTCATCTATATTATTCTTTCTAAGCTAGGTAGTGCATATTCCATGTTTGTATCTACCTTTTATGCCATCAAAGAGGATCTAGGGAAAGCTTATCAAAAACCCACTCTTGAGTCCTTTTGTGATGCTTTGATTAGAGATCAAGACAAGCTTGTACAACTTGGAGTGATTAGCACTGCAGGTACTTCCAACAAAGTCTTATTCGCCTAGCAGAAAGATAAACCCCAAAATCCCAAGAAGCAACATCGTCACCACAACAAAAAAACAACATAAGGGTCCCAAACCCACTCAGACAAATTCAAATCCTAATGGTGAGAAAGGAGAAAAATCTAAAAATAAGAAGACTCACAGACATTGCAGCTTTTGTGATAAAGATGGTCATGATGAGTCCAAAGTTTCAATAAGATGGCATCTTTAGAAGCGATAATGAAGAAGCACAACATTGATATTGATTCAACTTCTTCTTCTTCTCATGGACATGCACTTTCTACTTCTATTTTTTCCTTCAATGCAACTTCTACTTCTTCTTCTTATGAGTGGATTATTGATTCTGGAGCATCTTATCATATGGCTAAGGATAAAGACATATTTTCTACTCTAAATGAATCTAACACCAAGAAAATATTTGTTGGTGATGGTAGATCTCTTATTGTTATAGGATCTAGAACAATTCAAGTAGATAATGGTCATTTCAATGATGTATTATGTGTCCCAAGTATTTCTTGTAACATTCTATCAATATATCAAATCACTCATTCAGGTGAAGGTAAAACCGTAGAGTTTTCATCTCACCAAGTTGTAATAAAGGATCTAAAATATCCTAAGCACGTTCTTGCAACTGGAATTGGTGATGATATTACCGGGTTGTACAACTTTGACAACTTTGGGTCACCATCTTTTCCATCAGTTTTTGTTTCTCATAGCGATGACTTGAGCAAACTTTGGCATGAGCGGTTTTATCATCTAAACTATCTCTCATTGCAGAAACTATGTAATAAAAAAATGGTGACTGGTCTTCCTCTTGTTTCATGTAGAGATGGTGTTTGTGCCGGTTGTGTTCTCAACAAACATCATTAGGACAATTTTGACAAATGTGCCTCTTGGCACACCTCGGGCCCTTTGCATCTTGTTCACAGTGACTTGTGTTGTCCACTTTCTTCTCCTTCTTTTTTTGGGTGCAAGTATTTCTTAACTTTCATTGATGACGTTTCTAGACGTACTTGGGTTTACTTCTTAAAACTTAAGATAGAGGTTTTTGACAAGTTTTTGGCCTACAAGGCCCTTGTAGAAAAGAAATATGGACATCAAATTAAAAGGTTAAGAACATATAATGGAGACACATATGTGAACAATAATTTTACAAGTTACTGCACTACATAGGGAATCCAAATGCAACACATTGTTCCATATACACCGAAACAAAATGGTGTTGCTGAGAGAAAGAACCACACATTAAAAGAAATGGCTAATTGTATGATCCAATCTAAGGGATTAAGTCTAAAGTATTGGACATAAGCCATCAACTGTGCAAATTACATAGCAAATCACACTCCCACAAAGGCTCTTAAAAATATAACACCAGAAGAATCTTGGACTAAAATTAAATCAAATGTAAGTCACTTCCGTGTATTTGGCAGTGTAACAGGGGCTCACATTCCTAATGAGAAAAGGAAAGAACTGCAGTCTAAAAGTGAGAAGTGTATATTTGTTGGTTCTTTTGAAGATGTCAAAGGTTATATACTTCTTCAACCAAAATGTAATGAAATTATTATTAGAATAGATGTTAAATTTGATGAAAATCTCTTGGTCTGTGAGCCTAATTCGACGATTGTGCCTTCTTCAGTCTGTGAGCCATCTTCGACGTTTGTGCCTTCTTCTTTTCCTATTATGGTTTCTTCTTTATATGATTACAATGAGGGTGAAAATCCACCTCTGACTGCTCACCTTCCTAGAGATAAGTCCATTGAACCTGAACCAACACCAACACCGTCGCTTCCTAAATGGATCCCTTCAAAACATGAAGTAGTTGGTGATCTTGTTGGTGATTGTTCAGATAAACGTCAGACATGTTCTCAGTTCCAGTGAACCTCTTCTCTTTTGGCTCAAGTTTCAGAAACTCGTGATCCAGAGACATTTGTAGAATCTTCAGGTCATCCATATTGGTATACGACAATGAATGAAGAGTATCATTCTTTAATGAAAAATGATACTTGGGATCTTGTACCTTTTCCAAAAGGAAGAAAACTTGTCAGATATAAATGGGTCTACAAAACTAAGTATGAATTAGATGGAAGTGTTGAAAGACACAAGGCTCGGTTAGTTTCCAAAGGATTTTCCCAAGTTGAAGGAATTGACTATAATGAAACCTTTTCCCCTGTAGCCAAAATGAATTCCATCTGTAATGTTCCCAAGCCAATTTTTTGCTTGGAGGCCCTGATTGTTTACCCGTTTATTGGTTGTTGCTTGTGTGTTTGAGGTTTATTTCATGAAGTTGTGCATTAGTGTTTGTGGAATGAATATAAAAGCATGAAGACATATATCTAACCATATAGCATAAGGAAATGACAAGATACAACAAGAAACATCAATATAGAACCAATAATGTTAGATCTGACCTTTATTTAGATAATAGAGAGATCCTTATACAATGGATCTGCAGATCTGGAAGAATACCATAATAATATCAAAGCTGGAATAATATCTGCTACAATAATTCCCAAAACTGAAGATGATAGCCTCTAAAGGCACTCCAATGAACTGAGGAAAAACACAAGATTGATTTATTTCCCTCCAAGAGCTAGATCCAATCCTCCTAGCTAAGTTACACCCTCCTGGATAGCTGTAGATGCTCAATATTTCAGCCTCCCTCCTAGAGACCTCCAAATGCTTCCAAAATGGCTAGAGTAATAGATTGGGACAAGATAAAACCCCTAGTGAAGTCTCAACCTGAATGATGAAGATATGATCCTCCAAATGATGAAACCCCTAGTTGAGTTGTGCCCTCCTGGATGACTGCAGAGACTCAATATTTAGGCCTCCCTCCTAGAGACCTCCAAATGTTTCCAAACTCACTAGAACTATAGATCGGGGCATGAAAAACCCCCTGGTGAAGTCTCAATAATAACAATGAAGATATGACCCTCCAAATGGATAAAACCTTCTTCTAGAGTGCACCCTCCTTCTCTCCAACTCGTGCCAAGATATGATAAATCATATGATAGATAAACCTCCTCCAAAAGGGACTAGAAATGATTCCCTAGGCTATACAAAGAAAACCCAGAAGTCCTTATGCCCAAAATCCCTCTCCTCTTCCTAGATCAAATGGACATCTAACAAATGGCCGCATCCTCAAATTCACTAAGAAATTTTGGATAAGGAAGATTACAAAGATTTTGAACATCACAGGGGGACTTATCAAATTCCAATTCAAATGGTATGGGGGAAAAGATAAAAAGGGTGAACCCAACAACATCCAAATACCTTGAGTACGAAGTCTCAAGGGAGAAGGTGACCAAAGGAGAAGAAGTGGTTTTGGAGAACATTAACAATGTCAAACCAATATAAGAGATGGGTGCAAGCAAGATTGAACTAGTCCAGTTCAAAATGATGATGGAACCATCTATTGTACAACCTGTCAATCTCTTAGTAAGTATCTAAAATAATCTTCATGTTGTATAAATTCTAAATTGGAACCCCAAACCTAGAATATGACCAATGGTCGGGATTGCGAGTCATCCAAGGAATGTGAGAAAGGGAAGACATGAAAATAGGTTTTAGATTAACCTATTCCTATTATGGAAGATCATGGAGGGATGGTTTCTGTGACTGGGGGGTTATATACGGATATGGTCAATAAGGATAAATATACTTATATGATCCCCAACCCTCCTATTTTTGAGAAAGTTCCTAAAATATTTTATCAACATTGATACCCATTTAGATCTAGGCATATTACTATGGAATTGAATGAAATCAAAACTAAAGGAAGGTTAAGCCTATATGTGGTGAAGGAGGGATACAATTATAGAAGAGGAAGGAAATCACATTTATTCCTAGCTTAGAATAAATTTCAAAGATAAATTGAAGAAGGAAAGAAAGAAACTTTAAAAGGGCCCCTTAGAGTAGGGAATACCCCAAGTATGTTTCTCCATTATTGTTATGTATTCTAATGCAAGGGGGTTGGGAAAATTCTAAAAAACGATTTCCCTAGATAGGTTTGTTGATCTTCATAAGCCTGAAATTTGATTGGTTAAAGAGACCATGGGAGAAGGGATAAAATTATAAGAGAGTTGTCTATCATGTTGAAAGGATGAGAGTTCTTATAGGTAGATTATGTAGGGAGATCTAGGGATTGGTTATTGGTTGGAGGAAAAAATATATGAGATTAATTAACTCTATTTCATTTGACTCAAGTATGGAGGCTGAGCTCTTGTTTATGGACATGGGGTAATATTTTTTATAGTCAACATTTATCAACATTTATGGATGTTATGAGGATAGGGTGACCTATTGGGAGAAGTTGTTATCTCATAGTTTTCAAAAATATGAGAAAATTATAATGGGAGGGGATTTAAATTTCATTGTCAAAAGAGAAGAGATACATGGAAATGAAATAAGAGTAGATCCATTGGAATATTTTTTCCTGAAAAAATTGAGGAGGATGTTTTGGGGGATGTGGAACCAATCAAATTAGTCCCTACATGGAGGAACATGAGAACAAGGAATGCAACAATTGCAAAAAGATTGGATAGGTTTTTGGTGTTAGAACATTATGGATGATGCTAAAAGGATAATATCTTGAGTGGAGGAGGGAAGGGAGTCAAATATCATCCCAATATTGGTTGATATTGAAAAATATGATAGAAATCCACCTTGTCCATTGATATTAAATTCCACCTAGCTAGAGGATGAGGAGGTCCTAAAATAAGTCAATGAAGAATGGAAAAGTTATAATGGTTCCTTAAGGGAGTTGGATACTTTGTGGTTCGTTACCAACATTAAAAATGTGAAGAGTGTAGTATGGACTTGGGATTTCAACAAATGAAGGAATGATAAACAAATACTACTCTAAATTGATAATCAAATTGCATAATTTTATGCATAGGACCTTGAGGGAGCCAAACATGAGTCCTCCACAACAAGGTTCAGGAAAATCCAAAATGAAACTTCTAGCAAAGAAAGATTCCTTGTGGAGGGTAAAGAGTAGGGCTTCGTGATTGTTGAAGGGTGATGAAAATACTAAATATTTCCACAACTATGTCAACCATAGAAAAAATGTAAACACTATTTGGTAAATGTAAAAAGTGGATGGCACCAAATCTATATCCTTTAGTGCTATTGTAGCACTAGGGGTTTCTCACTTTGAGAGACTCTACAAGGAACTAGACAGAGTCAATATAGTTGACATTGTCAAAAAGACCACCTATTTCCCAAGTTTTTTTGTGGATGAAGCAAATGAAAGACTGATGGAATTTTCTAAGGAAGAATTATAAATAGTCCTAAACTCATTTCAAAAGGATTAAAGTCTAGGGCCTAATGGATAGACTGAGCAATTATTTCTAGGTTTTTATGACTTCATAGAAGAAGATTTTCTAAGGGCGTTGGAGGAATCAAGATGCATAGGGAAGGTTTTAGGAGAATTCAACTCAACCTTTCTCACCCTAATTCCTAAGAAGGACAATTCAGATTCATATGATGAATTCATACCCATCTCTTTGTGTAATTGTATTTATCCAAAATCACCCCTCCTCCAAACTTTATAAAAAGGAAAATTCTTGAAAAATTTAGAAGTCAATGGTTCATTGGAAATTAACTTGATGAACAAAGGCCAAAGATCCCATTTTGGCCACATGAAGATAAAAAAAATCACTTGATGGTTGGTATTCCAAGGAAACATGATAATAATGTTAGACAACTGAGAGGGGGGGGG
>ML782365.1:70164-93936 GCA_009831015.1 Picea engelmannii | reverse complement strand
TGTAATTGAACCCTTTTGCTTGAGATTTATTAACTGGATAAATAAGGTATTGTTCCTCGTATCCTCATAGTGTGCTATCATTTCTTCCATGAAAATTGTCCAAGTGACGAGTGATTTCAGAGAACAAAACGATTGATACCACACAAATTGATTGGGTTCTAAATATAAAGAATTAATTCGTACCTTTTGTGTATGTGGCACATCATGTAGATCAAAGAATTGCTCCATCTGAAGTATCCATGTGATTGAGTCCTTGCCATCAAACTTCCTCATCTCGATCTTAGGAACGTGGTTGGTCTTCAACCCAAAGTTGGAGTTTCTCCATTCTTGATTCATCTTCCTTGTGTCCTCATCATGAATTTCATGTGATACATTTTCACTTTTAGGTGTCCTCTCTATTAGGAAATTTGTCAATCCTTCCATGATCTCCCTTTTTAAACCATCCATCATCCCTTGCAGTTCATCTTTTGTCACTATCTTATTTTTTAAATCATTTATGTTCCTACGCATTTCTTCATATTCATCAAGATTCCAAGTAGGAATGTCTGGAGGCTTATTTGGTGTAGAAGTGCCCTTTTTTGGTGGCATGTTGGCAAAGTATCACTTTTAAACCTTCATTTTGAGGAGGTTCTGCTAGACAATATTTATTCTATTGTATCTCCAAAATTTTGGCCCTTATGGGTATGTAATTCTATTTTTTGTAGTTCTCTGATATTTCTTCTCTGCAATTCCACAGGGCTTATCAAAATTGGATGTGCCAAGTGGAATTTACGGTAACTTCCCCACAACTTGTTTATTTTTCGCCTTTCCAGGAGATCTCACTTATATAGCATGCCCCGCAAAAAATAATTGATATAAAATAAGGAAAATTGTACCCAAAATACTATAGACTGTCCAACATCCAATGCAATTGGTCTCACTCAATTTGGATACTCTAGGAATAATTTATGATTGTTTTACCCAGAACACCTGCTTGAGACTAGTCAATAGGACTAGTCATATACCCTATCTTCCATAGGGTGTATCTACAAATGTACGATGACCCAAAAGATGAATTTTTTATCACAGATACTTTAATAATTTATGTGAATATCCTACGTATTCCAGAGTCTGAAACATTACAGAAAAAATTTATAGCGAAATTCCGCGATGACTCAATTTAGGATGATTCCATAACCTTATCTTACACAGGCTATATCTCTGAAAGTATAAGGCGTTTGGAGCTGAAATTGGAACCCAATGTACCTTGATCCATCTACTAAATATCCTCTAAGGGGTTCCTTTTGAAATGTCGTAGAAAAAAATTATAGTGAAAATTCCAAGGTGTCTCAGATGTAGCAGCGAAACCCTAAGACCTTGAGCTCTGACACCATATGTTAAGAACCAAATATCAATATAGCATTAAAAAAACCTCAGAATAAGTACTCAACACCTTGAAAAAGAGAGAAATTTAGATAATAAGCCTCTTCGAGGGGGAAACCTCCTCATACCCACATAAATGTCCAAATACAAGATGATTCCAAATGAAAATGTCTCTTTGGTATATATAGGCGACTAGGATGTACAATTACAACTAATGGGCCCAAGCCAACATAAATAAAGTAACACTACTAATGTAATATGCCCCAATTAAGGGGTAATGTGCCACTATTTAGGGCTTAACATATCACTAGTTGCAAATGGAAACAAACAAATATTTGGGGGTTAAGTATCCAAAAGAGAGGGAAGGGAGTTTACCCATGTATATTAAACCCAAACCCATTTATTTCTAAATTATCCTTACTTTGGACCTTCTATTTTCTGGCTGAGTGTTCTAGAGCCCAATCATTGAATTCATGTAAGAGGGTGGGTGTGAGAGTCACTTCCCATAGTTATTGAGAGAATGGGGGATAAGTACAATCATCTTGAGGAAGAGTGTAAGTCAAGCAAGCAAGAGAAAGAAAGGAAATTTGTATGGGTAGGAGACCAGAGTTACAGATTCTTGCTTTTTGCATGGATTTTTTTGGACATGAAAGGAGTTATGAGTGTTGAAGCTTGAAGGAATTTGTTGTGGACAAGTTTGGTAGTTGTTTGGAGCTGAAATTTCATGGAGAAAGAGGCAGACTTATGAGTAATGATCTGTTCCAAATTCGTCAATGGAAGCAAACATTTTGTTGCTGGACAAATTCTTATTGCAACTGTAGAATTCATGAGGTCCCAACAAATAGATTTCTTGTCCAACCTATGCTAGTATCCCTGGAAGGGAGTGGAAAGGATTGAGGGGCTATGAGAAATGAAGGGGGATTCCATCGCTTGGGTTATGCAAGTTGTGGGGAAGAGAGCTGGTGGAATGGAATTAGCTATGAAATTTGACTGTTGAGAGGGGGACACTAGCCAACCTTAGGGACCATCGTCTCTTGTGGATTCATAACCCCATCTCAGGGATAACTTGTTGTTGAGAACTGGAACAACAAGTATATGGTTGGGAGAAAAGTATGTTCTCTATAGCGGGTTGCATATTTCCTAAGATAAGTATTCTTATTTGTTGTGTTTATTCATGTTAAATGTTGATATAATTGTTGTACATTTTACTCTGAGTTATCTTGGTTACTATTGCTTTTTGTGAGTAGAAAGATACATTCAAATCTCTATTTATGCAATGGAATGTTGTTGTACGATTTTTTGTTATTACTATGCACAGTTAAGAAATTGCATTTACGTTTTTAATTAGCATGGATCATTGTATCATCTTGAATGTCATGCAATGAGTGTTATTTCCACATTTAGATTTGGTATCAGAAATTTTATTGGGTTGTTTTAGTAGTGACATGACCCATCTTGGGGATTGATACGTTACAAATTCAAAATTGATACATCAACATTTGTCCAAAGACTTCCAAAAATGATGAAATTGACCCCCAGGTGGATCACTATTAAGCCAACAGAGCCAATGTTATGAAAACCCTGGACCTATAGCAAGGTCTTCCATCTCCAATAGAAAATAAAAGAACCAAGATAGAATTAAAGATCCTCAAATATAAACCATAACTTGCTTCTCCTAAAACTAAGATAGATATGATGTTATCCTAAATAATGGACCCATCCTTCAATTCCTTCCAAGTGCATGAACCAACAACCGAATTGAGCCCTTGTTTCAAGAGCTTGTGAGCATTGGAATTGAGCTCTTTGAAAACGTGTTTAAAAGAGATTTGATTATAAATAAATAAAGAGTTTCTCATTTCCTCAAAGAAAGGGCTTAGAAACAAATTACACATTATATTCTTCCCAGACATCCAATTGATCACTACTCAAGAATCCCCAAACCCTTGAAGATGGGTTGCATCTTTCTCCACTGGAAATTTAAGGAGAATCTTTGAGGCAATGAGTTCAATGTAATTATTAGACCCCTCTCTTAGTCCAAAATTAAAACTAATGAAGTGGGTCTCATTCAAATAGAAGATGCCACCTACCCCATAGTTAGGGGGATTGCCTTGACTGACACCATCAAAGTACTCCCAAACCCCAAATTTGTCTATAGGTGGGTGAGAGAGTATCCTTTTAGGAGTATGTTTAGGGGAAAATTTGTAATTGAAGAAAATGACCCTTGCTTGAACAAAACACAAGAAAGGAGGAATAAATCTATCCTCAAAAATACCCACATTGTGAGACAACCATATGCTCCATAAAGAAATAAAAAAAAAGAGATTTAAAATCCTTTAATTCAATCCTTTGTTCCCAATGCTTGAAGTTCTCAATGAAATTCCTCCCTTGCTAGCAATCCTTCACCCATGTTAGGATGTCCATTCTAGTGCTAACCTCCTTTGCGTAAAGGCAGATGATTAGTAAGTGGATAATATTATCCTCCTCTCTCTTACATAGAGGACACCTGCTTGGACCATGTTTATTCCTTTTTGAAATACATCCTAAGTGGGGACTTTATTCATGATAACAAGCCACATAAAGATCCTTTATTTTAGAGGTAATCTAATCTTCCAAAGTGGCTTTTGTCACTATTGCAGATCCTCGGTTAATCAAGAGTATACATGGATTTGTATCCTAGTCTTGGATTATAATACCCCAAGACGTGATTCTTGGACCAAACAAGTTTGTCTTCTACCTCTTTGATACAAACAGACCACATCTTAAACTTAGTTGTGTAGGCTTCCCATTGGTCCTTATCATTCCCTTCTAAACCTAAAAATTATGTCTGCTTCCATTCATGGCTCTAAACTGAAGAGGATTCTAGGGAGGTTCTTTGAGCTAGATTAAAAATGCCAAACCTTTGAAGGGATGTAATCATATTCTCAAACACTTTGTAAGCATCTCCATGACCCACCTAAGGATGAGCTCCAATCTTAACTCTCTCTCCATTACCTACCCTCCAGGCTAGCCAAAGGCTAGGTTTATTTCTATTCTTCATACCTATAAATAAATGGGTATCTCAACCCCATTGTATCATCTTGTGAAATCTTGTCTGAAGTACGATGATTCACTCATTTGGTTATAAATTGAATATTTTGGTAACAAGGTTACCCACCTAAATTGAGGGACTTGGGTTTGTTGCATGGTGTCTTATGTTGTCCATTGTTGATGTTCTAAATCTCAACATTTACATCTGTTAATATTTTTGGTGTAACTACATAAGATATTCTTGTATATTTGTTTTAGTCAAACCTTTAAAAAGTTATTATAATTATATTGTACAAGTCTGCTCAACATAAATTATTATATTATTGGTATTTTACTTATAATTGTAAAAATCCTCATTGTGGCTAGTCATCCATGTTTTATGGGTTAGTTAGGTCAAGAGTCATGTTTCTTCAAGATACATTGTTGGGTATAAATAGAGGATAGGTTCCTCTCATTTGGATACACACTCACACACTTCTCTTGTGCATCTTGGAGCACATAAGAAGGTCTAGCACACAAGTCTTGGAGACTAGTTCTTTTGGTGTTTTGGTCTTGGTCTTTCTTGGGGATCTATAGCGCATCATTGCACTGGTTGAAGGAATCTATATTGAGGATTTTGGTTGCTGGGTTTTCTCCCCCACGAGGGTTTCCCAGGATAATCTGTGTGTTCTATTGTATCTGTGATTGTCTATTTTTCAGTGATCCTACTACAATTACTATTGGATTAAGTAATTGTAATTGTGTAATTAGAAAATTTAAAATTCCAACACGGTATCAAAGCAGGCCTAGATAGAATCCAGTTGCAGATATAGAAGCCTAAAAGAGAGTCATTTTCAGTCTGGAGATAGTTGTCGGACAAACCAAGACCATCAGAAGGAAGGATGACTATCGGAACAAAGATCGATGAGAAGCTAGATGGAGTTGATGACTTCATGGCCTGGAAGTACATAGTAACCCTCCTTGAAGAACATGAACTAGATAAGTTCATTATAGAAGAGATTCAAGAACCTCAAGGAGATGGATCTAAGGAAAAATATAAGAAGGACATGGTGAGAGCAAAAAGGATTATTGCAGAATCCATTAAGGACCACCTTATCCATCATATATCATCATTATCTTCTCCAAAGCAAATGATGGACACCTTAACTTTTCTATTTGAGGGAAGAAACATAAATCAAAGAATGACTCTAAGATCTCAGTTGAAGAATGTGAAAATGCAAGACTCAGAAACCATTCACTCCTACTTTTCAAGAGTGAATCAAATCAAAGAGTAGATAAAATCCATTGGTAATTTAGTAGAAGGAGAATAGATGGTGATGACTACCTTGAATGGACTCCCAAGGTCATGGAATGAATTCATCCAAGGAATTTGTTCAAGAAGGAATCTTCCCAAGTTCAGTAGGATTTCAGAAGATTGTAACCAGGAAGAAGCTAGGACAACTGCAAGAGAAGAAAAGATGGCAGATGAAAATCAAGCCCTAGCCACCCACACCAGGAAAGGACATAACAAGAAGGGGCATTCTTTACCTAAAAAGTTTAAGATGGGTCAAAGAGACAGCTCAAAGATCAGATGTTACTTTTTTCAGGAATTGGGACACTTTGTTAGGGATTTCCCCCTCATTATGGAAATTAAGAATAAGAAAGGAAGTAAGAGGCATCAAGCTCACACAATTGAAGATGATGAGCCTCCCAAGAAGGTTGCAAAGCAAGATGAATCAAGTGATGAGGATTATGTTCTTATCTCATCCCTCACAGATAATGTTACTCATGGAAGTGACACTTGGTTGATAGACAATGGTGCTTCCAAGCACATGATAGGCTATGAAGACTCCTTATCTAAACTTATTCATAAAGATTCACCTCACAAGGTGAAATTGGGTGATGACTATCAATATCCAATCAACGATGTTGGAGAATCTTCCTACAAGTTAAAATCAGGCAAGCCAATGAAGATGAAGGAAGTTCTTTACGTTTCAGGTTTAAAGAAGAATCTTCTCTCAATTTAGCATTGGACAAGAAAGGATTTAGAGTAGCATTTATTGATGGTAAAGTTCTTATTTGGCCTAGAGGGAAGACCCTTGATGATGTAGTAGTGATTGGAGTTGAAGAAGGAGGACTCTACAAATTAAAAGGACATTCAAACTCTGCAATGGTTCATGGTATTGTGAATCCCAGTGAACTATGGCATAGGAGATTTGCTCACCTACACTAAAAATCTCTTTCGGTTGTGAGCAAAATGGTGATAGGTCTTCTAGAAATCAAAGCAAAACCAGATGGTGAGTGCAAATGATGTGCACAAGGAAAGAACATGAAGCACTCCTTTCCCAATAGCGATAGAAGAGCCAAAGGAGTTTTGGACATTGTGCATTCAAACGTATGTGGACCGATGTCAGAAGCTTCACTAAGTGGGTATGCATATTATGTATCTTTCATTGATGATTACTCATGTAAAACTTGGATTTATTTGTTAAAAGAAAAGAATGAAGTTTTTGGAAAATTGAAAGAGTTCAAGGCTCTAGTAGAAAACTTGACAGAGCGGAAGATAAAGACCTTGCGATTAGACAATGGAGGTGAATTCACCCTGGAAGAATTCAAGGAGTATTGCAAGGAAGTTGGGATTAAGAGGGAGATTTCTACTCCCTATAACCCTCAACGGAATGGAATAGATGAAAGGAAGAACCGAACAATCATGGAAGCAAT
Organism: Picea engelmannii; assembly: GCA_009831015.1. NCBI lineage: Eukaryota > Viridiplantae > Streptophyta > Pinopsida > Pinales > Pinaceae > Picea > Picea engelmannii. The sequence goes on along the minus strand of ML782365.1, from coordinate 86,847 downwards.
AAAGGCCATGATACATGATCAAGATCTTCTTATGCATCTATGGGAAACAACAGTGAAGACGGTAGTGTACGTGCAAAATAAAAGTCCCCACAAGGTGCTTGTAAACAAGACACTTGAGGAAATGTTTTCGGGAGAGAAGCCAGAAGTCAACCATTTTAGAATATTTGGTTGTCCTGTATTTGTTCACGTCCCTAAGGAAAATAGGAAAAAATTGGACTCTTATGGATAGAAGGGAATATTTGTTGGTTACAGTGACACATCGAAGGCTTACAGGATATACATTCTCGGTCACCAGAAAGTGGAGATCAACCGAGATGTAACCTTCAATGAGAATGCAACTTTCAGTAAATCCAAATAGATCAATGCAGAAGAGGCACATGAAGAAGAGAATGAAGTTCCTAAAGTTCTAGAGGTAGTTGAACCAGAGGAAGTCATTCCAGAGGATCATGACATGGTATAGCCTCAGAAACCAACCAAATATACCTTCTCGCAAGAGAAGACCACCTTGGGAACAAGATCTTATCAAAGATGCAGAAAGAATTGGTGCCCCAAAGAAATATTTCAGGGAAAGTAAGAAGTCGAAGTCGTATTCCAGCTATGTGGCATGCTTGTGTGACATAATGGATGCATAACCTTCCCGTTATGAAGAGGCTGCAAAAAATCAAGTATGGAAAGATGTCATGGCAGAGGAATACCAATCCATTATGCAGAATGATGTCTGGGATGTGGTTCCCATACCAAAGGAAAAATATGTGGTGAGTTTGAAATGGATCTACTAGACGAAACACGTAGTTGATGGCAGTATTGAAAAATATAAGGAAATATTTGTGGTCTGAGGTTTCTCTCAGAAGGAAGGGATTGACTATGAAGAAACTTTTTCTCCTGTAGAAAGATATACCTCGATCAAGACTATATAATTTCATTGGCCGCTATGATGAAATGGAAGGTGCACCAGATGGATGTAAATACAATCGTCTTGAATGGTGAAATAAAAGAGAAAGTTTATGTGGAGCAACCACTTGGATTCGAGACACATGATGGGGAGACTCATGTGTGTAGATTAAAGAAGGCTTTATATGGATTGAAGCAGGCACCCAGAGCATGGTATGGTAGGATTGACAATTTTCTAATGAGCTTGGGTTTTACCAAGAGTAGTGCAGATCCTAACATTTACTTTAAGGTTGAGGATGGTGAACCGATGATTCTACTGTTGTATGTAGATGACATGTTTCTAACAGGTGCGAAAAAAATCATCACTGGATGTAAGAGAAAATTGGTTGCATAATTCAAGATACAATATTTAGGAATGATGCAATACTTCCTGGGACTAGAATTTTGGTAGAGATCAGATGGTATTTTCCTAAATCAAGCAAAGTATGTTGTGGAAATATTGAAGAGGTTCGAGATGTTGGACTGTAAGGCCATGGTTACCCCGATGGTATCAAATCTTAAGTTGTTGCAAGATACAACTTCAGACATTGTGGATTCTACCTTATATAAGAAGATAGTGGGTTTGTTGATGTATTTGACAAACACAAGACTGGATATATGTTTTGTTGTGAACACCCTGAGTCAGTATTTGGAGTAACCCAGACAGGTCCATTTGGTTGCAACAAAACATGTGTTAAGGTACCTTAAGTGTACTCTAGATCATGGTCTTTAGTATAGATCTGACCATGAGTTTGGATTGTATGGATACTCAGATTCAGATTGGGCCGGCAGTATTCCTGACCGGAAGAGCATTTCCGGATACTATTTCAGTCTTGGCTCTAGTATGGTCTCATGGAGCAGCAAAAAGTAGTCATGTGTGCCATTCAGTACGGCTGAAGTTGAGTATGTGGCAACATGTGCAACGAGCAGAGAAGCAGTATGGCTTTGTAAGCTGTTGTCTGGGTTATTTGGTCTCGGATTGGAGGCGACCTACATTTGGTGTGACAACAAGAGTTGAATGAAGTTGTCAAAGAACCCAGTGTTCCATGACAGGTCGAAGCATATTGAGATCGGATACTACTATATCAGGGATATGGTACAAAGGGGAGCAATGAGGCTCCAGTTCGTGACTACCGAGGATCAGGTTTCATATGTGTTCACCAAACCGTTGTCTAGGACGGAGTTTGAGTACTTCAGGGACAAGCTTGGTGTGGTCCCTCTTCAAAGGGAGTGACAGGTGGAACTTATCTAGCATGAAAGAGAGCTGGCACTGAGTATGGAAAAAATCTCATCCAACATGAAAAAGGGTTGGCACTGAGTTTGGTGGGTCTCATGCAACATGAAAAAGGGTTGGCATTGAGACAAGAGTGCACATGATCATGTATTGATGCACCACAGGGAGTGGATGTCCTGGGGACATGTTATAACTATTGAGAGCTACCCACAGACCTTGGTTGCATGGGGTGAAGTTATGTTGTACTATGGATATCCGAGGATATATAGATTTTCATGTTCAATAGTCAATGGATGTGAACTCATGTGGTATCAGACTTGGAGTTTTTGTCTGGAAAGAATACCTTCCTAGTTAAGAGGGAGTGCTAATATTTTTGGTGTAACTATGAAAGATATTCTTGTATATTTGTTTTAGTTAAACCTTTAAAAAGTTATTATAATTATATTGTACAAGTCCGCTTAACAAAAATTATTGTATTATTGGTATTTTACTTATAATTGTAATAATCCCCATTGTGGCTAGTCGGCCCTGTTTTATGGATTAGTTAGGTCAAGAGTCATGTCTCTTCAAGAGACACTATTGGGTATAAATAGAGGATAGGTTCCTTTCATTTGGACACACACACACTTCTCTTGTGCATCTTGGAGTGCATCAGAAGGTCTAGTGCACAATTCTTGGAGACTGATTCTTTTGGTGTTTTGGTCTTGGTCTTTCTTGGAGAGCTATAGCGCATCATTGTACTGGTTGAAGGAATCTATATTGAGGATTTTGGTTGTTGGGTTTTCTCCCCCACGAGGGTTTTCCAGGATAATCTTTGTGTTCTATTGTATCTGTGATTGTCTATCTTTCAGTGATCCCAGTACAATTGCTATTGGATTAAGTAATTGTAATTGTGTAACTAGAAAATTTAAAATTCCAACAATATCATGGTCCATTTACAAAATAGGGATACCAAAATGGAGTATTAAATGTTTTTAGATTTATCAATGATCTTCAATGATAATTGATTTGCTTGTTAAAAGACAAGCCATAAAGTAATTAAAAATCAATCAGAATGGAAGCCCGTGTTGAAAGGCAAGTTGAAACTCAACTTTCATGGAACAACAAAGGACAACCTAGGTTTAACAAAGACAGAATGATGTTCTTCGAAATAAAGAAGGCAAGATTATATTTAATTACTATAGTGTCTTAGGGGAGACAACAAAGAGTGCTCATAAAATGAATAACACTCTCTTTCAAGCTCGAAATCCATAAGATAAAAGAATGGAGGGGATTTCATGAGTTAATCATTGAGCGCCTAACTAATAATAATAGTAAAAGAGCATGGGAGTTGAAAGGCCAAATCGAATGGATTAGATTTACTATAAAAATATAAATAGCATATACTTTTACTATGTGAAGCAATCAACAAACTAAAACATTGATTGATGTGCAAATAAGGCAATTGATCAATGATTGAGCAGATTGAAGCAGATCCTAGTGGCTAAAACCTTTTACACCCAAAAGTTGAAAACAACTCTCAAGAACTCCTCTGCACAATTTAGAAGGTTTCACTTCCCTTGATATGCTTTTTATTAAATACAATTATCTTGCTGTAAGTTGTAACCACTTCATAGTCTTCCAAGGCCAATAGTCTTCTCTTTTGTAATTTTTTTTTCATTGTTTTGTATTCCAATTTGATGGTTAAATGTTCCAACGTTGGGATTCTTGTTATCTAAAAAGCCAACAAATAATTGTAAAGAAAATAAAAAACATACATACACATTAAAAAAAAATTGAAAATACTTTTTATTTTGAATTTGATTGAGACATAACCCCATACTTATTAAGCACCATGCTCTCAGACTCACTAGCGTGGGAGGGTCTATGAGAACTTCCCAATGTAGAAAACTTGATTGAGAGGTAATAGAGGCCATCACTCCTTGGGAGAGTGTGTGGTCAACTTTGTACCTATTAAGTATCCATGTTCTCACTATGACTTATGACTTGTGAATGTTAGAAAGCCTATTAAGTATCCATGTTCTCACTATGACTTGTGATTGTTAGCAAGACAGAGTTGGAATAAAGAGGTTGCATATACACAAATGTTACTCATAGTCTTTGGCAATCATTCTTTCTGATCTAAGTTTGTTTTGTTGTTGTTTGGTTCTCCCCATTCAAAAAACTTTAACTCATTATTTATATTCTTTTTTCTTCTTCCATCTTCTCTCCCTACAGAGCCACATAATTAGTGTTAACAACCATAAAATCATACAAATATTCATTTAAACTCAAAACAAATATGGTCACTCTGAGTAGAGAAGTCCTAGACAAATAATTTATCTATACATATTAGAGGTTAACCACACAATTTAACCAAGTTGCTCCAAATGAGGAGCAGAATTGATTGCAGCTAAAAAATGTGGCTAGATTGACCCACTGAAACTCATGCTGTTTTGCTGGGAAAGATTCCTGATATGCTCAACAAATGTGTCAATATTAGTGTGTGAGGAACCACCGGGCATAACTGCCTTGATTGCAGCTTCCTTGAGGTTGGCAGCATTCTTCCTCAATTCCCTTCCTTCATTCCCTTGCATGAGATTTCTCACCACTTTCTCTATCTCAACAGAGTTTACCAAACCATTTTCATCAGCTTTACACTCTAAATCCATGCCTACTTTCCATATCTCCCTTGAAAACCTGCAGTTGAGAAACTGTTCTGACCAGTAGGGCCACCCAATCATGGCGACACCCATGCTGATGCTTTCGATGGTGGAGTTCCAACCATTGTGGGTTAAGAACCCCCCCATAGATGGATGAGACAGCACTTCCAACTGAGGTGCCCAATTCACAAGAAGGCCTTGATCTTTAATGCGATGTAAGTAGTCCCCAGGGAGTGCTGAACACTCTCCCTCAACAAGGTCTGGACGAATGACCCACATGAAAGGCTGCTCACTACCCTCTAATCCCAAGGCCAATTCTTGTACTTGTTGTCTTGACATAAGTGTATAGCTCCCGAATGAAACATACAGAACAGATGTTGGTGCCTGCTTCTCCAGCCATCTCATGCACTCCTCATTCTCCTCCCACAAGCTTGTTCTGATTATATCTTTTGGGAAAGTGTGTTCTCCTTGCAGGAATTCCCCGAGGAAAACAGGACCTACTGCTTGTGCAGGGTACCCCTTTGATAGGGCTTGTATAGATTCTGTTCCTTCAAGCTCCTCAAATGTATTCACTAGAACCCAATCTGCCTTATTCTGGATTTCGCTTTCATAAACTTGGGTATGAAACATGAGATCAGAAGAGCATTCCTCTTGATAAAAAGAACGAAGATCTTTTGGCAAGAGTGGTGGGATACCTGGTAGGCAGGTGATTAGCTTGGTGGGATTTTTGACATCCTCTGCTGCAAAAACAAACAGGAGATAATCAGTGATGCTGAGATTGGAATTGAGGAAGCTTTGTAGAGTTCCGAAGGTTTGTTCAATGCACTAAGGTTAGCATGGAATTCTTCGTCTTTACTGAACTGAAGATGGATGTCTCATAATTTCAACAAAAAAATTAATATAGATGTCAAATGTCCATTTTGTTTGCCAACATTTTAAATTTAGGAAGCAGTGTGGATATGGCAATCATTATTATAATTCAGGATATAAGACTGGTTTGAAGACGTGTGCATCACTCAAATGATTTCTTGTCTTTCTTTATAAAGCAACAAAAACAACAATATCAGAGACGTATACTGCCAGTTACAAGAAATGCAATATGTTAAAGCTGGCTGTTTCTTAAGAAGCTGTTAAGCTTTGTAACAGACGGATAATGGAATGTTTTTTGTGTTATAACTGAAGCAGAGGCACTGCAAAATATACAAAAGGGTTTTGGCAGATTGTGATAGATTGGGATTGGATGAGAAGGGATCCCCTCAAGGACAGATTTTATTTTGTTTTCTGTAACTGCTGCAAGGAGCCCTGAAATTTGTCTTGTTTATCCTCCAAAATCTATGTCCAATCTTATGTTTATGACCTTGCCTCTGTTAATGTAACACATTGAAGATTATATTCTACACACTTCCAAGAATTCTTATGAGTTTACTTAATCCGGAAAACAACAAGGCTAATATAGGCATGCACAATGTACAATTAGCAGGTCCTTCTACAGAACATTGTTGATTTCCTGCCTGAGAACCACTTCACAGTAGAGGATAAGTTGGGGCTAGGCTTAAATTTTGACATCCATTTAAACCTATTTAACCACATACACAAGCAAATATACAATTCAAGAAGCCACACACACATACAACTTAAGCAAATTTTTGAGCCATTATTTTCTCCCCAGTAAAGAAACTTTAGGGAATCTTCATAATTTTCAAAATATCAATTATAAATATTTGCTAAAGCTCTTTGGGACAAGTCTAAACATTCTACTTTTTGGACTTTTTCCTGCAATCATCACTGGAATTCGGCTATGCAATTGTCGCTGAAATTGCAATTTTGCATTGTTCAAATTGTATTTTTGAATGCATAAGTGGATTCAGTGCCCTTAAAAACCTCTATTACACCAGGATTATGCAATCTCAACAATTGATATATGCAATTTCAGCAATTCTTCTAAATTTTTGACTGGATTTTAGGCAAAACTGATCAGAAAAAAATAGCCGGAAAAGGTTCCAAAAGTAGAATGTTTAGACTACTCCAAACTTTTGCAAATTTTCTGAAATTCAAAGGATTTTATATATTTTGTAGAAAAATATGGTGAGTTAAATTTGGGCCAACAATCATTTTCAATTAACAAATCATTTTGTGAAAAAATAAGGAAGAATTTTTGAAGTTTTAATATTTGATAGGCAGCAGGCCATCGATTTGTGCGAAATTGCAAATCTATGAAGTTGAGATATGCATCCTTGAGCTTGACAGTGGAGATATGTATCTTCAAGCTTCACAAAATCAAGGTACACATAGCCTTGAGGGTTAGCTCCAGTGGTCATGAGCCAAACATGAGATCTCTACCCCAAACTTGGGGAGGTGATGGCTTTGACTCTCTTGATCCCCTCAGGGTTAGGCTCTGTAATCAGGGTTGAGGGTTTACCCGTTTACCATGAATTGGATAGCGGAGAAGTATTTGGAGGGTTTTCCATGAGGTGTTTTCCTTAGAAAAAAACATCAAGGTACACATCATATGTGGGATTAGATGCGTTTCAAAGTGCTCCTAATTCAATGTATCCAATACACCTTCAAGATTCAATGTACCATTACACACACAACAATACTCTCTCTCTCACACACAGAGTTGATGGCTCACTCTCACCCCGTACTGTAGAATGCACCTCACTTCTCTTGGTGCACTTATTGTTCTGGAGTTGTAATATGTATTTTTTCTTTAAGCGCAAGGCAAGGCATCAAAATTTAACCCTCACTGAGGTAGAATTTATTCAATGAACAAAAAGGATAGTTCTAAAGTTTTGTTTCCTATAGTATCATCATTCAGAACTTTTAACGGAACTAATCAAACAGTCTATATTAATGAAGAGTTCCATAAATGTTTCCCTTAAGTTTGACAAGCAAAAATTGTTACAGCCTTTTATTTGAAGGTCATTGGCGTTTTAAAACATGATCATTCATTGAAGTACCTCATTTAACCATGATGGTCACATACGTCAGTTAGTGCCCATTTCCTTAATCCACATGCAGATCAATTGGACACTGAATAAATTGATGCAGACACACACATAAAACATGTGTATCAATTGGACACTGAATAAATCGTAGCAGAATAGCAGAGAAGAATCCAAGACAAAAGATTGTAATACAAGATGTTTGGGTTTTGGAGAGGACATTGGATATGGTTTGGGAATATAGATTGTTACTTCATCTGCAGAAAGCGAGGTGCAGTTTACGGCCCTGGCGAGAGTGGGGTGATCCACTATACTTTTTATAACTTCTTATGTGTGCGTGTCATGTGTGTATGTGCACTTATGTTGGGGTGCACATTAAATTTGAATGCGTGCATTGAATCTATACAGTATAAATACTAGAACACAACTATATAAACCTAGGTCTGATTTACACCTAAAAGTTGTAAAGTTCAAAGATGCATCATGATCATTCATTGAAGTGCCTCATCCTCATCCATTCAGGATGTACTTCATGAATCGGAGCCTAGAACAGCGCCATATAAACAGGATCATTCATGGAAGTACCTCATTTGGCCATGATGGTCACTTAGGATAGGTAGTGCCCATTTCGGGAACCCAAATGCACAGAACCGTTTGTATCACTTGGACACTAAGTAAGTTATAGCACAATAGTATAGAAGAAGGAAGTATCCAGGAAACAGGATTTTAATCGAAGATGCCCAGATTTTGGAATTGGCATTGGAGAATATCGATTGTTATGGCATCTAGAGAAAAATGGCATTAGGAGTGGGGATGATCCACTATACAGCCTAGGTGGTACAGTAGATATCCATCAACTTTTTGTGTGCACTTTAAGTATTGTTTGTATATCTAGATGGAGAGTGGCTCAACCACTAGCCACAATAGTCACCGGTAATCTCAATGGATTTGACTGGATTTGAACCTGTGAACTAAGACTTCTCCATTGACAATATGCCTTGAGTAGATGGTTCAATCAATTGAGCTAACCCTTGAGACTGTACTTATATAGACTTATGTCAAGGTTCTTTGAAATTAAATGAATGTGTTATTTAGTTGTATAAAAAGAAGCAAAGTGCCCAAACAGCCTGTGGTGTATGATATGTGAGTGTAAAGTAAGTGCTTAATCTAAAATGGAATGTGGTGTATGATATGTGAGTGTAAAGTAAGTGCTTAATCTAAAATGGAAAAGAAATCCAGATTGAACATCTCAAAAGAAAAACAAATAATAAATATATAAATAAACTAGCATAGATCATAAGTAGCTAGAGGTTTGCACCTGGTTTTTTCCACTCTTATAATAAAACCAAGGTTTAGATTTAAAAAGTTAAGATGAATCTATGTTACTATCACCTCTATCACCTATACTTCTTGCAACTTTTTGTTCAGCCAAATTACATTTATCCATTTGCACCTGGTTTTTTCCACTCTTATAATAAAACCAAGGTTTAGATTTAAAAAGTTAAGATGAATCTATGTTACTATCACCTCTATCACCTATACTTCTTGCAACTTTTTGTTCAGCCAAATTACATTTATCCATTTAGATAGATCTGTGCTAGTATTTATTCTAAATTCAATGCACCCACAAATATCCATTTAGATGGCTCTGTGCTAATATAGATTAGTACATAAGCAAAAAATGCAACCTCGGTTTAGATGGCTCTTTGCTAATATAGATACTAGTACATAAGCAAAAACTGCAAGGAGTACATGTGATGATGGCAAGGCACAGCACAATCATACTGCCACCTGTCAATAATATCAATACCCTGTCCTGCCGGGCTTCATGTGTCACACCATCATTATAACATGTAACACACGGCAATGCCCACTATCAACGTCCACAGCCCAGACGCTAACACTCCTAATAGCGTTTTGCTACGTTTGACAAAGTTTATCCGAACCACAGCTAAACCCACCAATACGTTATGATGTGAAGCGTAAGGACGCATGGCTCAAATTCACAAAAATGACCAAACTAACATCTATTGAAATCCTATAAGATGCATATCAAATTCAGGGTGACATGGGTTTAGGTAATCAGTGGCCATAGAAAGAATATATTGTAACAGGGGAGTGCTTATTATACCTTTGACGGGAATGAATCCTTGGGAAATGAGGAGTTGAGTATTGGCCTGAGCAACTGAAGCAGCTGCACAGTAAGGCCAGAACACCACCCTGGGAACTTTAAGACTGGATGCTACTTGATGTGTAGAGGCGAAAAAGCTATCAGAGAGAATGCAAGTGATAGGGGGGCCCTCCTCGTTTACTTTGCGGAGGAGCTTCTCCATCATTGGTCCTACCTTGTTCTGCAACGCCTCAAACAACTCTCCAATCTTAGTGGCGCCTCCACCATCAGGTAGCATGTCATCTGCCATGACCTGGAAGCGAATGTGCAGGCCGTGATGGTCTTGCAGGGTGGCAGATATCTCCTGGTGAGGGCGCCTGAAAATCCTGTGGTGGAGGCGCTCGGTGGTGAGAAACGTGATGAGAATGCCGCGGGCAGCGAGGGTTTTGGAAAAATGCATAAGAGCGTTGATGTGGCCCTGTGCTGGGAGTGGAACCACCACCACGTGTGGACGATGCAGACACGACGAGTCCGCCATTGCCATGGTCTTGATTTCCTTAGATTAAGATCAATATTATCAGAGAATGAGAACCATGGCTCCTCTTCACGGATAAGATAATATTGTAGATTAAAACGACAGAGAAAAATGTTTGGTGTTGACAATAGACGACAAGATAGGCATGTTGGAAATCACTGACTCATTCCAAACTTCATCGATGTTAAAAGAATCACTGACTCATTCCGAACTTCATCGATGTTAAAAGAAAGGCGTTGGATAAACGTTTTAACTTTTGGGTTTTTAAAGTCAGAATTGATTGGAATTTGGTGATGTAAATTTGGATAAAATTTCTATTATCTGTTGTTTAAATTGTTTTTTTAATGTATAGATGGATTTAGCGTGCTAAAAAACTCTAAGAACACTTGGATTTTATAAACTTAGCCACTCAAATTTGCATATCCAATTATTCATCACCAGATTTCGAACAAAATCAAACGGAAAAAAATCATTCATCATAAGATTTCGAACAAAATCAAATAGAAAAAATAGCCAAAAAAAACCAAAAGATAGAAGGTTTAGACTATTAAAAAAAGAAAAGATAGAAGTTGTCTGTCATTTTTACAAAAGAGTAGAGGATAAGGTTGAAGTTACTTGATATTATAACACTTCATCTTAAGGTTCAGTTTTTTAAGGGCAATAAGAGATTAGGGTTAGGTTTTTTTAGGGTAATAACCCGGAACTTTTTTTGAAATAATTTCATGTTTGGCTCACAACCATTTAAACTAACCATTGAAACTCATAAAAAAAATTTAGTTACAAAGTAAATTAATGAATTTATAAAAAAATATTTATATTACTCAAATTTATAATCAAAATAAGTATAATTACTCATTTTATATATATATATATATATATATATATATTTTTAATATGTTATGTTGATTAGATATTTTTGAAACTTTCCAAGTTATTCATTTTTTTTATAATTTTTATTAAGAGAGTTGTATTTTTTTAACTAAATTTTAGTGATTCATCTTTTATAGTTTTGTTGAGTGAGTGTTGTTTTTTTTTTAAATAAGTGATTTTTTTTTATTCAAAATTATTGATATTAGTTTAGTAGTATTTATTTATTTCCATTTGTAAATGTGTGATTGTGTAAAACTAAATAATTTAATGGTGATACACAATGGTGTAGATTTTTGTTCTTGCAAGATATTTTTAGATTTTGGATTGTTAATTTATTTTCATAAGTTCAAGTGCAACAAATTACCTTAAGATCAAAAGATAGTTTTAATCAATAGAAAATAAACAAATATTCTATTAAAGACATTGCTTGACTACCTCTAATAGCATCATGTACTTACCACTAATATCCTATGTTAGTCTTATATACAAAGTCAAATACAAATTAGTCTTGTAGTTTATGGTCATGCCAACTAAGACAACTATCACTTGTACTAGACTTCCACTTTTGAGAGATATTTTTGAGCCGTTAACTTGTTTTTTATATATTTGAGGAAGACCAATTCTTAATTAATCAAATACAACTTTAAATCTTACTAGAAAACCAATATTCATATTATATTTAAATTACTCAAAATCACCAAGAAAACAGTCCTTAGAAAACATTACTAAACACAACCATTTTCCTATGATTAAGACACCATGACACATAACTGCCATAACGGCTGGCAAGCGCACAGGGTGGGGGGTTATCTTTAACCCCAGACGAAAATCGGTCTCTACTTTCTCATGGAAACTTGGCATCATCTCCAACACTCTGTAAAACAATTGTGCGACGTACTTGGTTAACTCCTCCTTATCATGTGCCTTCGATCCCGCGAAAATCGTGAAGGACAAACCTCACTGTCAAAATATTTTATAGAAGACAGGGATGATTTTAAGGATGAAAATTTATTTTAAAATGTAGAAACTTTGGTGAATCTTACTAATCCCTCATATGACAACTATAAATGTTTGGTGATATTTTTGTAAAAATATTCAAATTTATAAAGGATTTTATATAGTTTGTATAAACTTTTGGCGATTTTTAAGGTAAAATAATTTTATCCTATAGAATTTGGACGAATCATTTTTAGAATAACAAATCTTTTTTGGGGAAAAACCATGGAAAATTAGCCAATTAGCAAAATTTAGTTCCTAAAATCATCCATGAAATTTAGAAGGTGCAACCGCCAAAGAAATACTCAAAGTTGTGGATTTGTCCCTCATTCCTGCAGAAAACGGGTCCCTACAGACGTTATCAAAATCTTATTGCTTATAAGCATATGCATCACCACTGCTCTATTGAAGGGGTCTTAGAGTTCTGGAGAAATAATCATAAAAAATAAATTTATCAAACATGGATAAATTAAAAGGGAAAGTAACAGGCCAATCGGAATATACAATTATTAGTGCGCTGCCACATAACTCATCTACAAAGGTAGACAGTGTAAAATAAAGTGTAGTTTAAACGTTCTATGTTTTGGTTATTTTTTGGCATATTTTTTGGTCGATTTTGTTTGAAATTCGATCATAAATTATTAGAACTATATATTTAAATAGTTGAGTCTATATAATCTGAGCATTTCAGGGTTTTTTCAGGACATTGAATTCATTGATACATTCAAAAATGCAATTTAGGCAACATAAATGGATAATTTCACCCAAATTTATATCGCCAAATTCCTGTGAAAAATTAAAAAAAATATGACCGAATAATAAATAATAAAGCCTTCACAATTCAAACATCCAATAAGCATTGTTGCCATCATAGACGCATTGCAGTTCAAACCGTCATCTTCTCCAAGCCGCCATTGGGACACATAACACAGGTGCACAATTATAGCCGTTATAGTGTTCAGGTGCGCAATTATAACCGTTACAATGTTTATATGGGTCTTCTCTCCTTAAATCATAAAGAAAAGAAAGAGGTTGCATAATTTCTAATTAAATTGTGATTTTAAATTAAATAATAATAACTAGCATACCCTTTAAAAGGGCAAATGAGAATGTTGAAGTAGATAAAAAAAAAAAACTCATAATAATATTGTTAATAAGAATCATAAAGATATTGCAATTAAAATTATCTTAGTTGAGAAGTATACCACTATTTTGATGATGAATTTCTACCATGATTCTAGGCATATGCATTCTAACATATTTTAGAACCCAACACATTTTAGAATTATGGTATATATATTTGTGTATAAATATTTAAAAAGTATAAGACATATATAAAAAGCATGAATCTAACTCAAATATTATATCAAGTCTAAGACATTGGCATTATATTATATTTACATTTATATATGAAAGATATTTAAAGATTAAGAGGTATTTATTAAATATAAAAACAATTATGTATACAATTATTCTTTACCAAGTATAATAAAAAACATTATTTAAAGACCATAACATATTAATAAGCATTACCTATGAAAACATTCAATAATATATTTTATGTATTAAAGGTTGTCAATTGTTTTGTTTGATTTCTCTCTCAAAAGAGAGGAAGAGAGCTAGTATAAGGTGTAAGCTACAAGAAATAAGAAACATAAAATGAAGTCACTCTAGATATACTCCATGCCTATTAGGATATTTAGACACTTAGGAGTTAGTTAAGATCTACTTGGTCTAATGTGTCGTTAGGTAAAATTGTGTTTTTTAGTGTGTTTCTTTAGTATGCATTAGTATGCATTTGTAGTTAGGAAATCCGACGGTCACGATATGTTCCCGACATAGAGTGATCCAACGATTCATACTCTCCTCGATCGTAACGGCCATTGATCTGTGGCTTAACACCCGATTGGTCCATGATCTCTATTTAAAGAGCATGGAGGGTCATTTGTCGATGATCGATTGTGAGAAACTCTCTTGTAAAATCTCTCTGTAATCTTTTTCTTTTGCATTAATAAACTGCTCCAAGTGGCTGCGTTGGTTGGGGCCATGGATGTTTTCTCGTAGGGGTTTTACCACGTGAAAACATCGGTGTGTTGATCTTTGATCTATGTTAGGAGTTCAAGAAGTTGTCATTAAGGGGGGATAGGCTCTAATGCCTCCTTCCTTCTCCTATTGTGTCAACATTGTAAATCCTTCAATCCTATCCCAAGTTGTTCTTAAGGGGGGATGTTAGGATATTTGGACACTTAGGAGTTAGTTAAGATCTACTTGGTCTAATGTGTCATTAGGTAAAAGTGTGTTTCTTTAGTATGTATTAGTATGCATTTGTAGTTAGGAAATCCGACCATCACGATATGTTCCCGACATAGAGTGATCTAACGGTTCATACTCTCCTCGATCTTAACGACCATTGATCCGTGGCTTAACACCCAATTGTTCCATAATCTCTATTTAAAGAGCATGGAGGGTCATTTGCCGATGATCAATTGTGAGAAACTCTCTTGTAAAATATCTCTATAATCTTTTTCTTTTGCATTAATAAACTGCTCCAAGTGACTGCGTTGGCTGGGGCCGTCGTTGTTTCCCCATAGCGGTTTTACCACGTGAAAACATCGGTGTGTTGATCTTTGATTTGGTTATGTGATTGGTTACTGAAGGTGTCTGTCCTCTGTTGGAATACTTGTGTTGTTTAACATGGTATCAAAGCCTTGGCCCAGGTTCAATTCCCTTGAGTTACATCGGAGGGGGGTGTTGGACTAACCGCCACACTAGGAACATGGGACTAACCACCCACTCAAGGTGATGTTGCTGATTTGGAAGTTTACTAAAACCTGCGGGTTTTGGTGTAATGGAAAACCTTAACAATGCCTCGATGGATTCATGACTCAACTTTATTAAATGCAAATGAATCTATTTATTATTATTGACATTGGTTTCTTGATATGATTAGAAAATGTTTTGTTGAAATGAAATTATGTGGTAAATCTACCATACAATCCAAAGTGCATGTTATGCTTTTGAAGTCTAAATGACAAAAATAGTTATGCCTATGCCTTCATCTAATTGACGAAATTAAAAATATGCATGTGTTTTGATACCTTTCTATCTACCTCATTTATTGAAGTCTAAATGAAAAAAATAGTTGTATGTATATATTTGTTTATTAAGTATATGTATATATTTGTCATGTGTTTTGATACCTTTTGATTTACTCTACTTCTTGAAGTCTAAATGAAAAAAATAGTTGCATGTATATATTTGTCTATTAATTATTTTGTACCTTTCTATCTACTTCATTTTGATATGAACAAGGTGTGTGCAATGATAAATTTACACTGGAATTTTGAAATACAAAATAAGGATGCAACAATAAATTATTATAAATTGATAAAAGTTCAAAACATTTATATTAATTGAAAATAAAATAAAATAAAAAGTAAACAAGTTTTTTACATGCATATTATATTACCAATAGATTATTATAAATTGCTAAAATTTCAAAACATTTATATTAATTAAAAGTAAATGAAAAAAGTGTGAAAAAGCAAGCCCTAAATGCTATCAATGGCTTTACTTGTACAAAGAGACTAAACTATTCCCTGACTATTTAACAGTAGGGTCATGGAATTGCTCTGTTATCTAAATTTAATGATTTAATTTTTGTTCAAATTCATTTTCAAATTCATTCTATGCATGAAATTCAACAATTACATATCTCTTCAAACTCAAAAAACAATTAATAATTAATCAAATAACATAAGGTTAATTCAGAAAATAAGTAATTAGTAATTAGATACCTAAAATTATCTTAGGTATAAATGTAATATCATTATAAAAATATTACAACCAAAGCGTTACCATTTAACAATACCTTAAGTTGAAAATCAATAGAAGCCTTCTAGTTTTCCATCTTACACACCCCGTGCTGAAAAGTAAGAGCGAGCTTCCTGATTGAATATGTCATATTTGTAACACTAACACTAAGCCAATAGAAGTAGTAGAAGCAGATAGAAGATGAAAAACACTTCTTCTTGGATTGTCCTGCCTAAACCAATTAATCTCAGTGAATGTTAATCATCATCATAATCATCACAAATAATTAAACATGAATATAAATTTATCTTAATTTTGAATTAATTAAAAAAATATTCATAAAAATATTCATAAAAAAATAATTTACATTTACATTTAAATTTAAATTTAAAATAAAAATAAAAATAAAAATAATGAAATGTAAACATTTTAATATTTAAAAGATGTAGAATAATAAAACACACACACACACACACACACACACACACACACACACACACACATATATATATATAATTCCTAAAACATCATGGGATGAAAGAGTGTGTCACCTTTGTGACAATAAGAAGGTTGAAGATGAAAAACATTTTCTTTTAGATTGCACCACC
>ML782365.1:20908-55797 GCA_009831015.1 Picea engelmannii | reverse complement strand
ATTATTAGTAAATACAATTTTTGAAGTTGTCTATAGATAAACATGTATTTTTATGATAATAATTATTTAGTTTTAAATTTACAGCTTAGCCAAACTTTAAATTGATGTATGAGATTCTCTTGTTTGTGGGATAAGAGACCCTATCCATGTAACAATTTGATTTTTTTAGTGTACAAATGTGTACATACCGCGTCCCTACATATTTGAACCTAACTCAATATATTAAATGGGTTTGAAAATTTGAACAAAAAAGTGTTTCAAAACTTATTAAGTGATTTTGAAAAAGAGTAAAAAAAACAGAAGCTAAATAAATAAATAAATAATATTGAAATATTATAAAAAAACTAGGTAAGGAAGGATATCATTGAGTTTGTTAATTTAAAAGAGTTCAAATTTCTAAGTAAAATTTAGTTGAAGAATTTCATATCATTGTTCCTTGCACTTTGTGTACCCATTAAATTTAAATTTGACTATTAGAAGTCATTAAAGAGATTATAGGAAGTATAGAGGTTGTTGGATTACTGAGAGGGGGAGTGAATCAGTAATAGAGCAATGCAATACTTTTTCACCATAAAATGCAAGTGTTATATCAATGTAGCATTATCATCCAATAGTTGTAGAGTAAATAAACAATGAACAAATGAGCAATCACACACATACATAGTACACCAGTGTTTTACGTGGAAACCCAAAGCAGGGGAAAACTACATAATGTTTTTTCCTATATGTATTTAAGAATTACATTCATTGGAAGCACCAACTTCCTTTGTTTTCTAGCTGCAACTGGAATGAGACTTCAACCCCCTAGTTTCTCAGGCTACAACCTGAGGGAAGCTCCAACTCCCCAATTCTCTGGCTACAACTAGAAGGAGGCTACAACCCCCTATGTTCTTCGGCTACAACTGGAAGGTGGCTACAACCACATGTCCTTGCCCCGTCCAACCACCCTAAAATATAAGTAGAATGATGGAACCATTGTCACACTATTATTGTGAGATATACTGTTGTAAAATTGTACCAATCAACCTGTACCAAACAACCTGTAACAACCTATATCAATAACATGTGCCAACATGTACCTCAACCTGTACCATAAACAAATGCATCAACCATGCACCAAAACTGTACAAATAACCTGTCACGACAACCTCAACCAAAAGCCCCTTTTTTCTCTTATAAAGTTATGTTGCCGCGGTTTTATTGCCGCGAATCCACTGCCTTGATTTTTCTGCCACACTTTTTCTGCTGCGGTTTTTCTGCCGCACTTTTTCTTCCGCAGTTTTCCTACCGCACTTTTCCTGCCTCGGTTTTCTTGTCACACTTTTTCTGATGCAATTTTTCTACCGTAGTTTTTCTTCCGCACTTTTTCTGTCGCACTTTTCCTGCCGCACTTTTTCTGCTGCAATTTTTCTCTATCAATAATACTTGCCCAAATAACATTTCACAAAAATATATATTCAATGATATTCAAGTGTGATTTGAATGAGAGACCCTTGCCTCTTATTTATATTTTTATGTAGCTTCCTTAAGGGGTTACCTTCTAACCATCTTAACCCACTTTCTTTAGTTTAGGGTTAACCCACTTATAACCACTTGTCCACTTAACTTAACCACTTTCCATAATTAGTAAGTTCTTCATTAACTTTATTATTTAAATCATTTCTTTTGCATCCTCTTTGACTTATAGTACACTCATCACTTCACTTTATTATTTAAATAATTTCTTCTTTGCAAACACTTTGACTACTTTGACCTTTTGGGGCTTCTAGATGACTCATGAGGGTTCTCCAACTTCACATGGCCATAAATCTCTAACCGTGAGGAGTTATGTGACATTCCACATACCACCAGAAATGTCATGACATGTACTATCCATCTAGAATAGTTTTACCTACAAATATATCAAAACTCATACCATTATCCATAAAAAAAACTTGGTTCCATTACCCAAACCTTTGTGCTACCGGACTTTCTTCAAGGGTTGACATCAATGGCAACCAACCCAATTAATCAACAATATCCCCCTTTGGCATCGATGGCAACACTCTGATGCAATACTGAAGTCATATCACTCATGCTCTTTTTGTGACCATCGCTCCCCCTGGAACCATGCCTCTGTGCTTTGTATCTGATAAATCTCTCCCCCTTTGTCATCAATGGAAAATGTATCTTTCCATCTGGCCCCAACTAAACTGTCCTTGGGGATACTCCCCCTCACTGAACTCTTCCTGAAACTGATATCCCGACCTGAACTGTCTTCTTTATGGTGATTCCTCGTGTAAATATAAGACATATAAGATAAGCATTCAAAATCATTCATTTTGGAGTAGAAATTACTCTGAGTCTCTGGTGAAAATACTCAAAGGCTTCCCGTGGAAGCGGTTTTGTAAAGATGTTTGCCACTTGTTCTTTTATGCCCACATATTCAACTTTGATGTTCTTCTCTGCAACTTGTTCCCGTATAAAGTGATACTTGATTGGGATGTTCTTCGTCTTGGAGTGCATCACAGAGTTCTTTGAGATACTGATGGCACTTGTATTATCACAATAGATTGGAATTGGATCATCATACTCAACCTGTATATCTATCAGAGTTTGTTTCATCCATAGAACCTGTGCACAACATCCTACTACTGCAATATACTTTGTTTCAGTTGTAGATAATTATATTAATGATTGTTTCTTGCTTATCCAAGATACTAAACACTCACCCAAGTAGAACGCTGCTCCATTGGTGCTTCGTCGGTCATCAATGCAACCTGTCCAATCTACATCTATGTAGACAATAAGTGATAAATCCTTTCTTTTTGGATACCATAATCCAAAATCTTTTGTTTCTTTGAGATATTTGAAAATCCTCTTCACTGCTAAGACACGTGATTCCTTTGGTGCTGCTTGAAATCGTGACACATGTCCAACTGCCTGCATTACATCTGGTCTAGATGATGTCACATATAGTAAGCTACCAATCATTGACTTGTATTACTATGGTTTGTAGACTTTGAATCATCATCTTTGATGAACTTGAAACATGTTTGCATAGGAGTGGTAACTGGTTTGCAATCTTCCATTCTGAACCTCTTTAGCCTTTCTCTGATATACTTAGTTTGAGAAATAAAAATTTATTGGTTGTTTTGGCGTATCTGAAGAACCAGAAAGAAGGATAGTTCTTCGAGTAATGACATTTCAAATTTATTCTACATATCCTTTTTAAATTTCTATCTTAACCTATCATCACTGCTTCCAAAAATAATATCATCAACATAAAATTCAATTAATAAAATACTATCTTGAGTTACCTTGATGTAGAGGTTGTTGGTTGCACTTCCTTTTCTGAACTCTGATTGTTGTAGATATTTATCCAATCAACAGTACCATGCTCTAGGAGCTTGTTTTAGACCATACAAGGCATTCTTTAATTTGCACACGTAATCTACATTCTCTGACAACTAAAATCCTTTTGGTTGTTCTATGTAGACTTGTTCTTCATCTTATGCTTCTTCTTTGTAAAGTTGTTCCATTGATTCATTTTCTTCATCCTTTAATTTTTTTCCACCTGTTTCATCAATTGTTACATTGATGTTTTCCACAACTTTGTTCAACCTCAGATTGTAACACTTGTATGCTTTCCTTGTACTTGAGTAACTAACAAGTACTCCTTTGTCCACACAAGAGTCAAAAATTCCCATTCTGCCATCTTCCCTTCTGATGTAGCATTTTCTTCCAAATACTCTGAAGTGCTTCAGATTTTTTGGTCTTCCTTTCCATAGCATTACTCTATTTTGAATGTGAACTATTGTTGTTACACATGATTTTGGTCATCTTGGTGATGTCTTAACAATGGTGTATTCAGGCTCCCAACAAGGACTTTTTGCCTGAGAAAAGTGGCCCTTGTCTCCTTCCAGAAAACATATTTTCAAAGTGAGTTTGCAGGCTGCATATGACCTAGGGTGTGAGAATCCCTCATTCTCGCAGGCCACCTACACCTAGGGTGCGAACTTCTCATAGTTTGCTCCATACATAGGGTGCGAACCTGTTTTCAAGCTTGGAAAAGAGAAGAGGTCTCGAGGGTTCTAGAAGGGAATCTTCTAGAAAATGAGTTGGCATTCGTATGGTTGTCATTTTACTGACTTCTCAGATTTTATGGGATCATCCTCATCCATGTAACCATCTCTCCTTCTCCTA
Organism: Picea engelmannii; assembly: GCA_009831015.1. Taxonomy (NCBI): domain Eukaryota; kingdom Viridiplantae; phylum Streptophyta; class Pinopsida; order Pinales; family Pinaceae; genus Picea; species Picea engelmannii. The sequence goes on along the minus strand of ML782365.1, from coordinate 51,612 downwards.
TATATTGAAAGGTTTCTCATGGAAAAGGTTAAGCAAGATTGAATGAAGAATTGATGTAAGAATTGTGTGAAGAACCCTGCTTGGACAGAGGCTTGAAGGCTCTAGTTGGTCTATCAAGAGGAATTGGATCTTCTTCATGCAAGCATAGAGCAAGTGTGTGTGTTGGAACCAAGGGTCACCTGAAAGGAAGCTTGCGACATCAAGGCGATCAGGTTGTATCTTCTACTTTCAATTAATATAATACAACGACATGTCCCTTTCCCATAAAGTCACTCTTACTTTATTGTGTAATTCCTTGATCATATGCATAAGTTGACGTTGAATACATTTTTCTATCTTCACTTTGGTTTGTTTGTTTTATCTTGGTCTTGACCTCATGAGAGCACCGAAGCAAAGCGGGAGCAACAGAGACCTAAGGAAGCGATATAAAGGTATGCCACTTATTCCTCCTTATTAGTAGATTCAATGATTGCAACTTAGGGAAAGAGTCATGTCATGTCCTGTTTTGTTCTAGATCCAGGTGGATCTAGGGAGATCTGTTAGTGTCTGTACCTACCGATTAGTCCGATAACAAAATTGACGACTCCACTGGGGATGCAACCCATTTTTTTTGGTGATTTTTGGTGTTTTTCCTTGGCCATTTGCTCTTACCTTACCATTTTTCATTTCTATCAATCTCTGAGTCTTGAGGAGACCCTGACAGACTCTCTAGGTCCATCCTTCAATTTTTTTTCTCTTCTTTCCAAATTTTGCCTAGTTTCAGTCATTCTCACACTAAACCCTGTTCTGGCCTGCGAGAACTACTGGAGTTCGCACCCTACTGTGCAGTCCAGTGCAAACATCTCGCACTTTGCTTGTGGCCAACCTGCGAGAATGCTCCATTCTCGCACTATACACTACTGCTTACCTGCGAACCCATTTTGAAAATTTTGGGGATTAAGGTCTTTTGTCTGCTCAGATGCCCAGACTTGTATGTGTGCCTAAAGAGAACTTCTTAGGCCACTGATTGATTGTTTCTTGACTTCAGATTTTGTGAATGATTAGTCTTCGGAAATTGAAAGCTCTTCTTGTTCATTTTTCTCAACTGTTATCTCTTGACCTTATCTTAACAAGGATATAATCTCAGGTCCTAAAATCTGAGTGCTTGTTTGGTTGGGAGCCGGTGATTGGTTTAAAAGTTGGGATTAATTGTCTTTCTCAATTGCTCATTGCTTGGAAAATTGTTGCCCGCATGCATTTGAAAAGACTAGTCTTGTCTGCTTGTTATGTTTGTCTTCATTGAAAGATTGGTTTGGGATTTGTTGTATATTGCTTTTCATTAGTTGTTGGTTTTTCTTAGTTTCACCATTGTTGTGTGGTTTCTATTGAAAATTAAAAAACATTTTTCTTTTAAAAAACAATTTTTTATATTGAAAATATTTGCATTCAATTGTTGAAATAGAACGAATAGAGAATTGGCATTGGTTGTGATTTTTTGATATTGCATTTTCAAAGAAGATTATATATCGTAGTTCAAGATTGTTCCAGAAAACTCCTCTTTCCCTCCCGTAAATAGGATTCATCGAACAAGAATTGAGTTTTTTCATTCCTATCTATGCATTGTTGGGTCAGAGTCACGCACAACATTAGTTTCATTTATGTCTCCTTTGAGTAATAACAACCCTTAATAATATCGTGCAAATTTTAAAATTTAACTAGTAACTCTTTTCTAGGACTCTATTACACCAACATTAGCTAGTCTAGAGCTTTGGAATAAGGCAGAGAGATACACTCTCCAAAGCACAAAACACACAATATCATCTTGTGTTAAGGAGTGTCAAATTTTATTTGCAACATTTTATCCTGGGAAGCCCTTCTCACACAAGGGTCAAACCCGAGGTCGCATTGATATTGACAGAGTTACTCACCCTGCTTCGTTGATATCGGTGTAGAGATTGCACGTACTACGGGGGTCACTTGAAGGTATACCCACAATGATGAGTGGAAGCCTTTCAAGTTGATTTCGAGCTAGATACCCTGCCCTTGCGTGTGGATCGGACTGTCGACTGTCCCCCAAGGATTTATTGTTGTTGGTGGTAACCTTAGTGGCCTATCTTCTTAGGGTCTTACACAAGGTGACTGTGAAGGGGCAAGTTTTCACTGTACCTGGAATTGACGTTGGCCAAAATCACTCGAGCTCCTTGGAGGGTATACCCACGATTATGTGTGGGAGCTTGCACCAGAGTGTAAGTCCGTTAAGCAGGTCGTCAACGTAACTTTTCCACCCTAGCCCAACCCCTTCTCGTCTCGTTGTTGCAACATTGGATTTCATCACCAACTGGTGACTTCGGAATTAGAAGGTCTTGTTTGCTCGGTGTTGTTTTCTAGATTTTTCACTAGCGCATGTTGTTTGTTTACCCAGGTGGACCATAGAATTTTCTTCGTAAGTTTTTACCTCATTCACAATTGACCCTCCACGTCACTCACGTAGAATGCAAGGCTTACCCCCAGAAAATATGGAAGGTTCTCAACCCTTGCCTACCATCTCACCGGAGGGCTCTCCTCAATAGAGTGAAGTCCAAGACGTCACCACTCCACAAGTGGAAAGAACTGACTCTCTAGAACGGTCCCGAATTACCAATTCTCGAGAGGACTTTCAACTTCATCCCGATTCTGAGAGACGTATTATGCGAGTAAATTCTTCTGGAGACTTGGTTGTTTTGTCTTCTGGATCACCAACTGGACCTTTTCCAGGACCTGAGGGTTAAGATCCTTTTTGGACTACTGGTGTTTTTAGACGGGATCTCTTTGGCTCAGGAGCAGGCGTTGAAATCACTGTCTCACCTGCGTTCCCCGAAACCTCTAACCCAGACGTAGTACCTTTTACTACTGCTTATTATTTCCTCGGTACAGAAGCTCCGAGAGCTAACCACATCTTGACTCTCCCTTTACAAATGGTCATTACACAGATACTACGAGTCTTCACACCGGGGTTACCGCAGCTAGCCAAGGCCCTATTGGTATGTCGCTTTCGCCCAGAGTCACCCCGACTCTTCCACCCGGATACCGTGCGTTGAATGCCTCTATTCTCATTCCTACGCACATCACATACGAAACTCCTAGTGGTCCCTCTTCGTCTGGGCACTCTCCTCCTGGTTTCATCCCGACACTTCCTCCACCCCCTTTCAAAGGACCTTTTCCATCCTCTATCGGAGGCGGTGATCCTAGTGGAACCATGCCGTCGTTCACACCAAATCACCAGATTCCTGTTAGTGGACAATTTCACCAAGGAGGCCCAACTCAACCCCCTCTTGCAGGGAAAATCCCAACTGGAACACAACCCCCGATTGGAACACAACCCCCGATCGGAGCACAACCCCCACCGACCCCACCCTATGGACAAAACATACCTCCATCCTTGGCCCAGTATTGAAACCATCTGATACAACATAATCCTCAATCGACTGGGGGGCAACAGCCTCCAACTACATCCGTTATACCCCCTAGTATTGGCCAACCATATCCAGGTACGTCCAATCCTATTTGGGGCTCGAATGCTCAACCCCACACCCCTGTTCAAGGATACAATCCCATGAGTTACTTTCCTCCACAACAACCACTGAATCTGCCTGGGTCTTCGCATTATATGTAGACTGCTTATGGTCCCACTGGTTTGCCGACGGGACTCCCTCCCCAAAGCCACCAGTACCAGCATGTGAATAGACAGTTACCTTTTTTAGCCACTTTGGACCTCCCAGATCTGTCGAGGATTTTAAACGATCTGATCCGTCACTCTCCCCAATGGCCCACCATACCGGCCAAACTACCATCCGACATCCCTAAATTCGATGGCAAAGCGGGAGAGGACCCCAACAATCACATCATGACTTTTCACCTTTGGTGCTCATCCAACTCCTTGATGGATGACTCTATTCGTTTACGCCTTTTTCAACGAACTCTCACGGGTTCTGCCGCGAAGTGGTATATAGAATTACCACAAGGTTTCTTTGCCGACTTCAACACCCTCGCTATGGATTTTCTCACCCACTACCAATTACCAATTCGCTATGAAACAGGGTTCGAGATTTTGAGTTCTTTTAAACAAACCAAAGCCACTCATATCTCCGATCACATTCATGAATGGCGACGGAGACGACGTCTCATCAAACTCGAACTTCTCGATCAGTTGTTGGAAGAATGGTTCACGAAATCATTTGTGAACGACATCGATCGTGACATCGCCATGGGTGGAGTTGTCACAGAAGAACATGCCATTAGTCGTGCTCAATACCTTGACCTCATTTACTCACAAATGGGTACTCTTTACGACTTATTCCCTAATGCACCTCGTCCTTATACTTCTGCCACTTCAACTACTCCTGTTGCTTCTCATGCGACCGACGGTGTGATTGGCACTTTCCATGCCCAACCGCATTCCATCCAAACCTCCAGCAACAACCCCAAACCCATTTCTTCTAATGTTCAAAATGCTTTGTCTCCTACCCCTCCCACCGGCAAGACTTCTGAGGTAAATGTTGTTCAATCTACCCCCGTTGGTAAAAACAAATCCAGAAAAGGAAAGGGTAAGAATAAGGAGGACAAAAATAATTTGCAAGCAGAAAGAACCAAAACACCACCTGTTGATGATAGGGATAAGCGCAAACCCCGATACCCTTGTCTTATCTGTGGTGATGATCACTACACTAAGGATTGTCCATGACGAGATGAGTTTACTAAGTTCCTTCAAGGGACCCCGAAACCACCCACTCTAGCCGTATTGTCACAACCCTTCCCTTCTCAACAATAGGCCTAATTGGTCATTCTCGACCAACCCTCCCCCTCCAATACATCCTATGTTTTAATGTGTATAGGAGATTCAAAGCAAAATGACATCGCACTTACCATTTGAGCCAAAGATTATTCCTCCTCTAAAGAGACGGTTGATGCTATACCTCCTTCATTGATCCAACCATCTCCCATGACTCCACCTACCAACAGTCCTCTTCATCTCGAACGACCGAGCCTCGACACAGTCCTTCGCCCTCCTCCAAAGGGCATTGTTCGAAAATCGACTTTCAATCCTCATGCTCGTGCTGCCCAGAACTACAACATTGTTGAAGATCTGGCCCAAGCACCATCCGCGATGTCAACCCTCGAAGTCCTTCAAAGTTGTCCTACACAACGGAAGGCACTGTTGAAAGCTATCGGTGGAATCGACCCCACGGATACAAATTTAATAATTTTTGACTTGGAAGATCACATTCAAAGGTTACCCCCTCAACTCCCATTCCAAATACAAGTTATTGTCTTTGAAAAAAACATTTGTAGACCTGTTATCGATGAGGGTGCCTCGACGTGTGTCATGTCTATTATCTGCTGGAAAGCCATCGACTCTCCCTCTTTGAATGATTCCCACAACACACTCAACTCCTTTAATGGCTCCGGTTTTAAACCTTACGGCATCCTCCCTTCGTTTCCAAACACATTAGAAGGAAAAACGGTCCAAGTTGAAGTGGAAGTCTTTAACGCTCTTCTCAATTACAATCTTCTGCTTGGTCGTAGCTGGATTGATTCCATGCGCGCGGTTGTGTCGACTCTTTTTCGTGTTGTACGTTTCCCACATCAAGGAAAGGTAATTACCGTTGACCAATTAGCCTTCTTTAACTCAGATACGTGTATTGGCAATGTACCGTTCATCGCCAAAACCCCCCTCGGATACGAGAACGTTGGTGTGGGTCTTCTTAAAGACTCCTCGTTAATGGGTACTTTCCCCATCCCACCACCCGATTTTCCACACTCATCTGTCGCTTCGATCAACATGATCTCCACCTCTATTCACGGAACCCCTGCATCTCACGACCAATGGATGGTACCCGACCCCGACGATCATCTTCATTACGGAGACAAAATGTCGTTAAGCCCGGTCGAATCTGCCTATCAGGCCATTCAATCGACAACTCCTTCTACCCCCTCTCTTGGTGATTTATCTCCAAATTCGTTCCGCGTCATTTTTCCCATGGACGAAATGATTATGTCTGTTATGGAAGACACCCCCTGGGACGATGGACATCATCGTTCCATCCTCTTCCTGGAACAACACACCATCGAGAGCTACCAACGGATCTCGACCCCATTGACCATTGTCGTCATTTCCACTATTCCCGAGTCTACACATAATGTGTTTTCCGAAGGGAACTTAAGCAATATCTCACCCACCATTCCCCTCGACATATCCATAAAACCTGGAATTGTCGAAAATGTGCACATCAGAGCTTCGTGTTCCCCTGACGAAATCGTCACCTACCAGTCACTTTTCAAATAATTTCGTGATGTCTTTGCCTGGAGCTATGAAGAAATGCCAGGTATTAACCCCGACATTGTGATACACGAGATCAAGACATACCCAGACGCTAAACCAATCCGGCAATGCCTTCATTCGGTCCACCCACGTAAAGTGGTCACTATCAAGATGGAAGTCGAGAAACTTCTCAAAGCCGGTTTTATTTACCCAGTGGCTCTCACTGACTAGGTTTCTAATCTTGTCTCGATCGACAAGAAACAAGGCACAATTCACGTGTGCGTTGATTATAGGGATATTAACAAAGCATGTCCTAAAGACAACTTTCCTACCCCCTTCGTCGACCAGATTGTCGATGATTGTGCCGAAAGTGAAATCTTCTCTCTGATGGATGGTTTCTCTGGATATAATCAAATCAATATTGTTCCCGAGGACCAACACAAAACCACTTTTATTTGTCCTTGGGGCACTTTTGCCTATCGAAAACTTCCTTTCGGTCTCAAAAACGCTGGCGCAACCTTTCAGCGCGCTATGTCTTATGCCTTCCATGATATCAAGCACATCGTGCAACCTTATCTTGATGACTTACCCGATCATTCCATGCGCCAGGTCGATCATCCAATACACCTCCGAGCCATTTTCCTCCGATGTCGGTTCTACCATATACGCTTGAATCCTCACAAATGCGTTTTCTGCGTAGAATCCGACTGACTTCTAGGCTTTATTGTTTCACGTCAAGGGATCCAGGTAGATCCTTTGAAGGTTGAGGCGATTCTCAATCTCCCTCCTCCTTCTTCACTTCGCCAGTTACAAAGTTTGCAAGGGAAAGAAAACTTTCTTCGTCATTTCATCCCAAACTATGCCGAGATAACTCTTGGATTTACATGACTACTGAAAAAGGGGTCCGAGTTCGTATGGGATACCATCGCAAACAAAGATTTCGAAGCTCTGAAACTGTCCCTGACATGTGCTCCGCTTCTTTTCCCCCTTGATTACAGCCGCGATTACTTCCTCTACCTCGCAGCCTCGGATTACACCATCGCTATGGTTCTCATCCAGGAGGATGATTCTCATGATGAACATGTCATCTATTACTTGAGTCGAAGCCTAACGCCTACCAAAACCAAGTATTTACATGTCGAAAAACTGGCCTTGGCAGCCGTCCAAACAGTTCAACGTTTCCGACACTATATCCTCTCTCATAAGACTACGATAATTTCTACCTGCAACCCTATGCAACACATTCTCACACGTCAACTGCTAGGGGGAAAATACTCCAAATGGATCGTGATACTCCAGGAGTTTGACTTGGAATTCGAACGCGCTAAGTCCAAGAAATCCTTAGTGTTTTCCGAGTTGATATGCAACTTTCCCTACTCTGAGACGGAAAAGGTGGCAGCCGATTCATTACCTGATGAATCCTTTTCGTGATTAGTTTCGATGATGTTTGGTGCGGAGATATCATCATATATCTCCAAACCCAGACTTTCTGGCCCAATTTGTCTAGTACCGACCACCATCGAATACGCTACCAAGCCCGTTAGTATATTATCCTCAGTGATACTCTTTATCGTCGTGGGATTGACTCAGTTTTTCGATGCTGCCTCACGTTTGACGAGGCCGAGAAAGCCCTAAATGACTGCCATTCTGGAGTTTGTGGTGGTCACATGTCTGGGTATGCCACTGCACATAAAATCTTGCGAGCTGGGTATTTTTGGCCCTCTTTATTTAACGATTGTATCATTGTCGTCCAAAAATGCCACGCTTGCCAGACCTACAACCATAAAATACGATCACATCTCGCTCATCTTCACCCTGTGGTCTCTGTCGGTCCTTTTGCGAAATGGGGTATCGATTTCATGACATGTCACCCTCACTCGACGGGGGGGCATGGATACATTATTGTAGCCATAGACTATTTTACGAAATGGACTGAGGCGATGCTAACATTTGAAAATACCAGGAAGACCGCAACATTATTCATATTCAATCATATCATAGCTTGTTTTGGTGTTCCTTAGGCTATCGTCACCGATCATGGTAGCCACTTTAGAAACTTCATGATGTCCGAACTCACTGAAAAGTTGGGTCTTCTCCATGAAAACTCAACGCCCTATTACCCACAAGTCAACGACCAAGTCGAAGTGATTAATAAAGTCCTCGTCACCATGCTTCGACGAATGATAGGGATCCACAAAACGAGTTGGCACACAATGTTGTTTTCAACATTGTGGGCTTACCAGACGTCCGTTAAGTCTGCTACAGGTTTTACACCATTCCGGTTAGTCTATGGTCTAGAAGCCAGCATGTCGATTGAATGTGAGATACCCTCCCTAAAACTAGCCGTCGAACTCCTACCAAATACTTCTGCCGAAGATGAATGTCTGTTGTATCTTATGTGATTAGACGAAACTCTACGCGACGCTACCCTAGTCATAGAAGCCCAGAAGAAGCATGTCAAGGCCCAATACAACAAACATGTCAAGCCCCACGTTTTCTCCGAAGGTGATCTGGTTCTCCTTTATGAACAAGATCAAGATATGCTAGGAGCTGGAAAGTTTGAAGCTATGTGGCGAAGTCCTTACATCGTCAGACGAGTTCTGGAGAAATGAGCTTACGAGTTAGTATATTATGATGGTATCCCTTTGAGTGAACCCAGAAATGGGTTGTACTTAAAGAAGTACTATGCCTAAGATCACCTGTGCATGAGTACTTGTATTTTATTGTATCATACTTCTTGTGTGTTACTATAGTATGTTTTTTTTCGTTATTTGGTCTCTACCCTTATGTTACGTTGTGTTTGGTTTCCAGATGTCGGAGTCTTCGCTACCCCACATTGGCTTCGCTAATGGCGCTAGTCGTAGTACTCAGAACCTTGCTTCTGCTGCTTGGGCAATTTACGCCCCTACAAATGATCTTATCACTCTACGAGGTGTGTGTCTCGGCCGTGCGACCAACAATATTGCAGAGTATAGCGTCGTTATCGAATTATTGATTGATGCTATCTCGATTGGTATCCATCACTTGGTTGTACAACTCGATTCACAACTAGTGGTACTACAGTTAAGTAATGTCTATGCTATTCGAAGTCCTACTTTATTGCGGGTGTATTTATGAATTCGCCTCTTGGAACGTTATTTTGATTATATTGAGTATCAACATATTCCTAGATGTCTAAATACATTAAATGATGCATTAGCTAACTATGAATTAGACAGACATTTGGGCCATTTATAAACCAATCACATCACATGTATCACATCACACAAGATAAGCCGGTAGAAGCCGTATATATGTATATAACGATCAAAAGTTTTTTACAAAAAGTTATGTCCAAGGACCAAAATTTCAAAGTCTAAAGCTCGTAGCTTATACAAAGTAATGTCATGGGTGATGCTCGCGATAACACACAACTGCCCGGGCAACCCTACGAAGCAGTCGGCCAATAGACTCTGACACGCCCACCGTATGGCGTTGATAACGCCGAGGGACCTCTCCAATAAGCATGTCCGGAATGTCAGTAGTCAACCCCTCTAAGTTTTGCTCCACTGCCTTATAATCTTCAACGCCCCATTGTGGCACTAGAGCCACCTCTCCTCGTCTCTGAATAGGAGAGGTAACCAGAGGTTGATATGCTCCCACGTCTGTGTCGTCAAAAAGAGTTTTTGTAATTAGACCTTGGACAAACATAAAAACATTGCATATGATAAAACTCACAAAAACATTTAAAAAGTGAAAAAATGTGTATTTCTTACCTAGATCTCCCCACTGAGCGTCCTCAGGTAAGGCCAAATCCGGATCCCCTCGAAAATCCAACCTGACATAGGCATAATCGTCGACCATCAACACTGTGGCCGCAACCAGTCAAAGAAGGAATCATTATATTTGATGATAGGCCTAGCTACATGTCGGGCCATGAGGTTGCACCATTCAGCATCCTCGGATCCTGTGGGGCCAGTAAACCCCACTCAACCTGTAATCTCAGCAAGGGAACCCTCTCGAGAAAGAAGGACACCAAAAGTGATCCGTACCCGAATTTCTTCAGGTTACCTCTCCTACATTTTTTCAACTGCCTCTTCATACTGTGGAGGACTGTGTCCGCCCAGTTAAAGACTTGTGGGTCTGTACACTCGATGGGATACTGGAAGTAGCTCTAGAGAGCCATGTGTGGAGCAGCGCTCCCAGCCATACAAGAAATGGTGTACAAGATGGTGCGAAGGGTCAAATCCTAGACCCCCCAAATGGCCACCTTTCCTTTGCTTCTTTCCGCCTCTAGAACACAGTACTGACGACAATACTCACTCATAGGCAACCCACCACCTCGGATACCGGTCAAGCTAGCGTGGTACCCACGCCGTGACAGTCCTATTAGGAAGTAAACGTCCTCGATATCCAAGGACAATGTGTGGACCACCACGTGGAATACTTGTTGGTCCACGTCCCACATATGAACGAGGTACTCCAACAACCTGACTTGGTCCCTCATGCCCGGGATCCGAAAGAATTTCAAGAGACCACAGTCTCGAAGAGAGGAAACGATGCCCGGGTCATTCCTGGCAATAACATCATCCTCTTCATGCTCTCTTTCGTGCCACTCCAACATCGTGATGGTTAAATGCCTGCATAGGAACCATAAGAAGAGAGTCAACAACTCATTTCAAGCCTTGGCACATTTTTCATTGAGCAAAAATCAAAGTAAATTTTCATTTTGCAACCCTCGCAGGTGCCCCTTTAGCACAGTGCAAGGTTCTCGCAGGTTCCTTTGGGGCCACCTGCGAGAATCATGCATTCTTGCAGGTCCCGTATGGCTAGCCTGCGAGAATGCCTAGGCGCAAGTTTTGGCCCTAAAACAAACTCAAAAACTTGAAATTTGCCAATGAAAACAAAAAATTGAACCATGAAAAGGTAGAAGATAGAGAGCTTACCTCGCCGACGGAGACGGTTCGCCAAATGGTTGCTTGTACCTTCCGCAATCGAGCACCGAAATTCAAGGACAAAAGAGGGGTTTTGGGCTAAATTCTTGGCAAAGCCACAATGACTATGGTAAAATCCCTTTTACCCACTTATATTTACTTTTTACCATATTTGTTGATTTTAATGTTGTTTTATTTCATCAAACCTAATGCCTAATAGCCCTATGAGTGAGACTTTTTGCAGATATAACGACTTTGAAGTCCACATGAAGGAGTACATATGTTTTTCTCTTTTTCATCGCATGCTTAATTGTTTTTTATGGTTTTTAGACAAAACCTCGAGCTTGGTCTTTGTTCGTTCTCACGCTCGAAAATACATGAGAACGTAATCGAGCACACTTTTATCACTTATACGAAAAAGGAACCCCCTAGAGTCCTCTTTAAGCTCTTTTCAGACTCTCTAAACACGAAAAGATTGCTGAGCGATCTTGCTATTTTCACGCTCGTTAAAGTATTTGAAGAAAGCGTCTGTTGAGCGATAATTTATCTCTTTTTCGGTCTCATCAGACTACTTTACGAAAAAAGAACTGAGAGAGTTCTCTTTTGAGTGTTTTTCCAGACTCTATAATCATGAAAAACCTTTGAGTTTTCTATCTTTGGACTCGTTAAACAAACATCGAAAGACCCGTAATGGGAGCGAACCACTCCTTCCCAGGGTTCGTTAAACATACTCCGAGGGACTCGTCCGAAGGATGAGCTTACATCAACAAGCATATGTTATCCTCCTCAAGCTTGCGTAAAAATAAAGAGGTACTCGCCAGAAATGGTGGGGGGAAATTTGGGAAAGGGATGTGTTTTCGTATTCATATTATTGGCAGTAAGTGTCGCTCTTGAACATGACACCCCCTATTCACTATTTGAATCTGGTTTGGGAAATCCATTTGTCTTTCATTTGACTTGCTACAGGGTCATATCATGAGTCGTCTCTGAGTCAGTGCTGCGAAATCCATGGTCGTGTTGTAAATATGTTCAAGAGAAGTTCATCTAAAAACTTTATTTGAGTCAGCCATTTGCAGTTGTCCATTCTTACCAAGTCGACCTTCCCTATGTCCATTGTCATCTATATTCATACTCTGTTTCACCTTCAAAATCTGTTACTTATTTCGTGTCATTGATGGGTGATACATCAAGGCCCTCCTGTGACGAGTCTTGTCCCGTCGACTCTAGCTCATTATCTGGAAACAAGACTTAGAAATTGTTTGGTACCTTGGAACTTGCATGCCTCAATGGCAGGTTCTCTCGCTTTCGACAGTGGGTTTTCATTATTGACCCCTGATCGAGAGGTTCCGTTCAATGTTCGACCTCAACTCATTTATTCACATTCATTGGATTTTACTAGTGTACCTTGGGAGTCATTGACATTAATGGTGATTTCCCTCGCACTTGTTAACGGTTTCATCAATGACCGATAATCAAGTGGTTTCTACCATGTTCGACTTCGGCACATGTAATCACATGGTTAGATTCGTACTTTCAGGTGATGGGATTGAAGACCCTGGATTTCATCTTTTTTATCCAGACTGCGATGGAGTATGTATGATTTGCATCGGCACATAGATCCACTTTGTATGTCACGTGGCTATGTCGTCCTAATTTGAGTCTTCTCGCATAGATCCACAGTGTATTCCTGGTGGCTATGCAGTATTTGTTGACGGCATGGATCCACGGTGTATGATTGGTGGCCATGACCCACGTTCATGATGTCATCCATTTGTGATCTGAGTATGGGAATGCCTACCTCAGAACTGGTATTATATTCTGCAGATGCTTGGTTGTTTGCAGGTTTCTGATTAGGTGCACTCTTGGTTTCTGACACACACACACAGTTTACAAAGTATTTCCACTGTCACTAATTCCGGCCTCATACTTTTGGGGGCATTCTGTTACACATGATTTTGGTCGTCTTGGTGATGTCTTAACAATGGTGTATTCAGGCTCCCAACAAGGACTTTTTGCCTGAGAAAAGTGGCCCTTGTCTCCTTCCAGAAAACATATTTTCAAAGTGAGTTCGCAGGCTGCATATGACCTAGGGTGCGAGAATCCCTCATTCTCACAGGCCACCTACACCTAGGGTGCGAACTTCTCACAGTTTGCTCCATACATAGGGTGCGAACTTGTTTTCAAGCTTGGAAAAGAGAAGAGGTCTCGAGGGTTCTAGAAGGGAATCTTCTAGAAAATGAGTTGGCATTCGTATGGTTGTCATTTTACTGACTTCTCAGATTTTATGGGATCATCCTCATCCATGTAACCATCTCTCCTTCTCCTATATATTGAAAGGTTCTTATGAAAAGGTTAAGCAAGATTGAATGAAGAATTGATGTAAGAATTGTGTGAAGAACCCTACTTGGACAGAGGCTTGAAGGCTCTAGTTGGTCTATCAAGAGGAATTGGATCTTCTTCATGCAAGCATAGAGCAAGTGTGTGTGTTGGAACCAAGGGTCACCTGAAAGGAAGCTTGCGACATCAAGACGATCAGGTTGTATCTTCTACTTTCAATTAATATAATACAACGACATGTTCCTTTCCCATAAAGTCACTCTTACTTTATTGTGCAATTCCTTGATCATATGCATAAGTTGACGTTGAATACATTTTGCTATCTTCACTTTGGTTGGTTTGTGTTGTCTTGGTCTTGACCTCACGAGAACACCGGAGCGAAGCGGGAGAAACAGAGACCTAAGGAAGCGATATAAATGTATGCCACTTATTCCTCCTTATTAGTAAATTCAATGATTGCAACTTAGGGAAAGAGTCATGTCCTGTCCTATTTTGTTCTAGATCCAGGTGGATCTAGGGAGATCTGTTAGTGTCCACACCTACCGATTAGTCCAATAACAATTGTATGCACTACATGTGTCCAAAAAATATCTGTCAAATTTGAATCCATTAGCATTGTTCGAGCCATTTCTTGTGTAATTATCATCCATTATGATAATGTTCCTTTGTCTCTGAACCACTCTCTCAACCAATCTATGAATCCATGCTCTCATCCACTGTCATATATCTGTCCAAACCTACTAAGTGTTCTTATGAATCCATCTCTGTCCATACTGTCCAAGACTTTACTACACATTGTGCATAATGTTGACCCATTTACAACTGTACTATCATGAAGTATTCACTACTACAATTGATTGTACTTCTGCTAATTGACTGCTCTGGATCTGTCTATTCAAACTCTGCAAGCTGCTTGAAGGATGGTTCTTTGGTTTTTCACAGTTATTGCATAGACTCCCCTTGTCTAATATTCATGTTACCTAGGAGTCTCTAAGTCAGATGGCTCAGAACAATTCCTTCTCTGATGTGTATTCATCATCATCTTCATTGGTAGATTCATCATCTCTCTAAGCTCTGACTTCTTTCTTTATGTCCGCAGATTCATCTTTCACTACAATTCCTGGAAGTATAATCTCTTGAACCTGTTCCTTATTTACCTATCCTTCTTTTCTTTCAGTTGTTTTCTAAACCTTTCTGTATCTGACATATTTATTTTTCTCTGTAGAATTTTCTTCATCTCGTTTTATTGTCAATCTTGTGATCTCTGGGACCTGGTCTTTGCTCGCCTTTTCTTCGTGTTTTCTTATACATACTTTCTTACATCTAATATCAGTGTTCTCTTTCATGGAAGTATCGATCATGCTTCTACAATCACTAGCTATGTGTCCATAATTATGACATTTGTAACATTCAATGTTACATGGGGCCACATAGACATTTCTTTCTTGAATATTTATTTTATAATCCGTGCAATCTGCAGTCTTATGTCCAAAGTTAGTAAGATAAAAACAATGACCATAAAAGAATTTTTCATACTTGGGAGTGAATGATCTTCTTTGTGGCGTAGTCCTTCTGAATTTTTTCCTTGACTGATCATGATCATGATTGAAGCTTCTTTTTGGCTTGAACATAGATGGTCTTCTTGAAGATGTATCTTCAATAGTTTTCTTAGATTCTGGTTGATTGTGATTCCTTCCTTTGAATACTTCCACATAACTCTTTTTATTTTCTTCATTCTTCTTTTCTAGCAACCTAGAGTGCTTATCTTCATTCTCTATAACTAATGTGGATGTTTCTATCTTTTCAACGTTCTTGTTGAGCTTGACGATTTTACTTCTCAATGTGACAACTTCTTCTTCAAGCTTCTCAACCTCTTCTTTTTTCTTCATTATCTGAGACTTCATGAATTCTTCTGTACTTTTCGCTTCTTCAAGTTGAATTTTTAATGTGATTATTTCTTCTTCAAGTCCTTTCTCTTCTTGACCAAACTATGCCTCAAGCTGGTTTAGATCGTTAGTTCTTTCCTTAAGATGATCTGTCAATATCTTTTGTTTCATTTCTGCTTCTTCCTTCTGTGCTTCTATGTTGGCTTCCAAATACTTCTTTTGATATTTAAGATTTTCTTTGATCTTTCTGGCTTCTTCTAGCTGAGTTCTTAAGTTCTTGATGACCTGTTGGGCTTCTTTCAAAATGTGAACACTTTATTTTTTTTTCATCAATTCTTTCTTGAGTGACTTGTTTTCTTCTCTTAGTTCATCTAAAGAACTAATCAATTATGTTTCATAACTGTCTTCCTTTTCAATTAGTTTTTCTGTCTCATTTCCTTCATGGCATTCTATTTCAAGATGTACACGTTTTTCACAATTAAAGAAAAACAACATATCTCTGGTGATTATGTACTCTTCATATTCTAAATCTGTTTGACATGGTGAACATAATTCTTTTTGATCTGTATCTGCATCTTCTTTTGCATTTTCTGAGTTTGTGACGGGTGAAGAATATATGTCATGTAACTTATCCCAAAGTTCTTTGGCTGATGAACATTTACCAACCTTTTCTCTTACCGGATTAGGTAATCCTTCCCAGATGAAATCCATTGCTATTTTTTTATTCTTCTTTAATTCCTTCTTGGCTGCAGTGTTTTCCCTTTTTGAACTATCATATCCTGTAACAACTGATAGAAAAATATAATGTCCCTATGCCTGTAAAAATACTTTCTTCCTTCTGCTCCACATCTCATACTTAAAACCATTATGACCATTAAACATCAGTACTCCATTCTCAGAGTAATCCATGATCTCCTTCCAGTGGTTAAACTGTTTCCTGAAGGAACCAACTCTTATTCTAATTGTTGGATTACTAAGAAGGAGGGTGAATTAGTAATAGAGAAATGTAATCATTTTTCACCATAAAATGCAAGTATTATATCAATGTAGCATTATCATCCAATAGTTGCAGAGTAAATAAAAAATGAATAAATGAGCAATCACACACATACACAATACACTAGTGTTTTACGTTGAAACTCAAAGTGGGAGAAAACCACAGAATGTTTTTTCTTATATGTCTTTAAGAATTACATTCATTGGAAGCACCAACTTCCTTTGTTTTCCAACTGCAACTAGAAGGAGGCTTCAACCTCCTAGTTTCTCATGCTACAACCAGAGGGAAGCTCCAACTCCCCAATTCTCTGGCTACAACCAAAAGGAGGATACAACCTCCTATGTTCTTCGGCTACAACCAGAAGGTGGCTACAACCACCTGTCCTTGCCCCGCCCAACCGCCTTGAAATATAAGTAGAATGATGGAACCACTGTCACACTATCACTGTGAGATATATTGTTGTAAACATGTACCAATCAACCTGCACCAAACAACCTATAACAACCTGTACCAATAACCTATTCCAACATGTACCATACATCAACCTGTACCATAAACAAATGCATAAACCATGCACCAAACTTGTACAAATAACCTATCACAACAAACTCAACCAAAATCCCTTTTTATTTTTTCTTGTAGTGTTCTATTGTCGCAGTTTTGCTGCCACGAATCTAATTTTTCTGCCGCGATTTTTCTGTCGCAGTTTTTCTGCTGCAGTTTTTCTGCCGCACTTTTTCTGCTGCACTTTTCCTGCCGCACTTTTCCTACTGCACTTTTCCTGCTGCAATTTTTCTAACGCACTTTTCCTGCCACACTTTTCCTGCTGCAATTTTTCTCTATAAATAATACCTGCCCAAATAACCTTTCAAAAAAAAATATATTCAATGATATTCAAGTGTGATTTAAATGAGATACCCTTGCCTCTTATTTATAATTTTATGTAGCTTCCTCAAGGGGTTACCTTCTAACCATCTTAACCCACTTTCCTTATTTTAGGGTTAATCCACTTATAACCAATTGTCCACTTAACTTAACCACTTTCCATAATTAGTAAGTTCTCCATTAACTTTATTATTTAAATAATTTATTTTGTATCCTCTTTGAATTATAGTACACTCATCACTTCACTTTATTATTTAAATAATTTCTTTTTTGCAAACACTTTGACTACTTTGACCTTTTGGGGCTTCTAGATGACTCATGAGGGTTCTCCAACTTCACATGACCATAAATATCTAACTGTGAAGAGTTATGTGATGTTCCACATACCACCGGAAATGTCATGACATGTACTATCCATCTAGAATATTTTTACCTTCAAATATATCAAAAATCATATCATTATCCATCAAATAAAATTGGGTCCATTACCCAAACCTTTGTGCTACCAGAATTCGCTACCAGAGTTTATTCAAGGGTTGACATCAGTGAAAACCAACCCAAATAATCAACAAAGACCACTATCGAAAAAGGAAGAAAAATTACTCTTGCATATTTGAAAGAAGGTGTTTACTCTATATTAAAAGTAAAGGTGTTGATGACATCAAGTTAATTATCATTGCTATTATCCTAGAAGAAAGTGACAATTATATTAATCTTGAGTTGGTCAATGAATTACTAATATCCAAGTCAAATATAATTGAGAAGCTACTTTTTGACTAAAAACGTTATGATGTAAAAAATCTCAAGTTGAGAAGTTACTTTTTGACTAAAAAATTTATGATAAAAAATAATCTCAAGTCGAGAAGCTACTTTTTGACTAACATTACGATGTAAAAAAATCTGAAGTGTTGATTAGTGATTATATGTTCAAATTGTAGTTCAAGGTGTACTCTATGTGCGGAAACATCAACATCATTTTAGGTCAGACATAGATGGAAGCATCATGGTTCTTTCACTATGAATTTCAAAAGGAAACATTTGAAATTTTCCCATAATATGAAGAAGATAACAATGCAGGGCTTTGCATTGAAATCACACACAATATTTCCCTCATTAGAGGATATATACGATAAGGAGATGTTGCAATCGAATATGATGAGGAGTCACTACAACAAAATTATGAAGATTTAGAAGATTTTTTTTTTTTTAAATGAACGAAGTCCTTGTTGACGAAGACGAAGAAATTGGATTGTCAAGATGGAAAAGTTCACCAATTTCAACAACAAATGAAATGTAACATCCCCAGTTTTAATCCTCGTAATTATAATGTAATTGTGCAAATGCGATTTAGGTTGGTGAGCCAGCATGTTTTGGGCCAAAAATCTTTGAATGATTAATATGGTCGAGGGTTGAGCTAGTATTTTTGTACATTGAAAGTAATTAATAAAAATAAATTGCTCATTGCGATACGAGAGGGATGGTAATGATGGGGGGGGGTTATGATTCCACAAGAGAGGGGGCTAAAGGTTTCCCCATTTCTATTAATCCAATTCATTTCATATTAATGTTTATCTCATTAAAATTATGAAAGGAAGCATTTAATACATGTAAGAGTGGTTAGTGGGAAAATTCATCTCACTAATTTTTGACAACAAGGGCTAAGTACAACCACTTTTTGAGAAAGGTGAGAGTCAAATCTTGCATGAGAAAAAAAGGAAATTCGAGTGGGTTTTTGGATAATTTTTACAAGCATGTTTTGGGTAGCTAGAGGGGAGCTTGGTGTTGGGGAAAAAACACCAACTTTTGATCCAGATTATATTGAGAACGACATGAAGGTAGTGATATAACAAGGAAACACATAAATATATTGCAAGAAACACAGTAATATAGTTAAACTCATATTCTATTAATAATTGTCTGGAATGCAAAAGAATGTAACATGCAAAGCACACAAACTAGCTAGAATGGTGGTATTTTATCCTTGAAGAGAGAGAGATGTGTTAGCTATGATCATTTGCAAGAAGTTGATTACAAAGAGGCCCAGAGTGACTTTTAACATAAAGCATCAATGAGAAAACCTGAAACATCCAAAACTCTAACCCCATAAGATGAAACACCAAAAATGTTTGTGGACCCCAATGTGGTTCTTTGATACATCAACTTCCCCATGGCGTAACTTTTGCATACAATATTAGTTTGGGGCACTCAGTAATCCGTCAAAAATTTATAGCTGAGAATTACAAATTCCACATGGCCTAGAATCTTCTATTCACTGCATGCTAGGCGTTGTTGCACCAAAAAAACATCGTTTAGGGCCTCAAAACGACCTCGAATGTTTGGGACTCAGAAAATTGTATAAAAATTTCCAAGATATGGAACCATTATGAATTAGTGGAATAGGTGGGTGGCCACCAATATCCACTTGGATCAATCCTCTTCCCTTAGGAAGCAATGGTCTTCATTGCATCAAGTTTCTCCATTAGATGGAGAAAATTCTACTGAATCTGACTCCTGGTGAACCACTTTCCCTGGTGAAGAAGTTTCCCTGCTTTGACGACCCGATAGAGTTGGATGTACTGTTGGTGGGTGCCCTTCATCTTGGTGTCCATGATCCGATTAGTTGTCACATGTTCAATGCAATTATGATTGAATTTTGTAAGGGCCAAGTGCTTGGCCACGTTCAGTGTCGAGGAGAGGTGGAAAATATGGTCGAAGTAGTTCCATATTAAATACGAGGTGCAAGCCAAGGAAAGGGGGAATTCTTAATTCAAAAGCATTTTCACCCACAACCTTGGCGATGGTGTGAGGCTCATATCAAAGTGGGAGGAGCTTCCAATTGGGTCCTATGAGGCGCTCTTTCTGCAAATGCAACCATACCTTATCTCCCACCTGAAACGTGTGTGGTAACCGATGTTGATCATGGCGTTGCTTGTACTTTGCATTGGATTTTTGAAAAATAATGAACGTATTGTTGGATGTGTTGGATTCATTCACCAAATTTGGTTGCACGATCAACCTCAGTTTGAGCATGGGAGGAACCTTCCTATGCAACTGCAATGGGAAGATCTATATCAATGGGGGACAATGGTTGGAACCCCAAGCACACTTGAAAAGGGTTGCGACCAATAGAGTCGTGGATGGATCTCTTGTAGCTATGTTGAACATAAGGAAGGATCTTATCCCATGTACATGGATGTTTGGAATTGTACATCCTCAAGATATGAACAACCATCTTGTTGACCACCTCTATTTTTCCATCATCATGTGGGTGGAAGGCAGTTGGTTTGGTCATCTTGGTTTCCATCATCGACCATAGGTTGGACTAGAAAGTACTTAGGAACCTACTATATCGATCTGAAATAATGGTCCGTGGGAGCCCAAAAGGAACCCAAAAATTTTTAAAGAAGAGCTTAACATTGGCCTCGACTATGATATTCTTCTTGAGGGGTGCCAAAATGACCATCTTACATAATCGATCAACGACCACGAAGACACAGTCATTACCATGCTTGGTTGAAGGTAGAATGGACATGTAATCCATGGAGATGGACTCCCAAGTATTATCAAGAGTAGGTAGAGGGGTGTATAGCCCCTGTTTCTTGATGGTGGGTTTGGAAATGGCATAGGTAGTGCAGGATCTAATATACTTGTAGAAATCCTGTCGAATATATGGCCAATAAAAATGTTTCTGCAGTACTTCCACTATTTTTTTCACACCAAAGTGTCCCATCACCCAATTGTAATGAGCTTCCCAAATCAACTTTGCATGGTTTCTTGAAGGAACACAGAGATGGCTCAGATGGCATAACAGTCCATCCCAGAGATGAAAGTATGGAACTTATTTGTTTGCGCTCAATGTCTGATAGGTATCATCAAAGTCAGAGCCACTATTGTATAGTTGTGGCCACCCAGAGGTCTCATGCCTACAAGAGTTAAGAATTGTGGTTAGCGCCACAAACGAGGGTTGAATGAGGCATTTTACAACATGGTTGGTGTTTCCCTTCATGTAGTTGATGTTCAAGTGGAATTATTGCAGGTACATGGACCACTTTTGACGATGTTCATTCTGTAAATTTCTCTATGTCTGCATGAATTGCAGAGGCCCGTGATCAATGTGGATAATTGATTCCTTTCCCAGAATGTAATGCTTCCACTGTCGACATGCCTACACAATGGAGTACATATATCTGTCATAGATGAGGTATATGCGAACAACATAAGGTAATATTTCACTGTGATATGCCATTGTATGTCCATGTTGTGTGAGGACTACACCGATAGCATAATATGAAGCATTTGTCTCAATCTCAAATGATTGTTGCAGGTCTACCACAATAAGGACTGGTGTTGAGTAGAGGTGGAATTTGAAATCCTCGAATGCTTTCTGTTGTGACACAACCCAAACAAACTTGGCCTTGGATCCATCCTTGGTCACCTGTATTAGAGCCCAAACAATATGAGAGAACCCCAACACAAACATGTGATAGAAGTTGGCGAGGCCCAAGAAGTTGCAGAGCTTGATCAATGTCTTTAGGTTTGACCAATTGCAAATGACTTGGATCTTGGATGGATCCACTTGCACACCCTAATCATCCATGATGTATCCCAAATATTGAATTCTATACATGTCAAAGGGACACTTCCCCAAACTGGTATATAACTTGTGTTGTCGCAGGGTGCCCAAGACTTGCTAAGTGTGATTCAAAGGTTCCTCTCAGGTTTTTCTAAATATGAGGATGTCATCTAGATATACGACCACAAAGAAGTCGGGAATGGACATAATATATCATCCATCATCAGCATGAATGTGATCGGGGCATCAGTCAAGCCAAAAGGCATGACTATCCACTTGAAGAGACCTTATTTAGACTCGAAGGTTGTCTTCCATGCATCAATTTTCTCAATTCACACTTGGTGGTAGCGTGACTTCAGATCAATCTTACTAAAAAAATTGGTTCCCTTGACCTGATCTAGAAGATCATCAATACAGGGGATTGTGTATTGTCTTTTAACTGTGATCTTGTTCATGGCTCTGTAATCAATACAAATTTTCCATGTTCTGTCCTTCTGTACCAGAACATTTGGGCTCCCACAAGGTGAGGATCTTGGTCTAATGTGTCCCCTCAGAATTATCTCTTGGATTTGGTGTTTGATTTCTTCATTCTCCATAATAGAGCGCCTATGCACAGGGTTGTTAGGCAGAGAAGCACCAGGTCTCAAATCAATTGAGTGCTTTACTTGGTAGTGAAAAGGCACCCTAATAGGTGAGGCAAATATGTCTTTCTTCTCTTCTTCTAACTTTTCCACTTGCTTCTTCTGTGTAGAGAGACCTTGTGCAAAGGTTTTGGAAGTTGCAGTGACCTTCTGTTCACCTTTAGACCAAACCCTAAAGAGGAAAAATCTCCCTGTCTGAGAGACCACCTTTCTGCACTACTTCACAGAGATCAATGAGACCACAGTAGTTGGGACTGCCTCCTATACCCTGTAGAGTTAACCTCCCAAAATAATAATGACACTACGGGGCCTAGATTCATAAACAACATGACGCTTCCACATATATGGTTAGCCTAAAAGAACATCACAAACTTCAAGGGGAGAAACATCACACAATACCTCATCTTTGAAGGGTTTGATGTGTTGGTTGTGGAGCTTGATTATCTTCCTGATTCAAAGGTATTTGTTTTCAGTCGTGTTTATACCCCATGAATACTTTACACCCAAGAAGAATATACACTCCTCCACACGAGGGACTGTCGGGGGAAAGCGGGCCCTCGAAGGAAAATTTTCCTTGTAAATGTATATTGTAATTTCATAATAAATTTGGACCGTTCATTATAAGGTCACAGATATGACAGTAGAAGTTATGTTAGGGTTTTTTTCCCTAGAAGGAAACCCTCTTTTATGAGGGAAATGTATTGTGGCTATGTACCATGGTGAATATTGTATTCTGAGTGAGGAGATCGTGAGAGAAAGAAGAGGAAGTTACAACGAGTGTGTTGTAGGTTGTATCCCTTCATTTGATGGATAATAATAAAGGAAGGACCTAGAAATTTCTCTAGTGGACGTAGCCCACACTGGGTGAACCGTGTATATATGTGTCTCTATTGTATTGTGTATCTTCTATGTTTTATTTCCGCATTTGTTTTATTTTATTGTTCCATGATCCTATTTTTCTAACATGATGTTATAGTGCATGCAACATTGTTGTTGACGCGAATGTCTCATCCCTAGCTAAGCCAACTGATGGTGTATGGTTGCAGGTGCAGTGTTGTTGTTAGGTTCAACCTCTTGACGACCTGTGTTGAGATTAGGTTCTTTTGGATACTACTATCAACAATGAAATGTAATGGGTTCCCCTTCACCCACATATTTAAGTGGAATAGGTGCTCCTCTTCTTTAAGATCCTCTGGTTCCTCGGGTAAGACCTTTGTGGTGGTGATGGTGACACTGGGTTCTGCGTCAATGATCTGTTAAATTTACCTTATCTAGTTCTGAAATAAATTTGGAGTCGACATTCGAATCTGATGCTTTCGTTTCAGCCAACAATGACTGTTTGGATCAACATCCATCAATATTGTGTCAAGATATTTTTTGGAACTCACACCACTTTCCATTGTGTTTCCTGTTGATGAAAATGTTCAAGAGCCTTGAGAAGGTTGTTGTGAACACTCTTGGAATAATTGAGAAATCTTGGAGTCCCTAGTTAAGATATTTTCTGGCCAATTGTGTGAAATAGATCCCCAGAGGGAAGTGGGATAGCTCGAGGGACTATGTGGCAAAGAAGGGGATCTCATTCATTGGGTTGTGTAGGTTGAGGAGAAAGAGAGTTGGTGGATTGGAATTGTTGTTGGAGTTGGAAACCTAGGTTTTGGGCTCCTAAGTGTGGATCATGGAAAACCAAGTGGGAAATACCTCCTTGTGGACTCATAGCCTCAGCTCGAGGGTGGCTTGTTGTTGATAGAAATGGAACAAAAAACCTATGGTTGGGAGGAACATCCTTCGTATGCAACCAGTTGGATCTTTTATAATAGATAAGTGTTATTTTCTATATTTCATGTGTTAATTTCTATTGTGTAATCATTTTATGAGAATGTCATGTTTGCTTAGTAGATGCATTCATGTTTTTATAATTGTTTTTGGATGCATGATAAATTTTGTGCCTATTGCTTGTGTTAATTTTGTGTGTTAGGGCATTTTTTTAATCACGTTTTTAGTAGGCTCGATAAATTACAATCGGTATCATGGCATAGGTTTCAACACTAGGCCTATAGGGGTTTGCTACAGAGCAACATGTTGCTATCTACATGGATATTGGGAAAAAATTTAGTTCGTCCAGTAGAAAGATATGGGGTCAAAATCCCCCAAGTTTCATTTTGGCATTGGGGTTATCGGTTGTGGAGGTTGATTTGATCATTAAGTGATCGAACTCATCTTAGAGACTTGATCCAGATTATATTGAGAACAACATGAAGGCAGATATATAACATGGAAACACACAGAGATATTTTAAGAAACACAATTAAACTCAAATTCTATTAATGATTGTTTGGAATACAAGACTGTTAAATGCAAAGCACACACGCTAGCTAGAATGGTGGTAGCTTATCCTTGAAGAGAGATGTGTTGGCTATGCTCATTCGCAAGAAAATAATTACAAATACACCGAAAAGTCCTTTCAACATAAATCATCGATGAAAAAATCATAAACATCCAAAACCCTAACCCCAGAAGATGAAATGTTAAAAGGTTTTTGGGCACCGATGTAGTTAGTTGATATGCCAACTTCTCGTGGGCATAAATTTTTCATATGATATCAGTTTTGGGTGCTCGGTATCTCATCAGAAAGGTATAGCTAAGAAGTACACATTCTGCATGGTATAGAATTTTCCTTTCGCTACATGTTAAGCACTTTTGCACTAAAAAATTGTCATTTAGGGCCTCAAAATGGTCTAGGAAGTTTGGGACCTGAAAACTGTAGAAAAAATGCCAAGATGTGGAACCAATTTGAATTATTGGAATAGGTGGGTGATCACCAATATCCACCAGGATCATTCCTCCCCCCTTAGGAAGCAATGGTCGCCATTGCATCAAGTTTCTCCATCAAATGGGGAAATTGATCCAAAATGGATCCAGAAAGGATCAAAAGTTAAATTTATCAAATGCTCAATAAAATGACATGATGGCGAAGTGGTCGTCACAATATTTCCGACGACACAAACGGATCGAAAAATGAACATCGTATGAGAAAGTTATGGCAGTTGCAAAATTTGGTCTTCTCCAACAAAAAAGTTAAACTAGTCAAAGAATGACGTGGCAGTATTAAAGTACATGTGGCAATGAATGGTGAATGGGTTGATGATTTTGTTAATATGATGTGGCAAAGTTATATTTATTAAGAATTTAATATGTGACATAAAAAGGTGCTAACTCAAAGTTTCATGGCACATTATATTAAATGGTTTTTAAACCATATGAGTGGCACCAATTCAAAGTTTTAATGCCACATTAATATATAGGGGGCTAACCATATATTATATGGTTAATAAAATCACGCCCTATGCATATATGTAGTATAACAAGGTACTAATATTTAATACATGATATTATAACCATATACAAACGAATCCCTTATTTGATATCATACCATGTATTACCCTAAAAATATGAGACTCGAATCATTCCAAAATTGGGTTTTAAATACATTTTTATGCATTAAAAAGTGAATGGAAGACTATATGTTCTAAATATGCCACGCAAGGGGTAATATGGATTTTATAAGCATATAGTATGGTCACACCATATAAAAAGGCACGCACTCCATTATTTATGCCACAAAATCATTATAATATGGTTTTTTTAAGCCATATTTTTTGGTGTTAGTTCAGATTTTATGCCCAGAGTCGAGGGTCTTGTTGGGATTTGATCCCATGACCTGTATTTTTTAAACTGAAAGTTTTATCACTGCAGTTGAGGTCGAATTATACCAAAATATGCAGAATAGTGATTTTTATGCAGAGAAGCCAACGAACTAGTCAAGCTTTGGAGGCCATTTCTGAGAGCTACACTCTGTCTTTTTCAGTGTCGTCAATTGCATTGGATTTCTGAGGTCGATAAGAACACAATGAGACCAGTCTGAAATCCATTTGATGCAATTTTTATGTACATTTTGATAATTTGAAGAAATTAATAAGAAAGCCTCCCCCACTGAGACAAAGGCCTGAAGACGTAAGCAACCTTGCCAAACTCCATTATCAAGCTTGGTGTTATGGGTTGTTGTTCCTTATGTCTATTTTTTATTATGTACTGTTTAAGATGGCTACAACATTCTTTCATTAAAACCTCCTTACTCATATAAGTTTTTGAATGGTAATTTAACACATGCTTAAAACTTACCCAAGTCTTTAACGATCAATTTCGGATCAGAAACTTATGTTGAATATGACACCTGGTGAGCCACCTGCCCGGGTGAATAAGTTGTCATGCTTTGACGACTCGATAGAGTTGGACGTTATGCTAGTGGGTGCCCTTCGTCTTGGTGTCCATGACCTAATCAATTGTTGTCTATTTAGTACAATCAGGATGGGACATGGCGACTTTGTATTGATTATAGATCCTTGAACAAGATCTGACAGTAAAAAACCAATGCCTAATTCCTCAGTACATTGACCATGATCGGGACAACATAGTTATTAGGAGATTTTTTTAGGAGCTATACATATTAGCTGGCACAAAGTTGATATGTGTAGCACATTTAAAGTCGGTTGGTATGAGGCATAGTGGACTTCTAGTTTGGATGTGGGTTCCAAGAACTCATATGATTGGTCTGTTTCATTTTTTGGATGCTCCAAGACGATATGGGGAACATACTATATGGAAGGATAGATTTTATTTGTCGATACTTAGGATCGGGTATGACAGTGGACTTGCAGACTTTGATTCCACTGAAGCACATATGTTGGATATGATCCATAGTAGTGGGGTTGGGTCTTCTATAA
This sequence comes from Picea engelmannii, assembly GCA_009831015.1. NCBI lineage: Eukaryota > Viridiplantae > Streptophyta > Pinopsida > Pinales > Pinaceae > Picea > Picea engelmannii. The sequence continues at coordinate 24,322 of ML782365.1, read as the reverse complement.
ATTACAGCTTGGGGTTCTAGGAGTGGAGGTTGTAGTCTGGGCACGAGGGCTAGCCACTTATGATCATAGTAGCACAACATCAACATGGTGGTTTCTTTATGATATTATCTTGGGACCCTGGGATTACATAGTTTGGAAGTTCAATTATTGATAGAGAGGGGAGATTCAGTTCTTACATTCAAGAGTTTTCTCATATGGTGATTTGGGTTGGCTCCCTAGAAGATCCATTCTCTGAAGGTTTGATCAAGTTTTTCCAGTGCATGATTTCTCTACCTATTGGTAGTATTTAGGTGGCCTCTTGTGTTATCACCTTGTTGGACAATGCTTTGAGTAGAGGATGATTCACATATTTCAAGTTGGTTTGCGACCCTGGGATCATTCTCAGCTTCAGGTTGGTTCTGCTTATTGATCATATGGTTGTGATGGAATTACTTGAGGACAAGCAATCTATAGGAAGGGAGGACTATAATGTCTCCATTTTTTGGTTCATTTGTTTTGCAGTTGGAGATGTCTTTATGGGCTTGTGTCAGCTTGATCAAATGAGTGATTTGATTTTACCATTGAGCTTAGGGGGTTTAGAGGAGTTATATGATGCTTCATAGGTCAGCTTATCATATTTTATCATCGGGATCACACCTGCACAGCTAGATTTTTATTCTGATGCATTTCGATCGTTCATGTAACTTGGGAGTATTAATGACCATTATTTAATGGATTGCAGTAAGGTTGTCATTTTAATAAATTATTTAAGAGGGGTACCTTGGTGTAATAGATCGTTGGAACCATGAAGAAGAAATCGAAATGTTTAAATGATAGAAAGTGACTTGCAGTGCCTAGAAATGCTTTAAAGTCAAATAAATCATTTTTTGGGAGTAAAAAGGTTATAAAATTAATAAAGTGATTTTACTAAAGATAAATTAAAAAGTCACTTGAGGGGAAAAGAGGAAAAGAGTACAATGAGAACTCATTCTCTCATTATGTTGATGATTATTTTGATATTGATTTGGAGAGCTCTTTGAGCCTTTGGGGTTTGAAGGAAACCCTTGTGTGGATTGGTTTTGGTGGTGAAATATTCCACCCTAGATGATCAGGTTTCGGTGGTGAAAGATTCCACCCTAACCATTTGGTTGGGAAGACCATTAAGGTTTTCTACTTGGATTCCATTATTGAGGAAACTTATTCATCTCATTGCAACTTATTGGGGTTTTGTGAAGGACAATTTTATTTATGGAAGTAGAGCTATAGATCTTGAGGTCATTCTTGTTTATGCAGGTTGAATTCTTATTTGGGGAGGTTGATTTGTGGATAGATATCAGACTTGTTATCAAGGGGTCTAGTTCTTTTCTTGGAAGCAGTTCATTGGGTCAGAGGGCCACTTCAACAACTATTATAGAGCCTTCTTCACCACTTATTATCCTCTGAATGGTGCCAAACCCTGCAAGTATGTTCATATCTGAACTGTGAGTCATTTTATATTGTATTGTTGTTGATTGGATAACAATAATAAGAGAAGAGTTTCCATTGTTCTTTTTGTTATAACAGTTTGTTTATTTACTGTTTATTTACATGCTTTCTACCATTTATATTGCTTGCAACCTAAACTCTATTTAGCACATAAAATCCAATGCAAACACCATAAATTTATTAGCAATCAAACCAGAATTATAAAATCAACAATAAGAGGCATTCTACAGTGGATTGGAACCTACATCCTAGGTGTTTGACAAAAGTCACCAACCAGAAATACACCTAAATTTCTACAACAGCCAAATGAGGGGGTTTGATAGGGGGTTTTGAGCATATCAACAAAGTGTTTTTTAAAAGCATTGAACCAACAATACACTCAAAACATATCAACAGTATAAAATGGGTCATTAAAGGGTATTTGGGGCTTATTGACCACCTATTTCGACTAGGTGTCAACGTCATGTACCATGAAGATATGTACCTTGTAGTACAACAAGTTTGAAGACTTATGGCTTGTCAGGGCAATTTTTGCCCCCACCATTTCTCTCTATGTACACGGAATGTTCGCTCCCCTGCATGGGATAATTTTGTAATATGTTAACATGGGTCAATTTTTATTTAGTTTCCTAAGACTTTATCATTATGGAAGTCCTTTCATCGAGTGTTTTTTTCTCAAGTAATTAATCTTGCTTACCAACAATTTTAATCATCCTTAAGTTTTTCACTCAAATAATCCTCCAAAGTGATGAAAAGAATTATAATGATCTATCCCAATGGGTGAATAAGGTTTAAAGTGTTGTAAATGACCATGATAGACATCTCCTAGAGTCTTGTGGAATTTTGTTAAGTTTTAATAGGATTTTTTTAATAATTAAAATTTCTGTAAACTGAGAATTTTTAATTATTTTTTTATGTAAAATGTAAAAATTTGGTCCTTGGGGATTTTTTATAGGGGTATGATTACTAAAATCAAATTTATTATGACTCCTAAACCCTTGGACCAAGTTTCAACTCAATTAGACAAGTTTTTCTAGGTCAATGAGGAGTCCAAGTCAGTAAAACAACAACAAATAATTGGCTAAATTAAAATTGTCAAATTTTTCCTTAGGTTATAAAACATGAAAAAATGGGGAAAATTTGTTTCCTAAGTCATTTCTCTGTAATAGGAGTTCAAATAAATCAAATCCCCCCTTTCCTACCTATCATTCAACTTAACTTTAGAGAGTGGGGTGAATTTGTCTCTTGTGGAGCTCACCATCTCCATTGGATTGGCCATTTGGTGATGGGGACCGTTGACCGCCCATTTAGCAATGGTGGTCAACTCATGTGCCATGAAGATGCATCACCAGATGCAAATTTATTGAAGACAGTATTGGTTCTACTTGGGCATCTGATGCCCCAGCACAAATTTTTGTAAACGAAATTTCCGCACCCCTGCGTGGGTTGATAATGTAATAAGTCTGCATGGATCATAGTTAGGTCAGGTACCTTGGGATGTTTTCATTGGGAGAGTTCCTTTCACCGAGGGTTTTTTATCCTTAGGTTGTCAACCGGGCTTTAGGGCCTGGCTGACTTCCCTTGAGTTTTTCCCTCCACACATGCAATAATTCCTCCAAAGTGGTGAACGACGTTCTAATGATCTCATATTTTGGTAGCTATTGTTTAGGAATGTTTTAAATGACCATGCCAGACAATGTAGAAAGTTTCTCGGAATTTCGTCGAGTCTAGATAGGTTTTTTTTAATTAATTAAATTTTTAATAATTTAATTAATTAATTATTTTTTGAGCTAATATTGTAAAAACCGGGTCTTTGGGCTTTTGATATGGGTATTTGTGCTCAAAAGAAATGGAATAGCACCCCCTACACCCATAGACCAAGTTTCAGCTCAGTCGGACGAAGTTTGCTATGCCTTTGTCCACCCAGAGTCAAAGTCAGTCAAAACAACA
>ML782364.1:1174493-1197290 GCA_009831015.1 Picea engelmannii | reverse complement strand
CATAAATGGACACTCTATATTCTCTCTCTATATTCCCATTAAGTTAAGATTTCCAATTTTCTTAATTCTTTAACTATGACACTCATTTCAACTATGACTTAGGCCATTTCCATATAAGTATTAGGGAATGTAACATGATAAATCTATATGGGAAAATTGTCTTCTCAAACTTACTAAAACATTATATAAATTTATGTAAATCTTCTAGAAATATGATATATATATATATGATATAATTTAGTTTCATGGGATTAATTACTATTAATTTGGAAATGGAGCTCAAACACTCTCTTTATACTTGAATATAGTAATTTGATTTAACAACAAAACCCAAATCTTTATGGAATTTAAGATAAAAATATAATGAACTTCATATTTTTGTTTATAACTATCATAGTTCAACTACTCAACATGCTTCCAAATTTATCTTCCAAAATGCTTGTTCAAAACTCACCTTGTTAATTTTTCAAGGGTAATCCTTGTTTTGTACGCAATTCCTTTACTATTTCCTCCAATATGTCGAATTGAGTATTTTGAAAGAGAATCATCCCCATAGTAATGTAAATTTTATGGTCGAAACTACATTCCATTTTTTTCCAAAATTCTAAGTGAAAATGAAATGAGGAAGAGAGCTCATTGAACTATCATTCAAGTATGTGGAAATAAATATGATCATCAAATATCGCATAGAGAGCCATCATTTCCCATCCAAATACAAGAATGCCAATCACGGAAGTCGAATCACACGTGTATCAACATAGAATTTCACCATTCCAAGAGTGAACAACCAATCTTAATACTATAATTCCCTTGCAAATGTAGAAAAATGAAAATAAATATTTCTTTATCAACCAAGTAAACCCATACCTATTCCAAGAAGTTGAAACTTAAATTAATAGAGGAAGAATACAAAGGTCATATTTATGGGGAGAGCCGTGCATTATTGCAGAAATCCAAAATTCAACCTACATATTTCCAATAGGTGAGTTGAGGTTACATATTTCCAAATAGATGAGTTTAGATTCCACAAAACCATCAAGTAAATTTATTCAAGCAAAGGCTCCCAACACAAAAATCCAAAATTCCACCAACATATTTCAAAATGGGTGAGTTGAAGTTCCACAAAACCATCAAATAAATTTATACAACCAAAGGATCCCCAACAACAACTAGGTCGAGAAAACCCAAACAATAAGTTTGGAAAAAAGAATAATAAACGACAAGAGATATCGTCCAAAAATATGAGGGTTAGTGGACGAATTTAGTGGTCCAAAAAGTAGCAGGGGATCAACAGGAATGCCGAGTCAAAGGAAACGTGCGTGTTCTCGGGTAAGAACAGATGTTTCTAATCCTATATGTTTGGAAAAACCAAAATATCCAATAATATTTCTACAGGCAAGTGTTATTAGGACTGCACACACATTCTTAGGAATACGTGCACTATGTCCATTTTTAAAGAATTCTAGGTGTATTTTCTGCGCCTTCATTGAGAAACCAAAAAGGACAAGTAAAGAAGGAGGAAATCTCTAGGATCTTTCCCGCATGTCCATCATAGGAAAGGTATTTTTGATTTTTTGTCATTTCCTTTCTTGGTTTTGTAAAAATAAAAATAAAAATTAGTCATAAGTTATGGATGTAAATCCCATTGGCTTTGAAAATTTATTAGTAAGGCCTAACCCCCTATCCAACATCCTCCTATTGTAGAGAGTTTACAATAGGTAGAACCAGTGATTTCATCATTGACCCAAAGCCTAGTGCAACATTGCGTCTTTATTGTACTATCTCGGTAGGTCACTACTTCAACCTGCATAACAGAGTTTAGTGAGGAGAGGGAACATGAACATAAAAGTCGTCCATGTGAACCTCATAGGTGCTTGAGATGTAGACAAAGATACTATGGGCCTATGGAGGCTAGTGGAAAAAATATCTTTGTGGTTAGTATCTTAACCATCACTATGTTCTTGTTCAATTTTCTCTTAAGAAGTTAATTTTGTTCAATATTATTTAAATTTAGACTATTGAAAAAACAAATTCATGCATAAGTGATCGAGGAGGCTCCAAAGGTCCAAAAAATGCTCAAAATGAAAGTTCTCGGAATTGAATGAAACTAATTCCATTTTACTTTTTCAAATGGGCTCCATATACAAGAGTTATCGCACCCTGATCGGATTCTCAAACAACTAAAATGCCATTCTCAAACAACTAAAAAATCAAAGGTTAAACTGGCAAAACTTCAATGTTGAACACCAACCTACTTCACTGTGCACATGGAAAAGACAAGTGGCAACACAACAATGGGATGACTCGACAGATGACAGAAAAAATCAGAAGTGGACAAGTGGCACATTCTCGGTAGGTTGTTTGGTGCCACATGGCCCAGTCGTGGGCTGCCACGTGGCACCCCATCGTTTGGTGGTTGATCAAAATTTTGGAGCTCATAGAATTTGATCCCATGACCTATGGGTATAGAAATTCCTTGGGAAAGGACCAATGACCAATGTTCCTAGGGAGGGACTTGTTATAACAAGTATGCTTTATATTAATAAAAGTGCATTGTATTAAGGTATGGCGCAAAGGGGGGATGGGGCCAAGCCCCAGCCCATGGTTTCTTGTCAACAGAATATAATCATGTGGCATGGCACGTTAGTTTAACCACCCAAACAACAAACTAGCTCATGGATTGGGGGCTCCTCCGATGACGAAACTGTTAGGCAGGGCCACGTTTCAAATCAAAGGACCGAGATTTGGGGGCCCCCATTGCACATGACTCAGACATACAACCACCAACATGCACATTTAGCACTACCCTCCACCATATAACTCGGAATCCCTAGCCCATATTTATGCTAAAAAGTGTGTTTTTACCCTTGTTTATTGAAATTTTAATTGATTTATGCCTGTAATAGGAGATTTTTGGCCATTTGAAGGGGGATTTGATCCCAAAAAGAGACCAAATTCTTAGAGGAAGTTGTAATTCCTCCTCTGAGCCTAAAAACTATATAAACCAGGATTTTTGAGTTTGAGAGGTAACTTTTTGATGCAAGGATTTTGAGGAGCAACTTGTGTTTTTGGCCATTTCTCATGCTTTGAGAGGCATTTTTGTCTTGTTTTTTAGAGTAGTTTGATGAAGCATGCATTTATCTGAGCAAGGAGGTCTTGCATAGCAGATTTGAAACATGTTTTGTAACAACAAAGAGCCAATGTAAAGAGAAATTGAGCATTTGAAGAGAAATAAAGAGGTCCTCCACTTGGAAGCGAGCCGAGAGACATAGTCAACGATTGGTGAACTCCATTAACAAGTTCTTGTCTCTATTTCTCTTTATTGTTTGTTGTTATCTTCTCTTAATTTGTATCATGGTTTATAATGGTTGAACTCTTTAATCCTTAATGAGCATCAAGTAGAAGCCATAATTGATATTCCGCAACAATTAGTAAAGTTTATGTATTTCACATTCTTATCGATCCAATACATAAAGTACAATAAAATTAACTTGTAATTTCTCAGTAAAACATATCATTTTTGGATCACGTTTATGGTATAAGAGGATTTGGTTTTGAAGGTTTGATATTAATTTCAAGCATTGAATGCTTACCAAAGAAAAACTCAAGCGAGGAGAAGGCCAACTTGAGGCTCTTAATTGAGAGATTCAAGTGAGACCTCATAAACAAGAGATGTCTTCATCAAGAAAACTAGGTCATTTTGCATTTGCAGACTATTTCTTTGTGTCATTTCACTTGATGAAATCCATGGTAGAGGAAATTTACCATGAAAGAGGACAATGAATAAATCCAAAGGTTGAAGAAGGTAAATCTTCAGTAAGAGTAGAAGGAGGAGTTGGAGGTGGTGAACCTTCAGAACGTTCTTCTCCTCCATCCTCGTCAACTACAAGTGAAGCAAGTGTACATCCCTCCAGGGATAAGCAACCTAAAAAAACTCATCATTCTTGTAATATGCCTTTATTAAAGTTAAATGTAAAGTTTCAATTACCCACTTATGATGGTGAATTAGATGTAGAAAATCTAGATAATTGGGTGAGACGGTTAGAAGTCTATTGCAGGATACAAAGGATTGTTGATGATGAAACAAAGATCCAACTTGTAAGTCTCAAATTCGGAGGCACAACTCTCATATGGTGGAAAATCAACACTAAAGATGATCTCAAGAAAAATGGTAAAACAATCTCTTCCTGGAATGATTTTATCACTTCTTTGAAGAAACAATCTCTTCCTGGAATGATTTTATCACTACTTTGAAGAAACAATTTTATCCATTAGCATACATGCAACATGAAATGATGAATTGGCAAAGTTTAAGAAAAGTTAAGAATCAAAGTGTACAAGAATATACTAAAATATATTGGTGGTTTACATTCTTATCTCAAACACACTATTCTTATGCTAAATCCTTCTAACTTTGATGAAGTATGTGTACAAACCATTCACATTGAATCAATTAAAGGGAATGTTGGTGATAGTTTTTCTAAAGATACTTGGTAAAGAAAGTATTCAGGGAAAAGAAAAGAGAAAGAGAAGAAGACAACCACAACAAGAAAGGAGAAGCCTACTTGCAAGCATTGCAAGTAAGTAGGCCATGATGAACATCATTGTTGGATCTTACATCCTGATTTGAAGCCAAAGAAGTATGCCAACCAGGGAAGAAAGAACACCACAGCTACGACAATTCAAGTGGATCTTGGATCAGATTTCGGTGACAAGACAAAGATTGTAGCTATGGGAATATGAGGTATAAATTCCGTTGCAAGTACTATATATTCTAATTCAGTTGTTGTAAATGATGAGTGTAAAAGGAGTGAACTTTTCAACAAAAGGGTCATAACAAAGAATGTTAAAGTTGATACTCTTGTAGACAGTGGATCACAAGCCAATCTAATCAGTGAAGAGGTTGTAAATAACTTGGGACTTGAAACTAAGCCACATCCTAGACCATATCCATTGGGATCGATATGTGGTGATAATAATTTGCAAGTAACTAAGCAATGTAAAATTAAGTTTGAAATCACTTCTAATTATGTTGATCAAGTAGAGCTTGATATAGTTCCACTCGACATATGTGGAATTGTCTTGGGAAGCCCATACCTTTATGATAGAAAATCCATATTCCACAGGGAGGAAATTAAATACTGCTTCAAGAAAGATGGGAAAGAGTACATTGTTCATGCTCATCGCATGAAAAACAGATAGATCTGTTGCAACTACAGGGAAGTTAAAAACAATGGTAAATGTAAGGAAAATCTTAAAACTTATGTTTGTAATAAATCAATAAGTTAGTGATGATAAAAATGAGATGATTCAATATGTTTCTAACAGTCGTGAAGTGTCACCAGAGGTACATCATGAGGTTCAACTGCATACTTTGATTATTGTTCCTTTGCAGAAGGGTAAGCAAGTTTTGTCATTTTCATTCACATACTCAGTATTGTTGTTTACTTTGTTGTTATTCAGTGGTGTATGGATGCAAAATAAGACAAAGAATGTAGATGATTGTGTGATAAATGAGATGATTACTTTGATAAATAATGCTATCTCAATTTTTATGTTTAATGTGATTAGTGAGGTGATCATTGTCCGAGAAGAAAGGCGGGATGATACAGGACAAGTGGGGAGGTAGTACCCTCACTTCTTACCTAAGTAAAAGCATACTTTTGGTGGTCCAAAAGCTTCCAAGTGGGGAGGAATGATCCTGGAGGCTCCCTAGGTCCAGAAAATGCTCAAAAACGAAAGTTTTTTAAATTGACTGAAACCAATTCCATTGCGACCGGCTTGTCACGCTGATTCTAGCCATATATTTACTTTCTAAAATGACCTCGGTATGTGATAGTTATCACACTCTGATCAGATTATCAAACAACTAAAAAGTCAAAGGTCAAACTGGCAAAAAGTCAATACTGACGTCACCATGACATCACCAAGCTATTTCATTGTGCTAACTTGGAAAAGACAAGTGGCAACATGTGGCAGCACAACAGTAGGGTGACTGGACAGCTCACAGATCCAATCAGAAGTGGACAAGTGGCACATTCTCGGCAAGTTGTTTGGTGCCATGTGGAACCCCATCATTTGGTGGTTGATTAAAATTTTGGAGCTCATGGGATTCGATCCCATGACCTATGGGTATATAAATTCCTTGGGAAAGGACCAATGACCAACGCCCCTAGGGAGGGACTTGTTATAACAAGTCTTCTTTATATTAATTAAAGTGCATTGTATTAAGGTATGGCGCAAAGGGGGGATGAGGCCAAGCCCCAACCCATGGTTTCTTGTCAACGACATATAACAAGGTGGCATGGCACTTTATTCTAACCACCCAACCAAGAAACCAACATGTGAATTGGGCGCTCCTCCGATGACGAAACTGTTAGGAGGGGCCATGTTTCAAATCAAAGGGCCGAGATTTGGGTGTCCCCATTGCACATGAATCACACATACAACCACCAACATGTGCATTTAGAACCACCCTCCACGATATAACTTGGAGCCATAACTAAAGGGTTAGGCACAACACGAGGGGCACAGTCCCATGGAAATTGCACATGTGACCTAAGTTTGAGGGCTAGGGGCCAACGCGCAGCCCAAAGGGCTAACTCTTGGACACCTTAGTACCCATATGACCAGTAATAGGGGGAGTACGCATAATTTTGGGGGATTTATCCCATATTTATGCTAAAAAGTGGGTTTTTACCATTGTTTATTGAAATTTTAATTGATTTATGCCTGTAATACGATATTTTTGGCCATTTGAAAGGGGATTTTATCCCAAAAAGAAGTCAGATTCTTGGGGGAAGTTGGAATTCCTCATATGAGCCTAAAAATATATATAAACCAGACTTTTCAAGCTTGAGAGGAAACTTTTTGATGTTGGGATTTTGAGGAGCAGCTTGTGTTTTTGGCCATTTCCCATGTTTTGACTATCACACCAAATCAAAGAAAACATGAGACACTCCACCTGTGATAAATTATTATGGCTCGAGCTAGAGATTTCTTACCAGAGTAAAGTACAAAACAAAGAAAAATAATAAAATACCATCAAGGAATTGATGCAATCCTTAGTCATCAATAAATAAGAAAACTCAAAGAAGGAATTGATGCAATCCTGATTCATCAAAAAAGAAGACAAATCTAACAAGGAATTGATGCAATCCCTGGTCATTAAAGAAGAATACAACTCAAAAAAGGAATTGATGGAATCCCTAGTCATCAATGAAGAATAAAACTCCATCAAGGAATTGATGTATACCTCAGTAATCATTGAAGAAAAAATATTGAATCTCAAGACTCATGTTATAGCTTCACTAGAAGATATTTGTATGGAACTAGTAAATGTTATATATATTGAAGTTGCTATGGAGGATCTTTAAAATATTGAATTCAAAACTATGTGAACTCTATAATGTTGATGAATGCAGCTATGTGAGACATTGTCTAGGACACAAACCTCAGAGAGATCCCCCAAGAGGGGTGTGTGGTTCCTATCTAAGACAGAGTCAGAACGTAGAGATGACCTCCTCCTTAGAGAGAGTTGCGAATAAATCCATATGATTCTACCGTGTAACACAGTGAGAAAGTACATCTACAGAGTTGGACATGCGTGTGGGTGAGCACAAGGTGAACTTGTGAAATCCCAAAGTGTTGGGTGCATCGTCATGAGAAAAGAAATGAAGATGATGTATTAGCCTCCCATGAGCAGAGAACTGATGAAAAAATCTAGATGACTCTTGTGTGTAATGTAGTGGGAAAGAAGATCTGTTGAGTGTATGTGCATGTAGATGAGCACAGAGGAACGCATTTATGTTTAGTGGGTGTATAATATCCCTTGCTATATTGAAGATTCATAACCCTAATTGTAATGTAAAGGGAAGAGGTCGGCCCCACCTTAATGTGATTAATAATTAATGTAAAAGATAATTAATCTCATTAATATTAATTATATTGTGAGCTATTCAAGTTGGCCTTGTTTTTCAAATAAATACTTATGTTGACAGGTTCTGTTGAATATAAGTAAAGGTAAATTCCCCATTGAGGAAACATATCTTGTGTGTGAGTTTGGAAATTCCAGCAAGTACATCTACTTGGGAGAAGTGCGCACCTCTCTTGGGCACTTGTCTTCTAGGGCTTGTGAGCACCCTTTTGTGAGCTAAGTTTTATTTGTGGTGAGGGCATTTCTCTTGAATAATATAGAACAATATTGTCTTGGTTTTCTTCCCTTGTTGAGAAGGGATTCTGAGGATACTTCTTGTGTACTTGTGCATGGTGTTTCTTCTTGTGATCTTGGTTGTTGCAACATAATTGGTTATGGTTTAAGTAAAATGATAAAATGGAAATAAATTCATGATTAAGACTATATAATTTTAAAATATACACGGTATTAGAGCATAGGTCTTAAAGAACCCATATCACAAACAATTTTTAGCCATCATCTCTCTCTTCTTTAGAAATCATATGACCCTCCTAGGACTCCAAGAAAATCCATACGACCTACTCTTTTGGAGGTTTTCAGCACTTAGCACTAGACGTTGGGGCTAAAAAGAACATAGGAGTTTATTTTCTCCTTCAACACAACTCCAAAAAACTTTGGATCAAAATTCCAATCATTTTGAAATTTTGGCCCTAGGGTTTCTAGGATTTCGCTAATTTCTACAGAAATTTCAGAATTAAGGTTTTTGCAACACATTGAAGGAGATATTCATCTCACCAGTGTTCTCCTATATTTCAAAGGTTATTTTTGGAATTCATAAGTCCAACAAAACCTAAAAGTGCTAGCCTAAGCTAGTCATTAGGTTTTCTAGCCCAGTTGAAAAGGGTTTGTGAAGAATCTAAACTTATAATGAACAAAACTATGATGAAAGATAAGCTTTATGGACAAAGAAACTTCAAGTTCCTGGAAGACAATACTTCAAAGGAAGACTTATTGTGCATGATACAAAAAGGTGACACTATGACTACCCTCTTCATGAAGACGTCAAGAAGATAGAGATCAACGAGGTGCCATTGGAGAAATCATATCAGATCCCTCACGTATGCACTTGCATATATATTATTTATATCATTTTCATAAGGGAAATTGCAAGAGGAAGGAATCTTTTGTTGAAGTCATGGATCGAGAGGGAAATTAGTGCATTCAGACAAACAACACACTAGAAGTCAAGAATCTTGGTTTTATTGTTGTAATTGTCATTCCTATAACCTATATTTCTAAAGTTTGCTACATTACAAGTAGGTGTTGTAGCTGTGACAATAGTCCCTAAATTGTTTTGATTCTAGAGATGTACTCATTATTCTCCTTTAGGAGATATTGTTGTTTTGGTTCCTCTTGTTTTATTGTTCTAGACAGGTTAAAAACAAATGAAAATGTTTATCCTTTAGAGGGAGTCACTTGACTCGGAAGGAGTCAAACATATTTGAGAAAGAGGAAGAATAGAAACATCATTTAGGAAACCAATGCAATAATTCATGATCAAAATCTATCTATGATTCTATGGGTAGAAGAATGCATGACACAATATATGTTCAGAACAAGAATCCTTCATGAAAGTGAAGCCTCATATTGAACACTTCATGATATTTGGGTGCGTAGTGTATTTTTATGTACCCAAAGAGAAGAAGTCCAAGCTAGACCCTTCAAAAAGATAGGATACGTTTATGGGATAATAGTGAATATTCGAATACATTCCATATCGACATCCCTGGTCAAAGAGATATTGAGATAATAAGAGATACTTTCCATGAAGAAGAGATAGCCTTTCAAAAATCCAAAGAATCTCAGATGGATATTCACAATAAGAAAATACCTTCTCCCCCTTCAGGAGTTCAGAGGAAGATATACATTATTCCAGTTGATCCAATTGCTCTAGTTGATATGTTCAGAGATATTGTAGTAGGGAATAAAATCCCTACCTAGGCTCACTCTACAGGAGGAAGAGAAACATACAAGCCTCTCAAGGCACATCCCAAGAAAGAAAAAGATATTTTCGAGCTATCCTTCAGTCATGAGCCACTTCATTGATTCTGAGCCTCCTTGTCTTAGAGAAGCAATGAGAGAAGAGGTATGGAAATATGCCATAATAGAAGAATACCAATATATATTAAAGAATGATGTATAAGATATTGTTCATGGACCAGAAGGGAAGTCTGTGGTGACTTCCTAGTGGATCTATAAGATCAAGCATGCAACTGATGGAAGTATCAAGAAATACAAATTGAGATCTTTATCGAGAGGATTATCACAAACAGAGGCAGTTGTCTATGATGAGGCACTTGATCGAGTAAGCCCTATACACTTCCATATGTATTACCATCCATGAGTTGGAAACTATATAAGATGGATGGATTCTTGATGAGTTTGGGCTTCAACAAGAGTATTGTTGATCCAAACCTATACTATTATAGGGTTGGTGACAAGAGCCTGATTCTGATGACTTATTCATAAATCCTTGTTGTTGGAAACAAGTAAGATTTGAATTTTGATTTCGAGATGAAGGATATGAGTATGATGCACTACTTCTTGGGATAGGAAGTATGACAGAGGACCAATGAGATTTTCTTGAGTCAAGGAAAATATACAGTGGGAATACTAAAGAAGTTTAGTATGACGGAATGAAAATCCAGAGTGATGGATTTGAGGAAAGTGAATGATGATCATTCAGATGAGATTGATCGAAAGCTGATTGGATCACTGATGTATCTAGTTAGCACCATACTTGATTCATGTTATGTAGTGAATGTACTTAGTCATTCCATGAGTCAGCCAAGACAGACTCACTCGACAACAACAAAACATGCATTGAGATATCTATGAGGCACAATTAGATATGGCCTATGATATGCCTCCAGTGTATACTTGAGTTTGCAGGGATATGCATAATGGACATAAAGTACAATGGACTGAAAGAGCACATTGGGTTGTTATTTTACCATGAATTTTTCCATGGTTTCCTGGTGCAGCAGGAAACAAGGCCCTGTGCCCTCATGTAATACATAAGCATAGTATGTAGCATCGAGTGTGTGAAGCAATATAACTTCATAACCTTCTGAAAGATTTATTTGATCATGACATGGATCCTATGATGATAACGAGAGATGTGTGTAAATCTCTTTGAGAACCCAGTGTTTCATGATAAGATCGAAACACATTGAGATAAAATATCATTATATGAGATACATGATGCAGAGGAAAATAGTACACTTGCAATACCTTCCTACAAATGCACAAATTGCAAACATATTCACCAAATTATCTTGGTGAAGGATACCTCCCTAGTTGAGAGGGAGTTTTGATATCTATAGCCAAGAACCAAGTTCAAAATACATCTGTGTGAGACTTGGCATGATGAATAATGCCTACCTAGCTAAGAGGTAGTGTTGATGATTGCAACTACGTGAGACATTCTACAGGACAAAAACCTGAGAGAGAGCCCCTGAGAGGGGTGTGTTGTTCCTATCTCAGACAAAGATGGGATGTAGAGATGTCTTCCTCCTTACAGAGAGTTGAGAATAACTCTATATGATTCTCCTCTCTAATGCAGTGAGAAAGGAGATCTGCAGAGTTCGACGTTCATGTGGTTGAGCACAAGGTGAAGGTGTGAAATCCCAGAGTGCTAGGGGCATCGTCATGAGAACATAAATGAAGATGATTTATTAGCATCCTGTGAGAATATAGTTTATGAGAAACTCTATATTACTCTCTTGTGTAATGCAGTGGGAAATAATATATGTTGAGTGGACGTGCCTCTAGACGAGCACATGTGAATGTGATCCTAGTGGTTAAGCACGAGTGAAGAAGTGGTTCTTCTGTGTAAGGTAGTGAGCCAGAGATATGTACATCCCTATGGATGTTTCCTTAGTTGATGAGCATTAGTGGGTGTATAATATCCCTTGCTATATTGAAGATTCATAACCCTAATTGTAATGTAAAGGGAAGAGGTCGGACCCACCTTAATGTGATTAATAATTAATGTAAAAGATAATTAATCTCATTAATATTAATTATATAGTGAGCTATTGAAGTTGGCCTTGTTGTTCAAATAAATACTTATGTTGACAGGTTCAGTCGAATATAAGTAAAGGTAAATTCCCCATTGAGGAAACATATCGTGTGTGTGAGTTTGGAAATTTCAGCAAGTACATCTACTTGGGAGAAGTGCAAACCTCTCTTGGGAGCTAGTATTCTCGGGTTCGTGAGAACCCTTTTGTGTGCTAGATTTTCTTGGTGGTGAAGGTTTATCGCTTGAAGAATATAACAAAGGTTTGGCTATGTTTTCTTCCCTTGTTGAGAAGGGTTTCTGAGGATACTTCTTGTGTACTTTTGCATGGTGTTTCTTCTTGTGATATTGGTTGCTACAACATAATTGGTTATGGTTTAAGTAAAATGATAAAATGGAATGAACTTCATTCTTAAGCCTATATTATTGAAAAATCAGCATAGAAGAGTTGGAGAAACTTCAAAATTAAGATATGTTCATACTACAACAGTTAGATCAACATAACAACCACAAAGAGAAAGAACAAAATATTCAACTATAATACAAAGAAGAAGAGATAAATAGATTAAAGATTGAAGTTGTTGATCTAACAAAAGAAATGAATCAGTTGAAGGAATATGAAAAACTCAATAAATGCACAAAAGATTTAGAAGAAACAAAATAAATGGTCAACAGTCTAAAGACTCAACTTGAAGAATCTAAGGAAAGTGAAGAAACACTAAAGAGAGATATGAGTAAAAATGAAGAACAGTGTTACACACTGGAATTGGAAGTCATCAACCTCAAAGGATTCATTTATAAAACAAACAAGAGATCAAAAGATTGAAGACTGAAGTTGTTGATTTAACAAAAGAAATAAAATAATTGAAGACATATGACAAAACCAATAAATTCAAAGAATTCTTGGATGAGATCAAAGAAATAGTCATGAGTCTAAAGTCTCAACTTCAAGAAGATAAAGAAATAGAAGAAGACTTGAAGATATAGTTGAATAAAAAGGAAGAAGCATTTCACATGTTGGAATTGGAAGTTATAAACCTCAAAAAAAATAAAAATGAAAAGACAAAAACAATTGTTTGAACATCACATCCACCCTTTATAAGATCTCGACTAGTCAAAGACAAACCGATGACAAAAATGGTCTTGGGTACAATAAGAAATAGTAAGGTAGAAAGTGGAGCACCATTCAGAAACATGAGAAAGGATTACCCTCCTCAAAATGAGAAAGTGCAATCAAAAACTAAATACAAACCATGAACTTTGTAAAGGAGGAAGCTATAAAATTAAAAATCAAGAAACATATCAAAATATAGACTTCTCATGTCACAACAGTCTCGAGTATGTGAACACTTTCAATGGTTATTTATTTTATTGTAAACACTTTGGTCACAAAGCATTGGAATGCAAGAGTCTTGAAAAGAAAAATTCACGAATATCCAATAACATAATGAGATGTTGGAGATGCAATTATGTTGGGAACACAACAAAGTTTTTTCATACCATGAGATGCTACAACTGTGATAAGTTTGGGAACAAATACCAAGACTACAAGAAATCAAGAAGACAACCCATGAAAAATAATCCTTACAAGTCACGAAGGAAATCTCTTGAACTTTGGAAGAAAATAAGAGAGGATAAATCTCAAAGAACAAATGTAGAAAATAAAATTTCATCAAACATAGTGCCTTATGGAAAGATATGGTTAAGAAATATGAAGCATAAAGAAAGAAAGATGATGAAGATATTGCACCTAAAAATGAATAAATTGATAAAATTAAATTGATGGATGAAACTCCTAATAAAGAATGTGAAATTAAGATCTTTGCATATGAAGAGGAACATGCTCAAGGAAAAAGAATTTCTAAAAAAGAAGATGAACATGATTATGGTGCACAAAACAATGGTGATGATGATGAACTCTCAAAAGAAAATCAATCTTAGAAGAGTCTGATGAATAAAACAAATAATATCTAAAGAAGAAAGCGACAAAAGGAGTTCAACCTATATAAATACACAGTATGAAGAGAGCAAAGTTGTTAATGATACGAAAGAATAGTAAATATCTTTTGGAATCAAAGAATTAAAGAACATGAATAATAATAATAAATAGATCAATATGATTAGTAAGCTTCACACCCTTATCAGTTATCACAAAGTAGAGATCAGTAACACCCTATTTCAACACAAAAATCCCAAGAGATTGAGATAACAACTCACACATTCAAAGGGAAAGAAAATAGTAAAATTTTGTTTTTCTTTGTCATTGATGTCAAAAAGAGGAGAGATAAACAATAAAATCAATGTACAAAGAGAGGGGGCGCATCACCTTAGGGGGAGAATCAACTCAAGGGGAGAATCATCTCATGGGGAGAAGAAAAATATTCTGTTTGGAATTGTTTTCAAAGGGGGAGAGATAAAGAGAAAAACAAAGTCATCTCAAAGGACTCAAACTACATAATACATTTCACAAGGGAAGTAAGATTGTTTTACTAAGGTTTCCATCAATAAAAAAGGGGGAGATTGTTGAATTTTTTTTTGTCATTGATGTCAACCTTGATCAATATGTGAAGTATCGTTGATTGATTGGTTTGAGAAGAATTATCAATATTAGACATATTATTATGAAGGTGAATTGAATGTCCAGAATTATCCATATTGGACATAATGTTATGAAGGTTGGACATAAGGTTATGAAGGTGACTTGACTGTCAAGCATTGTCAATATTAGACATAATTTTATGAAGGTTACTTGAATATCAATAGAAACATAATATTGACTAATATATTCTATGAGCTTGATACACTCATCCTATATTGTATAAGGTTGAGATTGTGTCATTTACATCCATGGACAAAATAAGAAACTATCTAGATAAAAAGGTTAAATGGATAATCCAATCTCGATCCATACAAATCACAAATAATTAAGTTAATAAGACATGATTCATTTAAATTTATTCATAAAATCTCAATTGAATAAGACTCGATACAAATGTCAATGGTGGATGTTTGGTGAGGAAGGATTGACACCATAGAGACACAAGTTGAGTTGATTCAAATAACAATAACATAGATTATCTAGAGTTCGATCGACTACAAGATGAGTCAAATACAATTCGACCGATTGCAAGCATGCATATTGAAGAAAGTTGGATAAGACAAGTCGATTGATTTCAAAACGAGTCAAAGACAACTTGACCAACTAAAGGTCAAAATCCAAGAAAAATTAAGTTGGGAAATACAAGTTGACCAAAGCAGGTCGAGACGACCAAAGTTGAATTTATCACATCGAGGTAGAGTTGGTCCAAGAAAGAAGTAACCTAAAGTTCAAAGTCGAAGTAACCTAAATTTCAAAGTCGAAGTAAACTTTGATTTGACTAGAATTGAGATACTCAAGTTTCTCATAGTTGAGTCGACCAAACAAATGTTTGTCGGTTGAATGAGGGAGAAAATATGAAAAAGGGTGAGACCAAATCAAATATTTAGAGAGTAAGAGGGAACCAATTTTAATATAACTCTCAAGTAAAATGTTTACAACTTGAGTTTAAATAATCACCAACAAAGGAGATATGTGTAGGTTGATTTAGACATTCACTAAAAGGTAATATGTATTGAAGTTGATGTGGCATCTGACGACGAAAGGGAAATCTCCGCAAGTTGTTTTCAAAGAACCATCTAATTGGACTAGAATTTTAAAATTCGTTTTCATCGCTCCATAATCTTCATAGTAAAATCATTGTCTAAATTGGTGTACGAAAATCAATTAATAAAAAGTACCATTTGTGTTAATTAAATGAAGGGGTGCAATGTTTAATTCTAAAAGGACACATTGTTTCAAAGTGGCACCATTTCGAGGACTATATAAGTAAATGAAAATTAAGAGAATAAAGTGTCACACTGAATATATATATATATATATATATATATATATATATATATAATGCATTCAATGAAAGTTCATTCTAGGTGCATGTTTACAAGTTGAGTCTTGTCATAAGGATTGGATTCCTCACATCTCAGTTGGATATGAGAACAACAAGTTGTGCCTTGTTATGAGGATTGGATTCCTCATTTCTCACTTGGATCTTAGAACTACAAGTTGGATTCAGATGAAATTGAATATATTAAATGATTAATTTTGTTTGTGTTCATTCAAATTAAATATACAAAAGAATGATATATTATCTACTTCATATAGTTTTTGTTATACATTTTTATGAATAATTAGTTGAACTACATATATATTATTTAGTTAATTTAGTTAATCTATGAAAGTGTGAAAAGTAGTTAAAAGTTCAATATACTGATTCACCCCCTCATAGTGTTGTGTCTCAACAAATATAAGCTCTTAACATGTCCTCAAGATGTGGCTAACTTTAGACTTTGATTAGAATGTCATAACATTCCAATTTTAGTATTACCTTGGGGAACATCTTTATTCTTATAAGTGTGTTTAGATTAACATCAT
This sequence comes from Picea engelmannii, assembly GCA_009831015.1. Classification (NCBI taxonomy): domain Eukaryota; kingdom Viridiplantae; phylum Streptophyta; class Pinopsida; order Pinales; family Pinaceae; genus Picea; species Picea engelmannii. The sequence goes on along the minus strand of ML782364.1, from coordinate 1,180,826 downwards.
AACAATCTCCATGTACATAAAAAAATTGCATTCCATTATGTATGATCTCTCAATGGTTAAAAGGAAAAATCAGAATTAAAGTCCTAAATCAAATAAATCCACAAAGGCCAAGAGGTGAAGAACAAAGTCAATTCAAAGAAAAAATAAAACTTGAGAAATGACCCTCATTCAAAAGTCAATTCCCTTATTTTCTAGTGTGACGAAACATAAATAATAGGGATTTGTTAAAAGTGAACATTTAAAAAGGTCTAAATGGGTAATAAAAAAATAAAAATAGCTTGTGGGTATAGTACTTGGAGAGTTATCACATGGATAATCCCCTTCCCCTTTCACTATTAATTTCATTAATTGTGTATAGTCCACTTGAAAACTTAGAAAATTTAGGTTTTCCTTAAGATTGGACTCATTTAAAATTATTAATAATATTCCCTTATGTAATATTTAAGCGAATGTCAAAATTAATTTAAATTATTATACTTACTAGGAAATTGTTACTTGGAATTACATATTAATAATTTTTTAGAGGGTTAAACCCATCATATTTGACACATGGAGTCCCCTCACATGTTTTTAAGCACATGTACATGATCATAACATAGAGAGGGATAAAGTATTCCTTCACACACGGATTATTTTCTTGATAAAGTTATGACACATGGACTAGTTCACCATTTTTCCACCTCTTGGACATTTACTTTTTTATCTAGTGACCTTTTCTAAATCTACTTGACCATTTATTACAACTTCTAAAGGGGTGTCCCTCTTGGAGATTTATTTTAATATCTTTTGACCTTTTTTAAAGATGAAAATCCATATTTTATTGTAAAAGCACATTTTATGTATTATTTTGTTTGTTACGATATATGGTTTGACCTTTTCTAAGGAGGAAAAGTCATATTTTATGGTAAAAGAACATAAAACTTGAGTGAGCCTAATGGTTAATAACATGTGTTTCCTCTTAAGAGGTCATAAGTTGACCCTTTCTAAAGAGGAAAATTCATATTTTATTGTAAAAGCACATATAACCTGAGTGGGCCTAATGGTTAAGAACATGTGTTTCCTCTTAAGAAGTCACAAGTTCAAATCCAAAGTGGGGTAGTGTAATAGTGTATGTAGATCCCTTGCCCCACAATCAAGGGGGTCTCATACATCAATTTGGTGTATCAGTGTTTTTTGTAAATAGCCTTCTATTTATCTATAAAAGAGGAGACATTCTCATTTATAAATGAATTCAAGATTAAGAGAAAAACTTTTGCTTAAGACCTCTACTTTTGATGAAGAGTGATGGCTTGGATGGAGAGTGACTTGGTCCACCCCTGAAATTATGCTAGAAATGTAAAAGATCACAATAACTCTTTACTTATGTTTCTCACTTCTATCATATATAAAATAAATTTACTTTATTATATATGAACTAAAAAGGTAAAAAATCATAATAACTCTTTACTTATGTTTCTCACTTCTATGATATATAAAATAAGTTTACTTTATTATATATATATATATATATATATATATATATATATTATTTCTGAAAAGTAACAAAGACTAAAACACCAACTCACTTTAAAATCAATACCCCATATATGATTTGACCCAATGGGGATTTCACCTTAATTTTTTCAATCTAAACCCAATAAATCATAAAACCATAGGTCCATTAACTAGCTAATTTACTCACAACAATTTTGTGGCCATTGAAAGTCCGGATTGAAGAAATCATTCGTTGTCTCCTCATCCAAACCATAGCAACATTTGCTATTAATTGYAGATCTGGTKGGCCGTGTGTTAGACTTATAGTCAATTAGRTCTGCATATAWTATTAAAACCACGGGGTTCAGACTTTTCGAGTGATATGCAGGTTTGTTGCGTATTTTCTCATCTCTATGGATTTTACTTTTCCTTGGTTCCCTCTCATTCATTAGCCATTATGGATCCGTCATTATTTCCATCTCCAGAAGAATTCTAACTGGTCCGAAACTTGACTATCGAGTTGATATCCTCTGCGAACCCTAAAAATGAAATATCGATATGTGACCTAGACAATTTTGAATTGAACACTTCTCGAGTTTCCGCCTTTGTTACTTTCTTCTAGTGTGGTTCACCTACTACTATTATGACTGTTGGCTAAATGTGAAGGCTGAATGTGAAATGGTAAATTTAGAGGTTTTACTTAGAAAAATTACATAGGTGACTGTTGGGAAAAATACTGTGGTATTTGGGGGCAGACAGATAGTCAGCCTCTTCTTGTGAGAATACTTGCATCTGGAGATGACCATAATACTTTTTCTCATTAAGATTTGGGGACATGAACTCATAGTTTGACTTTTGGAAGGCAATTCAAACTAACTAGTTTTGGTGTTGATTGATTTAGATTTGTAGGTGTGTACATTTTKYTTTCAAACTAATTATTASTGATAGGAYTAGATATTATTAACTTCAAGYCTAAAGAGAGGAATGATTTARTTAAGTGATATTTAATAAATCACTTAATAATTTCTTAAGACTATCTCTAGCACTAAAGGTTCAAATTTTATAGTAGAGAGTGTATGAGAGATAAGAATTTCCATTTGGATTTCCACTGTAAAATCTCTATTTCAATTGTGAGTGATATTGTTGTGTGTTTGCTTTAGATCATGTGTTTAGTGATATTGTTCTGTGTTTTCTTTGGATCATGTATTTACTTATAAGGTATATCTTTCAATTTGTCACTGATATTGTTGTGTGTTTTCTTTGGTTCATGTGTTTAATGATATTGTTGTGTGTTTTCTTTGGATCATGTTTTACTTATAGGGTATATCTTCCAATTGAAGTTTCCAAAGATATGTTAAGTGATTGTTGGGTGGTATCTATCACCTAATAAATTGTTGGGAATGTTATGCTTGGTTAAATGCCCATAATTGATCTCACCCTTAAATGAATCTTTACAATCATTTATAATATCCACAAAACTAACAAAATGACAAATTTAATAGCCCACTATACAACAATATGCCTATACAACAATCTTTGTCTTTTTTTTTCATCCAAAGAGAGAAAATTTACATTATGTAAAATACATATTGTCATATATTTGCTTCCACTCATAACTGTAAAATACCTAGGGGTACTCAAAACCACCAAAAAATCTGTAGATCATCAAAAAGTAGAGATAAACATTCATCAAAACAACTAGACTGTAAAGAACCAACACATAATAAAAAAGTCCCTCTAAATATCCACTCAAAATTTTGATCATTAGGAATTCATGAACATGGTAAACATAGATTGTTGAGAAAATCTAATTAATTCTAAGATGTTGGAAGAAGAAGGTCTTCATTGAAAGTTATGTGATACAATGCATAGTGTTATCTCTTCTTGACTTATGAAATGAGACATTTCTCATAAGCCATCTATAAGATAGTTTTAGATAGTGAATCTGCATCCTTGTTTCAATACCTATGAACTTCTTCAAGAATATAAAAGAATTGAATGTTGTGACATTCCTGAGATTTTCTTTCCTAGTTAATAGCCAACATGGAATCCCAAAAGAATTGAAAGGAAGTCACTCCCTTTTATTTAGCAAAAAAAAAGAACAATTTTGAAATACATGATTTCAACATAGTTATTTGCATCATTCCCAAGGCCCATTGTAAGTTTGAAGAAGTGGGATTCTGAAAGGAAAAGAGGGCCACTCCTCCACAAGATTGGATGGAATTTTGTGATGCCCCATCCAAGAAAGCCCAAGCGATGGAATGGTCAATATTTGCCGAGGGAGGACCACTCATAGGTCCCCCTTCTTTTTCTTGTGGGTAATGGAAAAGAATATTGAGTCTTTGAGCTGCGATAATATCTGGGTTGAGGTTCTTATCTTGAAGATGGTTGAATTCTTGGCTATCCAAACCCCCCAAGATCTTATAAGCAGAAGATATTTTACTCTCCCTTTTTATCTATCCAAAAACCAATCCTTCCAAGCCTATTCTATAGACAAGCCAACCCACTTTAAGTTCTGGCCCACAACCAATGATGGTTCATGCCAAATCTAGAGGACAAAAGCAAAAAGAAGGAAAAGATGTTGGGTTGCCTCTTTGCTTGCTCTAGATAAGAACACCAACCATGCCCTTCCAAGTGTATGTTTTTCATCCTGTCCAAGGTTGATACTTTGTTCATGATTATACACCAGAAGAAAATTCTTTCTTTATGTGGACAGTGAAGCTTCCACATTCTTTTCCACCACCATAGCGGTTAAGAAAATGTATACCAATTTTGTAAAATAAAACCCATAAGGAAATGGCTGTTAAATAAGTTCATCTTCACGATGCACTATTACAATATGTGCTTCTTTAAGGGCTTCAACATAATTTGTCCATTGGAACGCAAGGTCAGCATTCCAGTCCAACCACATCCAGCCAAGCCTGGCCACTTGATTGAGGTGAAAATAAACTTGATGCTGAAGGGCCTGGACCAAATCCGGCGATAATCTGTGGTGGCCCTGGCTGCTTGGCCAAGGATACCCTGCTAATCGAACCTTGGTTCCATCCCCTATAAGCCAGGCCAACCCATCCCGTACTACGTCAAAGGCTTGTAGGGTAGCCTTCCATATAATTGAGCAATTTGCAGATTTTTTGGTAGGGTTCCGAATCCAGTCTAAAAGTGAATCGGTGAAGATATATTTTTGGTTGACCACTCTAGTCCATAGGTTGTCAGTGGTGAATACCATCGAACTAAATTTTGCTACAAGGGCCTTCTGAAAATAAGAAATATTCTTCATCTCCATCTTACCCATGGCCGCACCCATTTATCCTGTGTACATGCTCACATAAATTTAAAACACATAACAATCATTGTCTATTATAAATGTTGTTAGAATTGTTAATTACAATACTAACTCTAATTGTTGGGATACGTCTGTTTTAATTTTTATTATTGTTCCAAAATAGTATAGAACAACATGCATGTTACTGGTGTTACGTTTGTATAAATTTATACAGCTTGAAATTGACTGGTCTTAGGATGTTGGGAAACTTTACAACCAAATCAACTTAGATTAATAAATAAAATCCTATCAACTTGAGCATTTGAATAGTAGTTACAACATCTTTTGTTCCTTTGTATTGCCTATTAAACACTTAGAATATTTCCTCTAGACATTACCCCCTAAGACTATGTGTATTTCATGTATGTGCATATTTCTCACAAAGAATATATGTATATCATGTGTACATGCTTCATATTATTGGAAATGTGATATGTAGAGGAATGTTATAATTAACAATGTGGTTCAACATCATGAACAATATAGCCAAGCCCTCAAATCTAGGTGATAGTTTTATCCTATTAATAAATGAGGTTAAGATAGACAATCTATTTAATTAAATTTTTACTTTATTTAACTATATTTTTATAGATTGTGTGCATGTCCAAAATGAATGAGTTTTAGGCATATTTTTTACTTATTATATGCTATTAGATTAGGTTTATTAGATACCTTGAACCAATGTGATGGGAACATAATTAAAGAGGAACACCATGGAAGACATAAAAGATTTGAGAAGCTCTCTTGCCCAAGCAGGCTTTCTTTTATGGGAGAAGGTCATTTGAGGAGGTTCTTGAACTTCTACTATATCATGGTCTTCTACTTATCAGGGGAAGTTATGACTTCCCTCACTGATTCTAGCTCTGGGAACCTCCCTCATTGATTCTACAAACCTGGGATTTACAGGTTCCTCTCCATATACTTCTTCAAGCTGGCATCTTCTTGATTTCTTAAGTGTTGCTTCTTCATCAATGGTCACGTTCGTGCTCATCTCAATCTGGCGGTGACCATGTAGTTCTGAAGGCCTTGGATACCTCACAGTATCCCACAAATATTCCCTTCTTTTCGGGGGGTTCCAACTTGTTTCTTTTCTCTTTTGGTATACGAATAAACACTAGACATCCAAATATTTTGAGATGGCTTACCTCTAGCTTCTTTCCGGTGAACATCTCTTTTGGTTTCTTGAGCCCTAGTGCATTATGGGGAAATCGGTTATGCACATAAATAGCTATCATTGCTACTTCTGCCCATAAGCACATAGGAAGATCTTGATCTTCCCAGCATGGTTTTGTTCTTCCATTCAACTACACTGTTTTGTTGGAGATCTTGATCCCAACATCTTTGCAGATATTCACGAATTATTTTGAGGTATATTTTCCTCCATTATCTGACCTGACTATCTTAATCTTCCTTACATAAAGGTTTTCTATCAAGGCTTTGAATTCCTTGATCTTGCTGAACACTTCAAATATATCCAGGTCTTTTACGAGAATAATCATTAATGAATGATACATAGTATACATACCCAATAATGGAGG
>ML782364.1:1128105-1139937 GCA_009831015.1 Picea engelmannii | reverse complement strand
CATAAATGGACACTCTATATTCTCTCTCTATATTCCCATTAAGTTAAGATTTCCAATTTTCTTAATTCTTTAACTATGACACTCATTTCAACTATGACTTAGGCCATTTCCATATAAGTATTAGGGAATGTAACATGATAAATGTATATGGGAAAATTGTCTTCTGAAACTTACTAAAACATTATATAAATTTATGTAAATCTTCTAGAAATATGATATATATGATATAATTTAGTTTCATGGGATTAATTACTATTAATTTGGAAATGGAGCTCAAACACTCTCTTTTATAACTATCATAGTTCAACTACTCAACATGCTTCCAAATTTATCTTCCAAAATGCTTGTTCAAAACTCACCTTGTTTCTTTTTCAAGGGTAATCCTTGTTTTGTACGCAATTCCTTTACTATTTCCTCCAATATGTCGAATTGAGTATTCTGAAAGAGAATCATCCCCATAATAATGCGAATTTTATGGTCGAACCTACATTCCATTTTTTTCCAAAATTCTAAGTGAAAATGAAATGAGGAAGAGAGCTCATTGAACTATCATTCAAGTATGTGGAAATAAATATGATCATCAAATATCGCATAGAGAGCCATCATTTCCCATCCAAATACAAGAATGCCAAACACGGAAGTCGAATCACACATGTATCAACATAGAATTTCACCATTCCAAGAGTGAACAACCAATCTTAATACTATAATTTCTTATTCTGACTCAGAAGCTAGGCCTCAAGAAAAATTGAAGGTCTGTATGTTCCAAAATATAGGAGATCAGGAAGCACAAATGCTTTCCCAGATCAAAGGTCTCCCAGAAGGGGATATGAAAAACTCCCTTCTTGAAACTTTTATCAAGGCTGTCAAAACAGAACAAAAAGGAAGAAGTTCTGAAACTTAAAAAAGACAGCCTTTATTCTTGGACGCTTCCTTTGATAAAAACACAAAGACATATATCAAATTTAACAGAGAGCCAAAGTTACAAAATACCTCTCTTACAGATTTAGCCAAAGAATTTTTTTCTTTGAAAAAGGAAGTTTCCAAATTAAAAGAAAAAGTCAGAAAATTGGAAGGAGATGCTGAATTCAGCTTTAAAATTGATTCATGGGCTAGACAAGAAATTAAAATCATCAAGGAAAGATTAGAATCAATTCCTTCTCCTCTAGAAGATGCTCCTTTTGAGACAGTACTCCAGGAGCAAACAATAGCAGAAATGCAGGGTATGATAGGTATGAAAATTATGCCTATAAAATATCAGAAATATTATGTCAAAGTTCAGCTAGAAATTAACCAAGAAATATTCTCCTTGACTGCACTCATTGACACTGGATCTGATTTAAATTTGCTGAATAAAGATCTTATCCCTCCAAAATATTGGCTTCCTAGTTTTGGTTCTGCTACGGGGTTAGGAAATGTAAATACTTCATTTCAGTTTGAAGTTCCCAAAGGCATCTTGTTACTTGAAGAATATGCATTGGGAATGAAATTTCAGATTTCAGAACTACGAGTTGATTGCATACTTTGCACCCCTTTTTTATCTGCAGTAGAACCCCATGGTTCTTGTATTTCTCTGAGTCAGAGGTTTGGGTATTTTATTACATTACCAAGTATAAGTGGAAATCCTTCTAAAAGGATAGAATTACCCTTCATCTCTGAAACACATGTCCAAATTGCTTATTGCCAAAAGAGTTTTGCAATAATAGAAGTCTTTGATGATCAAAGAAATACTCTTGTTACTCATTATATGGATGATAACACTCCCTGGGAAACATTCAAAGAACATTGGATTCCTTCATGGCAGCTCAGGCATTCAGAAAAGGTAGAATTAGGACTACCTGGATTCTCAAGAAATACACATATAAATGTACTCCGTCCTCAGCATGTACTTGGCAGAATGCATCAACCTGCCACTATTACACCCGGGGAAAAGCTTATAGAAATGGGAGACTTAAGTAGACTGAGATCTGCTAACAGACAATGGTATGACCATCAAACACAAAGATGGGAAGAAACTCCTGCATATCACTTCTTCCAAATAAACAAAATGAGAACTGTCCCAGAATGGCCCAATAGAAATCCAGATGAAAGGATATTTAATATAAATTACCATCAATATAAAACTATGTGGTTTAATATTTGTCTTTGGACAGATACGCATAAGTATTATTATTGTATGGTAAAATTTGATCATTCTTTCAGAGATTGGCCTGAACCTGTGTGGTTAATGGAGTGGTGGAATCAGTTCGGATTAAATCCAGTCAGTATCAACCCAGATGTAACGGAGGTCGGAAGAATGTTTATTTTCCATAACAGAAGACTTGATACTATTGATGATCTATTCTCTGAAGAAGAATACAAAATGATGTTTATCAGAGAAAAACATCCATGGATAATACAAACTAAGTTCTTACTACATCAAGATGAAGAAAACAATGATGATCCTGAGTTAGTCAGGGAAGTATACACTTAGCATTGGGACCCGTATAATTTTCGACATTTTCATGATCATCCATTAGAATGATGGTTTCCGTGGGTTTACAAAAAAAACTCCACTTTGTAATAATTCATGTCTAAATGGCCGACAGTGGTGCCATTCGGGTTCCGTGGGTTGTTGTCATAAAACTCCACTTTGTACAAAGATAGTGTCATAGTAATGTCTTGTCAAAATAAAGAGAATCTTGGAAACTCGGAGCACTTCTCCGACTTTTGGTGAGGTTTGACCCACATTTCCAAAGATGCTCTACTGTTCAGCATGTGATACGATACTTTATGTCATATGTTGTCGTCCTCTGGTCAGAGAATCTTGCATGATCACCCTGTCAGATCTACTGTTCTAAGTTTGCTTTCGGTGAATATGAAATAAAGATAGGATTTGGTCAGAGATTCCTGCGTGAATATATCTACCTAATCCTAATAGTAATATTTGATGGCCGACATGTGGACCACAAGTCTTTTCGTGTCTTAGCTTCATGATGACTCCTCCTTCAAAAAATTTGTATAAAAGGAGATGAGGAGCTCATTATTCGGCATTAGCATTTTGAGAGTTAGGAGTCTGAGTCTCTAAGCTTCCCTTCTGTCTGAAGCTTCGTGTCTTTCTATGTGCAGAGTTTGTTAGTTGAGCGAAGAGAATCCTGCTCAGAGTCTGTAATCTGTGCATCTGGCACAAACATATTGTAATACCTGAGAGTTTTATGCTCTCATAATATAAAGACTTTCGCTTGTGTTTAAATCTCTTATGCTTGTCTATTGTCTCTCTATTATGCGCACATTGTGATCTCATCTATTTGCCCATATTTGCAACCGTTGTTCCTTGGTACTACTAAGACTAAGTTCGCTCATCCAGTTGGTAAGTTTCATTGGTAGTTTGGTGTAAGACACTTGACGAGCACTGGTAGTAAGTCCTTCAAGGCAGGAGGCCGCTAAGGGCAGTTGTAGGTGCAACGACTTGTCGAAAGCCATCTATAGGGTTAAAATAGAACTGTAAAAGCCTGATGGACTTTGGGTGGTGGGGTTCAAAAAGTTAAGCAGAGCAAAGCGGTAAAACTGACGACATTGGTCCTCACGGGAGTAGCAGAAACTGGAAGACCAAATGATGAGAGGAGATTGTGCATGAGACAAGAATCCAAGATTGAAGCTTCATTCTCTGACAGAGGAGGCCTCTCAGTTTACAAAATGGTATCAGAGCCAACACCTTCTTTTCAACCCGGGTATGATATCAGACTCTCTTAGATCTGATATAGCTATTCGCTCTGTGTTTTCTGTGTGTAAGATTTTGTGTGTATAAATCCTTTGTGTGATCAGAAGAAATCCAGTGCCGTATCAAGAGTCTCAGGCTGTTTAAAGGCACAGTTCCACTCTTGCGACACATATGAGGCTGTATCAGTAGTCTCGAGCTGTTTTAAGGAACAGTTTCCACTACTGTGACCTCCTGAAAGATTTGCTAGTTTCTGCCTCAGCAGTCGGCTAGGAGCCTGTCTAATCTTCTTTCGGGAAGACATAAGACTAAACGCCCTACTTTTCTGTGCAGAAATAGTATTATCTATTATAATGGATTCTAGGTCAGTTTCTTTCAGAGATGTTAAAAATGTTGAAGAATCAAGTATCTCTGGAACTGACTCTGTAAATAGTCTTGAGTCAATGTTTTCTTTAAATAGAAGTCAAAGTATAAACCATGCAAATATAGAAGAAGTAGAAATAAATCCACAAGTTGCATGGAAATTACCCCCAATATTTCCTAGCAGAGTATATCAAGACCTAAATATGTTTCATCTCAAAGTTGTGACTAGAGTCTTTGTAAAAGATTCCATAAGTACAATACAGCAGAATAGTGATGTCACTGAGACAATTTCCCTATTAAATCCTAAAGAAATCCAGAAAGAAGCCAAAAAACATGGCACAAACTTCTTGCATTTTGGATGTATAAGAATCAGCATAAATGCTCTTGTGCATAAAGGGATAGATTCCTATGTACTTTGCACAGTGAGATATCTAACCCATAATAAGTTTACTGATTCTTTAATAGGTGGAATTTTTGCCCCTCTATCTAATGGACCAGTCTATTTTGACTGTTATCCAAATTTCTCTGTATATACTTTTGATGAAGATCTTGCAGATATCCTAAAACTGCAAATCAAGACAACAGGATTTGATATGCGCTCCACTCGAACAAATATAGTTGTCCAAGCCAGGGGATGCTTTATACATACAAACACTATGTTCCCAGCTGTCCTACATACCCCTAGCAAAGAATCCCAGGCTAGCACTCTAGTCATAACAGATCCTTTAAATCAAAAAATGGAACATTGTACCATAAAATGGGAAAACTTATCTTTCCCTATAGATTGGGTCATTGATATACCTAGGACACCCATACCAAGATCTATCACTTCTGCCCAAATAAGGGAAACCCCAAACTCTGCAGTTATTTCTTTTCCTCAAAGGAATCTTTCCAGATCTCCCTCTACTAAATACGTTCCTACAACTACTTCTTCACTCTGCTTGCATCCTTCTCTTCATGCCTTAGCAAATCAGACAGGGAAAGTCCCTTTTGTAGTAAAATGTTTTGATTGTGGAGATCTAATTACTTTATCCACTCTTTCTTCCTTTGAAGAAAGTGAAAGAGTGCAGTTTGAGCATTCAAATCATAATCCTAGAACAAATTTGCCTCCACCAATTTCTACTGCCAGAGATCAATGTCCACATCCCCAATGTTCTGTTATTCCTTTTCCTCATGATTCACATATTCTGGTCATCCAGGATAATGTTTGTACATAAGTAACTGAAAGAAAAAAGACTTACATCCCCAGTGATATGAGAAGACCATCTACTACAGAAATCAGAAAATTCCTTTCTCTCTTTAAGTGATGTAAGAGAGATTTTTACAAAATGGAATGGATGAAAGAAATGTTAAATTGGGATTTGTTTACTCATCCCGAAGAAAAAACATTTGCGAGGAAAACATCAAATGATGAAAAAATCAGACTAGATAACAAATGGAAATGTTTCATGGAAAAGGAAAATATCTATATATCCTTTTTTGAATGGAATAAGAAGAAATCCCAAAATCAGCCATGGGAACTATTTCCCCAAAGAGCTAGTCTTATGAGTTATCTGGTACAATCTCTTTCTATATCTCACTTAGGAAGAGAAATTAATAAGATCAAAAGGTCTATGACAAATCTTCCAGAGCAAAACCAGGAAGAAAATGATGAAGGTCTCCAAGTGAAACACTAGAAATATCATGTCTTGATTGAACTAAAAATTCAAGACTTACATTTCAAACTGAAGACCCTGATAGATACTGGATCAGACTTAAACATGCTAAATAAGCATGTCATCCTGGTGTCTTTATGGGAAAAAAATCAGGCTATGGTTGTGGGATTAGGAAATATCCCGAATGACATTTCATTTCAAATTCCAGAAGCAGTTCTCTGTTTTCAAGATTTTTGCCTTAAAATTAAATTTCTTTTAGCAGATATTCCTGTTGCATGTATCCTTGGTACCCCTTTTCTTGCAACAGTGTCACCTCATGGATCAACCATGGTTACCCCAGAAAAACCCAGATACTTTATTAAAATCCAGGGTAACAAAGTCATCAAACTTCCATTTGTATCTACCCCAAGAATCTCAGATGTTGTATCACTAAACCTCAGAAAAATTGAGAAAATCAGAGAGCTAAAAGAATTCCAAGCAGAAATCAGAATGAAAGACCAATTGAAGAGATCAGAGATTCAGGAGAAAATTCTCTTACTAAAAGAAGAATTTATCAATTCAGTCTGTTCAGAGAATCCTACTGCTTTTTGGAAATAGAGAAAACATGAAGTTTTCCTCCCTTACAGAGAAGATTACCAAGGCAGGCCTTGTAAGAGCAGAGCTATACCAATGAATGTTGAATATCAAAGGCTGTGTGCAAATGAAATTGACGGATTGCTCAAAAAAGAATTAATTAGAAAATCTACTAGTCCATGGAATTGTTATGGGTTCTATGTAAATAAGCATTCAGAACAAATCAGAGGAGTTCTCAGACTAGTAGTGAATTACAAACCCCTCAACAAAGTATTAGTAGATGATACATATCCCATTCCAAACAAAAGAAGTCTTGTTACCAGAATTGCAGGTGCAAAAATCTTTTCAAAATTTGATTTAAAGTCTGGATTCTGGCAGGTGGCTATACATGAAAAAAGATAAATTTAAAACTGCTTTTAATGTCCCTGCTGGGCATTATGAATGGAATGTGATGCCATTCGGATTAAAAAAAGCCCCTGGAAAATTCCAAAGGGTTATGGATGATACTCTTAAACCATATTTTGATTGGCTGATTGTCTACATTGATGACATTTTAGTATTCTCTTCATCCATAGATCAACATTTTAAACATTTAAAGAATCTCCTGCAGGTAATTAAGCAAGCTAGTCTAGTCTTATCCAAGAAAAAGATTGAACTTTTTCAGACTCGAATCAAATTTCTTGGTCATACCATTGATAATGGCAAATAACTTTGCAAACTCATGTTGTTGAATTTGCAGATAAATTTCCAAATAAGATTCTTGATAAAACACATCTACAAAGGTTCTTAGGAAGCTTAAACTATATAAGCCATTTTTACAAAAAATGTGCACAAGACAGAAAACTTCTTAATGATAGACTAAAGAAAGAGTCATGTCCCTGGACAGAAGAACATACTCAAGCTGTAAAAAATATCAAGGCCAAAGTCAAGAATCTGCCAATACTACATATCTTTGATGACAATCTCCCTAAGATAGTGGAAACTGATGCTAGCAATATTGGATGGGGAGCAGTATTAAAACAAGTTAGAGACAAAGGAAAATAAGAGGTTATTCAGTTTGCCTCTGGATTGTGGCAGGCAACCGAAAAGAATTATTCTTCTTTAGATAAAGAAATTAAAGCTGCCTTGAATGCCATATATAAATTTGAGATTTATTTGATTTATAAAAAATTTCTTCTAAGGACTGATGTTGCAACAATGAATAAAGTCCTTAATAAAGAGCTAAAGAATCCTCGAGACTCTAAATTTGCTAGATGGAAAGCTCTCTTTAGTAACTTTGATTTTTCCATAGAGCATATCAGAGGTATGAATAACTCCATTCCACGTTTCCTAAGTAGAGAACATTTACAAAATCTTTGTTTGCTAGTTTCAGTACAGCTAAGAAATGGTATGGAAAGGATAGTGGATATTCCTAACTCATTAAGTTGGGAATCTTATTTAGCAGACTGCGTACCCTGATGGGAATTAAGAAGCACTGAAATTCTTTCTCAAACAACTCAGGTCCCATATTCAAATCTGGTTCCTGAGGTTAGGGGAAGAAGAATATCAAATGTTTTAACCCCCATAGTTACTCACACAAATGAAAAAGCAGTCCAAGCACAAAATGCTCTCATTGATCTTTTCCATGATATAATTCAAATCTGGGATATAAGAGATGAACAGGAGATCAATCAAAAGTATTTCTGCCTGAATAGACCTCGGTTATTATCTCATTGGCCTGAAAGAAATCCTGATATTATTTTTCCAGAAACCTGCTTAAATTATCATGAATACAGAAAACTATGGTGGGAATTTGCCAAACAAGAGGACTGTATTATTCTAGTTAAATTTGGAAGTGTGAATTCTGCAACTGCAGGATGACCCCCTATTTGGATTTCAAATTGGTGGAATGATTTTGGTCTTAACAAAGGATCAATAGATCCAGATATCTTAAGAACATTTACACCTCTTTATGCCGTCCAAGATCTCTTCAGACAAGGCCCAAATAATGGTGAAATTCTACGTCTTTTTATTCTGAATCATTTTCAGTGGGCAATCAAATCAAAAACTATTCTTCAGATTATTAATGGTTCACCTTTCATAGCTTGAAGAATTTATACAAAGATTTGGGATACCTTACATTATCCTGAAAGATTTTCTAGCCATATTGAAAATGATTAAACCCATCCAGGTTTCTGTGGGTTTACATACCAAACTCCACTGTGAAAACTCATGTCTAAATGGCCGACAATGGTGCCATTTGGGTTCCGTGGGTTGTCGTCATTAAACTCCACTTTGTACAAAGATATTGTCATAGTAATGTCTTGTCAAAATAAAGAGAAACTTGGAAACTCGGAGCACTTCTCCGACTTTTGGTGAGGTTTGACCCACATTTCCAAAGATGCTCTACTATTCAGCATGTGATACGATACTTTATGTCTTATATTGTCATCCTCTGGTCAGGGAATCTTGCATGATCACCCTGTCAGATCTACTCTTCTAAGTTTGTTTTCAGTGAATATGAAATAAAGATAGGATTTGGTCAGAGATTCCTGCGTGAATATATCAAATGTAGAAAAATGAAAACAAATATTCCTTTATCAACCAAGTAAACCCATACCTATTCCAAGAAGTTGAAACTTAAATTAATAGAGAAAGAATACAAAGATCATATTTATTGGGAGAGTCGCGCATTATTGCAGAAATCCAAATGACATTTTTGTATTTTTTATTGTTTGAAAAAAAAATTTAGTTGATATTTGTTTTAATCATTTTGTTTTCCATTCTTTAGTTATACTAATAATACTAATGGTCCATGTAGACCATTTCTAATGTCAAGTTGTTTTTAGTTTACCTCTAATACTTTGTGTATTATGTTAAGTGGAAAGGTTTATTATTGTTTTTTCATTAGTGGGGTTTATAATGCTTTCTTATGCTATGTGGAATGTTCTATTATTTTATTATGTTATGTGGAAAGATTTATTATTTCCTTTTCATTATTTGGCCTTTCCATATGAATTACAACACATTGCTTTTAAAGGTAGACTTAGATAGATAGCAGCTTAAGACTTATTTTTCATTATTAGTAGGTTAGTGATCATTTGTTATTGACTAATTTGTTTTAGAGACCTTTATTCCTACTATAAGATTTTTTCTATACATTGAATTCCATTTTTCCTATTAGTGAAATGCTCTTTTTTAGACAATATTGTTATTTTATTAGGATTCCTTAATACCATTTGGATCACTTGTTGTCATATCAATGAAAACCTCCTTCACACTAGAGAGTTGATATTCATAAATGAACACTCTATATTCTCTCTATATATGGGCCCATTAAGTTAAGATTTCCAATTTTCTCAATTCTTTAACTATGACACTCATTTCAACTAAAACTTAGGTGATTGCCATATACTTATTAGGGCATGTAACATAATACATATATATGGGAACATTGTCTTCTTAGACTTACTAAAACATTATATAAATTTATATAAATGTTCCAGAAATATGATATAGATCATATAATTTAGTTTCATGGTATTGGTCACTATTATTTATACTTAAATATAGTAAATTGTTTTAACAACAAAACCCAACACACTTATTTATATAGAGAGAGTGAATATTATCCTTATGTAATTCAAGATAAAAATATAATGAACTTCATATTTTTGTTTATAAGTGTCATAATTCAACTACCCAACATCATAAAATATATGTGAAGATACAAACTCTACCAATCAATATCTCAATAGCTCCTTTATATTTGACATATATATGTTTGTAGAATATATATTTTTTTAACTAAAACAATTATAATTTTTTGTTTGTTGATTAGATATTGATTGGGCCAAGGCCTAAACAACCATCATTGCAATGAATCGATTGTCTGCTTTTTTGAGATATAACATATCTCTTTCTTTCATTGCCAAATATTGAGGTATTCCCAAAGCTATGGGATAGAGGTCAATGTAGGTGCTTCCTCATTTTTGTTGAATTCTCTTTGAGACAAGAGACAACCTATATTTGCCTTTTCATCTGCTTCCATATTCGATCCTGGTAGAATGTGGTAGAAGTGGGAGTTGGAGAATTCTTGCAGCACATACTTCAGTCTTTGCAGAGTCTTGTTGAGCGTTGGGTTGTTGAAGTGGTCTTTCGAGCTTATTGTTTTTATCAAAATTTCTGAATACCCCAAAACTTGAATTTCGTTAATGTCATTTTCCCACTCTATCTCCCATTCTTTTAACAACCCAAGGATTTCATCCTAATTATTAGTTCTTTGACCTAAACCCCAGCTGAAGATATCTTTTATTTGGCCATCAGAGGAGTAAATCACTCCACCTGCTCCTACTTTCCCTAGGTTTCCTTTGCAGGCGTCATCAAAAAATATTGTTTATTTTCCTTGCTTCTATCACCATGCTTGAAATACTGCATCTGTTTCTCTTAAACACCAACCTTGGGTGCTTAGAGGATGAGCAATGATCTTTTTCCTGTCTTGGATTATAATAGCTCCTAGCTAGTTCTTTTCTTCGGGGAGGAGAGATCTTTCGTTCTTGAGAGGGTGACATGTCATTGTTTCTAGGAGGAGTTCTTTTGCTTTAATGGCCACCATCGAAGGAGAACTGTTGAAGATATCATTGTTTCTCGCAAGCCAAATTTTCCATCATAAATATTTGGGTATGGCCTATGAGATTCTATGCCATATTGAATTGCTTTGTACCGCTTGAGGATATCTCGCCTTCCATGAGGAAAAAAGGGTTGTAACTATAGTGCGATGGGGCTATGAAATTGGGACCATAAAGGGTGATCTTCCAAGATTCTTGAGAAAACAGACATTCCACAAACAAATGGTCCATAGTTTCAATAGCGCTACAACATAGTTTCAATAGCGCTACAACACACGCACGTGTGAGGTCCAACGATACCTCTTTTTATCAGGTTTTCTCCTCTTAAATATTTCTTATGCATTAGAATCTAGAAAAAAAAAAGTTTACTTTTGGAAGACCAATGGGGTTCTAATGTTTGTCTTAGTATTTTGTGCTAGCTAAATTTATCTCAATGCTTGATATGCTAGCTTATCCAAGGTTTTTCTATTTTTTATTATTATTAAATACTTGTAACATCCCGCTCTGGCACACATACCAAACTTATTCTTTGAGGACACTTGCTCGCAAGTGATCTGGATTTATATGATGATAAAACTTTTCTTCCATTTGGATGCATTGAGTTATATGACAGGATGATTTTACTACTATGATATAGACAGGTGCCGATGACTCAGTTTCGTTGAGTGTGCAGGGTTTCGGACACTGAGGATGCGGAGGCATCGGTAGAACTCCCTTGGACTCCGGATTGAGTCAGGGAGTGGGGTATTTGAGTTGTTTCTTTTATGATGATGTTGTTTCATTTTGATGGTGTACTATCGATTATATGATATGTTGCTGACATGATTTGACATGATGGTTGATGATGCAGGCTGACGATAGCTTGCCGACCGTGCTCACATATGGAGTAAAGGGGCCACACACGAGATCCAGAGAGTTTGAGGGAGAGGTGTGGACA
>ML782364.1:1112060-1123156 GCA_009831015.1 Picea engelmannii | reverse complement strand
TCTTAGTTGTTTGCGATTTCTCGTCGTATGCTTTTGTCTACTTGCAATGAACACCAAGGTCACGCCTTGTTGAATGTCAAGGGGTGACATAGAGTCAAGTGTGTTTTTACTTCTACACGCGCGCACACACCGCACACACAAAAAAAAAAATTTGCACCTATCACTAGAATGGTTTCCGTAACGAGGCGGTTCGTTACAATACTTAACATACATAAAGCCTACCACAATAATTCTTTCTTGTTGACATCCACATCCTTAAATGTTTACCTTACAGGCATCCAAGCCTTAAAACATGAAAAATAAAAATAAATTTGAATAGTTAATTGAATAAAATTTAACAAAACATTATAACAAAACATTAACACATATTATTAATGACTACGCTATTTAATATTGATATTATAGGATAGATATCATAAATTTTATTTATAGTTTACTTATTAATATTAATATAAAATAGTATATACAAGTATATATCCATTTTAACTCTAGAGTCAAGAATGATCAATTTCTAGGTACAAACCTTTATTATCATAAACCAAAAAAAAATCCCAAAATTCCAAATTTACATTTAAAAATGTTAATATAAAGTTAAAAATAATATTGAATAAAATTTAAATAATTATTTATACTATTCTTTAAGTAAAAAGCATTATAGGATTATATAAATCACTATAAATCTTGGTACAATGTTATAATATTCTATAAATTTCTCACTCTCATGTATATGAGAGAATTGTTGGGTGCAAAATGTATATGACGAAAGTGTTCGTTGCAAGATGTATATCACTGAGCTTACACGAAAAATGAAAAATAAAAATAAATAGAGTCAAAAAAGATCAATTTATAAGTACAAACCTTTATTTCATAAACAAAATCAAAATTTCAAATTCCCAATTTTACATTTAAAAACATTAAAAATAATATTGAATAAAATTTAAATAATTGTTTATACTATTGTTTAAGTAAAAGGTGTTATAGCATTATATAAATTACTATATTTTCTATAACTCTGCAACCGACGACTCAGTAATTGTTGGGTGTAAAATGTATATGACAAAAGTATTGGGTGCAAAATGTATATCACCTAACAAACTCTACATGAAAATGACAAATGTGAATCAACGACTAGTAATTGTTGTGTGCAAAATGTATATGACTAAAGTGTTGGGTGAAAAATGTATATGACACACAACCCCGACATGAAAAATGAAAAATAAAAATAAATTTCAATAATTAATTGAATAAAGTTTAACAAAACATTATGGCATATTAATAATCAATACATATTTAATATTAATATTATAGGATAGACATTATAAATTTTATTTATAGTTTATTTATTAATATTAATATAAAATAGTATATAAAAGTATATATCCATTTTAACTGTAGAGTCAAGAAGGATCAAATTCTATGTACAAAATAATATTGAATAAAATTTAAATAATTGTTTATACTACTCTTTAAGTGAAAAGTGTTATAGCATTATATAAATCACTATAAATATCGGTACAATGGTATAATATTCTATAAATTACTCAGTCTCATGTATATGATGGAATTGTTGGGTGCAAAATGTATATGAAAAAAGTGTTGGGTGCAATATGTATATCAAGAAACAAGGACATGAAAAATGAAAAATAAAGTCAAGAAGGATCAATTTATAATTAGAAACCTTTATTATCTTAAACAAAATCAAAGTTCCAAATTTCTCAATTTACATTCAAAAACATTAAAAATAATATTGGATAAAATTTTAATAATTGTTTATACTCTTCTTTAAGTAAAAAGTGTTATAACATTATATAAATTACTATATATCTTGGTACAATGTTATAATATTCTATAACTCCGCAACCGGCGACACCATAATTGTTGGGTGCAAAATGTATATGAAGAAAGTGTTGGGTGAAAAATGTATATCCTCTACATGAAAAATGAAAAATAAAAATAAATTTCAATAATTAATTGAATAAAATTTAACAAAACATTATCACATATTAATAATGAATACTATATTTAATATTAATATTATAGGATAGATATCATAAATTTAATTTATAGTTTATTTATTAATCATAATATTAAATAGTATATACAAGTATATATCCATTTTAAATCTGGGGTCAAGAAGGATCAAATTCTAGGTACAAACCTTTATTATCATAAACAAAATCAAAATTCAAAAATTTCAAATTTACATTTAAAAACATTAAAAATAGTATTAAATAAAATTTAAATAATTGTTTATACTATTATTTAAGTAAAAAGTGTTATAGCATTATATAAATTACTATAAATCTTGGTACAATGTTATAATATTCTATAAATTACTAAATATAATGTTGTTGTTGGTCAGGGTCGGACTCTTCATACATAAACATGACTATAAATTGAACCCGCAACTCCCCCAACCCTCCACTCTGTAATTGTTGGGTGAAAAATGTATACTACTTAAGTGTTGGGTGCAAAAAGTATATGATGGATATTACTTAACAAGTTGGACATGAAAAATGAAAAATAAAAATAAATTTCAATAATTAATTGAATAAAATTTAACAAAACATTATCACATATTAATAATGAATATGATATTTAATATTAATATTATATGATAGATATCATAAATTTAATTTATAGTTTATTTATAAATATTAATATAAAATAGTATATACAAGTATATATCCATTTTAACTCTATGGTCAAGAATGATCAAATTCTAGGTACAAACCTTTATTATCATAAACAAAATCAAAATTCCAAATTTACATTTAAAAACATTAAAAATAATATTGAATAAAATTTAAATAATTGTTTATACTATTCTTTAAGTAAAAAGTATTATAACATTATATAAATTACTATAAATCTTGCTATAATGTTATAATATTTTATAAATTACTAAATCTCATGTTATGGTGGGTAGGAGTCGTGATACATAAGCGTAATTATAAATGGGGTAGGAGTCGTGATACATAAGCATGGCTATAAATGTGAATCCGTGACTCTGTAATTGTATATATGAGTGTTGGGTGCAGTATGTATATCATGGATATAAACATGAAAAATGAAATTTAAAAATTAACAAAACATTATCACATATTAATAATGAAAACAATATTTAATATTAATATTATAGAATAGATATCATAAATTTAATTTATAGTTTATTGACTAATATTAATATAAAATAATATATACAAGTATATATCCATTTTAACTTTAGAGTCAAGAAGAATCAATTTCTAAGTACAAACCTTTATTATCATAAACAAAATCAAAATTTCAAATTTACATTTAAAAACATTAAAAATTATATTGAATAAAATTGAAATAATTGTTTATACTATTCTTTAAGTAAAAAGTGTTATAGCATTATATGAATTACTATATATCTTGATACAATGTTATAATATTCTATAAATTACTAAATTTTATGTTGGGGTGACTCTTAGTAATTGTTGGGTGCAAAATGTATATGCGGAAGTGTTGGTGCAAAATGTATATCATGGAACAAGGTGGACATGGAAAATGAAAAATGTGAACCTGTGACTCAGTAATTGTTGGGTGCAAAATATATATGACGGAAGTGTTGGGTGCAAAATGAAAAATGTATATCACATAACAAGTTGGACATGAAAAATGAAACATAAAAATAAATTTCAATAATTAATTGAATAAAATTTAACAAAACATTATCACATATTAATAATGAATATTATATTTAATATTAATATTATAGGAGAGATCATAAATTTAATTTATAGTTTATTTATTAGTATTAATATAAAATAGTATATATATTTCTCTATGGTTTTGAATGGAAAAAATATTTCTCTGCGGTTTTTGAATGGAAATACTACTTCTGTGGAGTTTTGAAATTAATATATGGGCATACTAGATCTCTCTGGTTTTGAAATTGTAGCTCTGTGGTTTTGAACGGGAATAATACTTCCATTTTTTTTTTAGTAAGATTATATATCTAGGGTTTTCAAAGCCAATAATACTTCTTTTTTTTTAAGGATATATTTTATTTCTAAGATTATATATCTAGGGTTTTGAACAAGAATAATACTTCTTTGTTTATTTATTTTTTAGGAGATATCTTATTTCTTAGATTATATATCTAGGGTTTTGAATGGGAATAATCTCTGCACTTTTTACCTTTTTTACCCAGAATAATATGTGTAGTTTCTCTGGACTTCTCTGTTGTCTTCATAAATTATTTTTTGGCTTCTTCAAAGGGTTGAGCATTTGGACATCTGAAATGAGGTGAGTCACTTTTTACTTTGATTCAATTTTAATTTTATGTAAAAAGATTTAAATATATTTTATTTATTTTTTTATTTTAAGTTTGAGAAGTAAAATTTGATTTGAGAGATAAAGTCAATCCATAATAAAAATTGTTACATATTTTTTCTCTTCTTTTCAATATGAGCACTCCACCACCTATTTCAAAATCTCACCCTAACAAGGGGAAGCCCCCCAAAATCACCCTAGAGATCCTTTACGATTATATGGAATCAGTAGAAAAAAAAAGAGAAGAGAGAGATGCCAAAATCCAAATAGAGTTAGAAACATTAGAAAAAAGGAGTGAAAAAAGATACGTAAAACTCAAAATAGAACTAGAGTCAATGATTGATAAAAAAATTAATGATACCATTGAAACTCAAATAGAGGATAGATTCTTAGGGTTCAAGAGTAAATTGCAGATAATGAAGGATATAATTCAAGAAATGGAAAAACATAAACAATCAAGACAAGAATGAGGGGTTGAAGAAAATCACAACTTGAGAGATAGGATTAAAGAACTAGAAGAAAAAATAACCAACAATTTGACCCTCAGTAATATGGAGAACAAATTTGATATCAAACCTATCAAAGAGGAAATGAATAATCTAATCGAATTGGACCATGAATGTAACAAAAGAGCCTTGAACCTCATAATTTTTGGTATCAAATAAAAACAAGAGGAGGATACACTAGCAATAGTAAAAGAATAATTAAAAAATAAATCACAAATTGATACAACTTACCTCATAGAAGCAAAGAGGCTAGGAAAAATTATTGATCACAAAGATAGGTTGATTTGTGTCAAAGTAAGTTTTTATGACCATAAATATAGCATACTTAGTAAATCTCTGAGCTTAAAAGGGTTCGAATATTTATAAATGAAGACCTCATTCCCGAAGACCAAGCTGAATTAAGGAAGGAAGTTCGAAAGGTAAAATAAGCCAGGAAAGAAGGAAAATGAAAATAATTAGAAATCGAAAAGCTATTGTTAGGGATAGAGATAAGAAGGATAATAATAAATAGAAAGTTGGGACATTTTGGATCTTTTTTCGGAATTGTCGTCGCTTTCCATGGTGCAAGGTCCTATGATAAGTTGGATCCCGAGTGGTATTGATATTATCTGTCTAGCTGAAACTTGGGAGCATGAGGAGTCTAAGGTCCCTAACATGGAAGGATTTGTCTTGTGGTCGGCATAGAACAAACAATCCCACCATAGAGGGACATGAGGCATATCTTGTCATATTAGAAAAAACATTTCTCCTCACATTCAACTTCATAAGATTGACCCTCTTAATCAATGAATTTGGATAGAAATTTCAGACACCAATGCTAAGAAGAAGTATATAGCAATTTGCTATTTTGCACCTATTAATTCTACTTTTTATAAGAAAAATAATCTAGATAAAAATTGTCCCTATAATAATTTAGAACAAGATATTTATAATTTGAAAAATCAAGGTAATATTCTCCTTCTAGGAGACTTTAATGCTAAGACTGCAACTAAACAAGCTACTCTTTTAAGTGATGAATCCAACCATAATATTTTATGGCTAGAAGATGACCTTGTTTTATCTAATAGCTACAAAAGAAGCTCTGAAGACCTAATTGAGAATTTGTTTGGTACTAAGTTTGTCAAGCTCTGCAGCTCTCAAGACCTAATAATTTGTAATGGAGTAATAAAGTGGTCAAACTCCAACCAAATGACCTGTATTCATGGGCTAGGTAGTAGTGTTGTATATTCTGTGATATCTCATATCCCCGTTTCCAACCAAATAACAACTTTTGACCTTTTAAATGACCATGAGTCTCACTCTGATCATAAACCTTTAACCCTAACTCTAAAATTCTCCATGCATAGGAGCACCATTGAAGAGAATTCTGATAATCAAAGGAATTTGCGCTTTGACAAAGTAAAGTTGACATTTTCTTAAAGGATTTAAATAGTAAATTAAAACTCCTAACTTATAAGGACAACATTGAAGAACTCTATCATAATTTTACAACTACCCTTTCCACTTCCATTAATAGGTTATCTTTTGATATGTCCCATAAAAAGAATAATAGAACAACCAACCCTTGGTATGATAAAGAATGTAAAATTGCTAGGAAATCCATTAGCGATGCTTCTAATGATCCCTTAAAACTCAATAAGACAAATGTGTACAAAGCCCTAATTAAAAGGAAAAAAAAAACACTATATCAATAAAAGGCAAGAGAAACTTTCACAACTATACAAGTTGGATCCTAAGAAGTTTTGGAGCCAAATTCTAAAACGCAATACTAAAGAAAATAATAGGATTCCCTTAACGTACTGGAATTCCTACCTTAAAAGTCTTTACGATTTCCCTAATGCCATGGACACCATTCCTATTGTCCCTACAAAGGAATTTTTTTTTTCTTTAGATGACATAGAGTTCGAGGTTAAGAAGCTCGCAAATGGGAAAGCTAAGGACATTGAAGGCTACCAAAGTGAAATTTTTAAAATCGGAGGGCCAATCCTTATCCCTCACATACACAAGCTCTTCAATTTAGCAGTCAAACAGAGCTTCCCTAAACCCTGGACGCAAAGCCTCATTGTTCTTATTTTTAAAAATGGGGATAAAAACATTCCCTCTAATTATAGAACCATTATGATTAGGCTGATTTTAGCCAAACTTTATGGAATTATTTTTGAAAAGAAGATTAGCATTTGGCTAGAAAGTCATGGTGTAAGGGCTAAAGGCCAGGTCGGGTTTATGAGATATCATTCAATTATGGACCATCTTGTTACCTTTAGGATCATTGTAGAGGAGTTCCACAATACTAAAACCAACTTTTTTGTTGTTTTGTTGACTTTAGAAAAGCTTTTGACATGGTTCCTAAGAAAAACCTTTGGAATATGTTGGAAGAGATAAAAGTGTCTCTCGAGTTGAGGGTTGCTACAATAAGGATGTATGAGAACGTTATTGCTAATTTTAAAAACAATGAGGGCTGGTCAAAAGAGATTAACTGCAATATCAGAGTCAAACAAGGTTGTCCCTTGTCCCCTACCCTTTTTGGCATATACATTGATAAATTAGAAGAATGCTTGGAAAAAACAGGTTGTTTCGGCCCTACTCTCACTCGTATAGTCATCAATCTTATTCTTTATGCCTATTATATTGTTCTTATGACAAGGATTCCTCATGATCTTGAAAAGAAACTAAGAATCCTCAAGGATTTTTACTCCAATATGGGTATGACTGTTAATACTGATAAGACTAAGGTCATGATTATTAAATCCAATCACATCCCTTATGATACCTTGGTATATGACAACAACAACCTAGAGGAAGTGACTTCATACAAATATCTTGGAATTGATATTCACCACAAACTTAATTGGAATTATAGCATTGAGAAAAGGATTATTGGGGGATGGAAAGATTATTATGGGCTTGAAAACAATTGTAAATCAATTGAACCTTGGAGTTGGGATAAGAAGAAACTCCTCTTTGAGACTCTTGTTACACCTGTTATTCTTTATGAATGTGAAGTCTGGAGCTATAGAATCTCTCATGAATCTTGGAGAAAGATAGAGAAAATACAAAAGAATTTTATAACCTATAATCTCAAAATTAAAGGAAATGTGCCATATCCCATCCTCATAGTAGAAACAAGCCTCTCCCCCATTGAGATCATGGCTATGACTAGATACCTAATGTATAAGAAAAAGTTAAACAACATGGACGACAAGAGGCTACCTAAAATTGCTTCCAATTCAAGTCATAACCACCATCGAATCAAGCAAGGATGGCATAAAGATGCCTGGTCTTGGCTAAACTATTGGGGAATCATGGAAGAAACCATTTTGCAAAATAAAGATACTATTAAAAAAAATGTCAAATCAAAATTTAATGAAAAAATGTGGTGTGATAAAGAGTTAGAGGAAAAAAAAAAATTAAGGTATTATAAAGATGTAATCAATCCTAATCTAGAAGATCAAAATTATCTATATATTTTTCCAAGTGTAAAGAAAAAAATAAGCATTGCTAAGATAATAACAAATTCTCACGAGCTCCATAGTGAAGTTGGGCGTTGGTAAATTCCTAAAACGCCATGGGATGAAAGAGTATGTCACCTTTGTGACACTAAGAAGGTTGAAGATGAAAAACACTTTCTCTTAGCTTGTCCAACGTATACCCATATTAGATCTCATTTTCAAAATATTGATCACACTACCAACCTTCCTAACCTCTTAACTCAACAAAAGTATGGTGATCTTGGAAAGCTTCTCTTAATGCTTTTTGAGCACAGAAACAAAATTCTAAAGAATCACAAGTAATCACTTACCCTCTTAAGGTCCGATAGACCAATTAGGTCTTAGTGGACGTTAATCATCATCATCATCATCATATACACGTATATATCCATTTTAACTGTAGAGTCAAGAAGTATCAATTTCTAGGTATAAACTTTTATTATCATAAACAAAATCAAAATTCCAAATTTACATTTAAAAACATTGAAAATAATATTGAATAAAATTTAAATAATTGTTTATATTATTCTTTAAATAAAAAGTGTTATAGCATTATATAAATTACTATAAATCTTGGTACAATTTTATAATATTTTATAAATTACTAAATTTCATGTTGTGGTCGTTCAGGTCGGACTTGTGATACATAAGCATGACTATAAATGTGAACAAGTTGGACATGAAAAATGAAAAATAAAAATAAATTTCAATAATTAATTGAATATAATTTAACAAAACATTATCACATATTAATAATGAATACCATATTTAATATTAATATTATAAGATAGATATCATTAATTCTATGATCTTCCATTTTCTTGGTTCAATTGTATTCACATTGATTTCTACAAATTGTATCCAAGATTGTATTACCAAATAACTATACCAACAATTAAGCTCTTACTCGTAAATTAACTTTTAATTTACTTTTAATTAACTCAACAAATTAAATTTTACTTTTACCAGTAAATTAACTTTTGGGTAGGGACTACGGGCACTTTTTTTTACTTTATTGTCTTTTGATTGAGAAGGGTACCATCATTCATTAGTGCAAAAACAATTTGAATCCATTAATTAAATGTGATTATAATGTTTAACCAACACTTAACATTAATAAGATGATTGTACAAATAAATCTACCTATTGCCATTATTAATTAATATAATATGATTTATATTTATATATATTTGTATTCTACCATGATACCATGGGTTAGTGTTACCATCTATATTTCTTACATATATGGGTTAGTCCATGATACCATCTATATCTCCTACATGTCATATCTTAGTGCATGGGTTAGTTTTGTTCTTGTTTTTAAATGTCAATGCTCGATACAAAATCCATCCACCTATGTCGCAGCCATAGCGATATATAAAAAAGGAAATCAATTTTTCTCCTTATATTTTATGTTCCTAAAAACCATATGTCTCGTGCATTTTTTTTAGGGTGTTCCCTTCCAAAATGTATTGTTCCGATTTGAATGTTAATGATGGACACAAAACTCACCTCTCTTGCAGCCATAGTGACATATAAAAAAGGAAATCAAATGTTCTCCTCATATTTTTTGTTCCTCAAAACCATACGTTCAATGCATTTTTTCCACATTGTTCCCTTCCAATCACATATGCCCACTTTCATGTCATGGACATAATACCGTAGCTGTTTGGAAAATAACAGTGCAAAGGGGCTTGCAAAACATATTCAGAGTCTTCATTCTGGAGCAAGCATCTACGAGGCCCTTGTCATCCTTTCTTTGCAGGTTATGACAGAGCATGATTTTATTCTCTGGGTCAAAAACCACATATAGTTGTTGGTTTTATGTTGGGATTTGGGTCTTTATAACATCCCCCAAAAATAAATATTTTTATGTGCTGGAAATTTATTTCCGTTTTTGGCAAATTCAAATTTGAAAAATTTTTGCCATTTACGGCAATTTTGAATTTTGAATTTAATAATTGTATTTAATTATTGTGACTATTAGGCAGAGATCTGTTTGGACCCAACTAACTATTTGACTATGACACTTGTATCACAACAGAATAATTATATTAACTGAAGGAGGAGAAATGGAACAGCCATGTTAAAATCAGCTTACCATGACTCCATGAGTGGGGAACAAGTTGGAACTGCCCCTGGGCTGATGATTACAAGTGGAAAATCAAATATTTGTCCAATGGCAGGCCTTGAAAATCAAGGATTAAGAAAAGCTATGAAAATCCCCAAAGGAGGGAAAAGACCTCAGCAAAAATGGATAAATAACATATGCGAGGAGGCAGGACACTGCCAAGTATGTGGGGAAAGGATTCATGAGCTCTCTTGTTGTTATGAACACTGCAGATTGAGTGTGAGGCAAGAGGAGCTTGCTGAAACATAATTGTCTTGCTGTTATGAACACTGTTGAGTAAGTGTGAGGCAAGAGGAGAATTGTTGGAATTGAAGAACACTGTTGAGAAGGAGTTTCCAAGTTCGCCCTCATGGATTCATGGTCAGGCTAGGGGGTGAATCGGGCAAGTAAATTTGGCTTCCCTGTTCTATGGTTGGGAGGAATGTGGTCGTTCCCTTTGTCTTCCCACAGATTGGATTCAGATATGTTGATCTATCCCTTTTTATTATGAATGGCTATATTTTCATCCGATGTCATGTATCCTGTAAATATGAACTAGAATAGTTTCCATTCTCTGTTGAATGATTTGATATCTATCATGCATTGTATTTGATTAAAAAATGGAATTACAACGATTCATCTTCTTTGTTTATGTTCTTTATGAGAAATTTATGTGAAGGAAATCCGTAT
>ML782364.1:1102015-1112030 GCA_009831015.1 Picea engelmannii | reverse complement strand
GTAATTCGTCTGATGGAATGATATTCTTAATTATGTATTTTCACAGATGCACAGATTTAGTACTGTTGAAGTTTAATGCATTGATTTAAAAGAGGCTCTGAGTGGATATTATAGAATTTACCCTATACAGAGAATTTTATCCTTTGTGTCCCTCTGTGCATGTAAATTTCCTAAGTCCTTAGGTGTTTGGAATTCTATGAAGTAAAGGTATATCATATCCTTCTACACCCTCAGTCTCCCAGAAACAATAGTAAGATTTCTCCTAAAAAATGAAGTTTGAGAATACCCGCAAAGTTTAAAGACCAAGGAGTGATGAAACTAGTGTGAAGAGTTACAGTAGGAGCTCTCTCTCCCTTTGTGTTTGTTTTTATTTCCTTAACCTTTTGACAGGAACACTTAGTCCAACTTCCCTTTCGCCTTTCGGAGGTTCGTGTATATTGATGTATGGATTCTGAACTCATGAAGTTCCGAATCTTGCAACCCCGAAGCTTCCACTTTACCTTTTTGAAATCTCAGAAAATGTCTTGCGCGGTTGTTGACATTTGAAACCCCGAAACCTCGAGTTCTCAAATACCAAAATTACGGGTCCCACCTTTCCTCTTTTTTGCTTTTCGCGATTTCGGAAATTCTGGTGTGTAAAGGCTTGGCGTTTGAAGTCATGAGATTCTGAATCCTGAAATCCCGAAGGGGGTCCCACCTTTCCTTCTTTTCAATTTTAATGATTTTGGAAGTTCTGGTGTGTAAAGGCTTGGCGTTTGAAGTCACCGGATTCCGAATCCCGAAATCCCGAAGGGGGTCCCACCTTTCCTCTTTTTCACTTTTCACGATTTTGGAAGTTCTGGGTGTAAAGGATTGACGTTTGAAGTCACGGGATTCTGAATCCCAAAATCTCGAAGGGGGTCCCACCTTTCCTCTTTTTCACTTTTTGCGATTTCAGAAATTTTGGGTGTAAAGGCTTGGCGTTTGAAGTCACGAGATTCTGAATCCTGAAATCCCGAAGGGGGTCCCACCTTTCCTATTTTTCACTTTTCGTGATTTCGGAAGTTCTGGTGTGTAAAGGCTTCGCATTTGAAGTCACAGGATTCCGAATCCCGAAAACCCGAAGGGGGTCCCACCTTTCCTCTTTTTCACTTTTCGCAATTTCGGGAGTTCTGGGGTGTAGAGGTTAGGCTTTGAATTCACGAAAGTCCAAACCCTGAAACCCCAAAAGGCGGGTCCCACTCGTCCCTTTTCTATTTTTGCAAGTTGTTGTGAGTTGATGTTGAGTATTGAAACTCGCGAAGTCCAAAACCCTGAAAACCTCGAAATGTGGGTCCCACCTGTTCCTTTCACATTTCGTAGGTTCCTCATCCAACGGTTGCTACACTCCTAAGCTTGGGAAGTATCATCCTTAACATCAACGTAGAACTTTATGATCCGACAGTTCATGGGATTTCGGTACTTTCCCGATGAATTTTCCACCGTTCATTCCTCTAAAGACATCTGATCTTTACCCTCCTGAGTTTTGATAGATCATCCTTAACTTCCACACAGATCTATGGGATCTAATGATCCACTGGATTTCGATCCTTTTCCCGACAATTTTATCACTGTTCGTTCTCCTAAAGATATTCGGCGAGGAATATTTGGAGTTTTTCCACTGGATCTCGACCCCTGCGAGACGATGTTACTCTCAGCCTCGCTCTGAACACTTCATAGTAATATCCTTTTATCTCTCTTAACAACAGAGGCTCCTTCAAGCTAAGTTTATATCACCCTCTTACTTTGAGTATGCTAGAAGGGTGCATGGAATAAGCGAAGGAACAAAATCATGGAAGGAATTTTTCTCTTTTACCCACAGAAGCTTATGTTCGAAGTAGATTAGATGGGTGTAATAATACCCTTACAGTCAGAATTGAATCATTCCTGTCTTTTTACATTATAAGGTTAAAACGAAATGGATTTATGCCATGGGAATAATTTATTTCTTTTATGGTGATTTTTGAGGTTCATTACATATAGTATCAGAGAAAAAGTTACAACACTGGGCTTGAACATGCCCACATTAATTGCTTAGTATATATATTCTGATCTATGAGAAAACTAACAAACTTGTGAATTGCAAACAGAAAGATTTTCTATTTTGGGTTAAATAATGGTAGCTCATGAAGGTGCAGAAATCAGGATGGAAGAGAATCCACAACAAGGACCTCCCAGATATTTGAGACAAAATAGTGATGGAAGCTCACCCACGAAGGTGTTGGAAACAATGTGAAACCTTATAGTTGAACTGCAGGGTTTCAAGGCCGACAATGAAAAATTAAAGAAGGTACAGCAGGAATAGCAAGAGATAAATGAAGTCTTGCTGCGTAGTATAGTAACCAAGAAAAGCCCAAAAGATGATAACCATGAGGAAGAGGTCAGCAAAAGGGCCTCCAAGAATTCTTATGCGAAAAAAGAAAAAGGAGACAGTTTGTCTGAAGGGACACCTTCAGTTGAAGACAAAACCATACCAGACAAGAAAAGAAAACAAACAAACCACCTTGAAGGAGAATTTAAAAAGATTAAACCAGCTACTTTTGATGGAGAGTCTAGGATAGGAGAAGAAGCTGAGGCATGGTTGTTGGACATCAAAAAATACTTCCAAATCTACAACTATTCCAGCAACATGAAGGTCAGAATGGCCATCTACAATCTGAAGGGAAAGGCTAGCATTTGGTGGCAGGACCTGAAATTGGCCAAGGGACTAAAGGAGAAACAGTTGGAATGGTCCGACTTCAAGAAGTATTTTAAGAAACAATACCTTTCTGAGAGCTATTATGAGAGGAAGACGAAAGAATTTTATGAATTACGAATCAGACAAATGATGATGGATGACCTTATAAATAAATTTATGGAACTACTAAGGTTCGTACCATACATCTAGGAGGATAAGGTAAAAATCTAGCGATTCTTAATTTGTTTACCATAGTCCTACAGGGACAAAATTGAGTTTGACAACCCCAAATCCTTGAGTGAGTCATTCAGGAAGACACAAATGTGCTATGACCATTATAAACAATGGGTAGAGTTTCCCAAGACCTGGAAGGATAAGAAGCAAGATGGAATAAACCATCGAAAGAAGAGATACCAACCAACTCCTTATCATAATGCAACAAAGGGTTTCCCAAGGAAGGATTTTCACTCCAATCATCTGAATATGCAAGGTAGCGGTAAACCGGTAAACCTTGGAATGAAGAAGTTTGGGGACAACTCCCGCGAGCCATTAATGTGTTGGGAGTGTGGAGAACCTCATCTAAGGAGGAACTGTCCACGTTTAATTGCAGCAAACAGAACTGTTGTTCACAATTTGCAGGAAGCCTCGACAGTGGGTGACATGGGTAGAAGTTTGCATCGAATAAATGCAGCCATAGATGGTTGAAAGGCTGACCGCCAGTCCTGAGTGGTAGAGAATTAAGGTAAAATCCTTAACACTTGAATTTCTATTTTAATTGACCCTGGAGCTACGTTAAGTTATATTACTCCCGATATAGTAGAGTTGAATAAACTTGAAAAACAAAAGCATGAAAAACCTTGGCTTGTACAACTATCAACAGGGACTAAAAGAAAAGTAGTTAACTTTATTTCTGATCTTGAGTTCAGTTTAGATGGTCAAAAGATAAGGACCAATCTGAACATCCTACCACTAGGGTCTTATGATATGATTATTGGGATGGACTGGTTGGAACAACACAAAGCAGTACTAGATTGTTATACAAAGATACTTAGCTATAAAGATAATTTTGGCACTGTTAGAACAACCCAATGCATACAAAAACCTGTGTCAGTCAGACAAGTTTCAGCAATGCAATTCAAGAAATGTATTATAAAGGGATGTCAAATTTACACCATCCAAGTAACAAATCTATTAGAAAAAAGAATATAAGCCCAAGTTAGAAGACTTTGTTGTCCTACTTGAATTCAGAGACATGTTTGTTGATGAGAGACCAAAATTGCCTCCTAGGAGAGAAATAGATTTCTCCATAGACTTAGTACCTGGATCAGCCCCTATCTCAAAAGCAACCTACCAAATGAGTTTACCAAAACTGACAGAATTAAAAATACAATTACAAGAATTGTTGGATAAAGAGTATATCAGACCAAGTGTCTCGCCATGGGGAGCACCAGTCCTCTTTGTGAAAAAGAAAGACGGTACTCTAAGACTATGTATCGATTATAGATAACTGAACAAAGTGACCATTAATAACAAATACCCCTTAGCACGGATAAATGATCTGTTCGATCAAGTTGGTGGGGCCAAGATCTTCTCGAAATTGGATTTACAATCTGGATATCATCAAGTTAGGATAAAGGACCAGGACATAAACAAAATAGCTTTTCGAACAAAATGCAGACACTACGAGTTTGTAGTCATACCTTTCGGACTAACTAATGCACCAGCCACATTTATGTGCTTGATGAATAGCATTTTTAGCAAGTACTTAAACAAGTTCACGGTAGTATTTATCGACGATATTCTGGTCTATTCTAAAATGGAGGAGGAACATGATGAACACTTACGAATAGTTCTGCAAACACTAATAAAACATAAACTATAGGCAAAATTCAACAAGTGTGATTTCTATCAAAAAGAAATACAATATTTAGGACATGTCATTTCCTTGGAAGGTATTTTCGTGGATCCAGAAAAGATAAAAGCCATTATGGAATGGCTAGTACCTAAGGATGTGGTAGATATCCGATCATTCACGGGAATCACCGGATATTATCACAGATTTACAGAAGGGTTCTCCAAGATAGCCTACCCTATCACGTCATTACAAAAGAAAGGGACCAAGTTTAACTGGTCGCAAAAGTGTCAAGACAGTTTTAACAAGGTAAAAGAATTATTGACATCAGCGCCCATCTTGAAGGTAGCAGACCTAGATAAAGACTTCACAGTATGCGTTGATCCAAGTAAAGAGGGGCTAGAACTTTATGATCCGACGGTTCCCGGTATTTCGGTACTTTCCCGATGAATTTTCCACCGTCTCTTCCTCTAAAGACATCTAATTGTTACCCTCCTGAGTTTTGATAGATCATCCTTAACTTCTACACAGATCTATGGGATCTAATGATCCACTGGATTTCGGTCCTTTTCCCAACAATTTTATCACCATTCGCTCTCCTAAAGATATCTGGCAAGGAAGATTTGGTGTTTTTCCACTGTATCTTGACCTCGACGAGATGATGTTGCTCTCAGCCTCGCTCTGAACACTTTAGGGTGATATCCTTTTCTCTCTCTAAACAACAAAGGCTCCTTTGAGATAAGTTTGTATCGCCCTCTTACTTTGAGTATGCTCGAAGGGTGCAGGGAATAAGGGAAGGAACAAAATCATGGAGGGACTTTTTCTTTTTTACCCACAAAAGCTTTTGTTCGAAGTAGATTATCTGGGTGTAATAATACCCTTACGGTCAGAATCAAATCATTCCTATCTTTTTACATTATAAGCTTAAAACGAAATGGATTTATTCCATGGGAATAATTCTTTTTTTTTATGGTGATTTTTGAGGTTCATTACAGTCTTGCAAAGAATCTTCCGTCACCATTTCCAAATCTGAACATCATCTTATGGAAATAGTTCTTTGTAATTTGAATGGCCAGTTCACTCATCTGTATGAGACTGGATTTCCCATTACCCAGTTTTAGAATATCTTCTTTATGTTGTAATATAATTGAAATATCTTAGAATATCTTCTTCATCTTGTAAGATAGTTTAAACCTTAAGAAGTTCTATAGTGTGTTGGTTTTGTTCCTGTGGTGAAAGTCCGTAATGCCTAGTTCTTCTTCTTTTGTTTATCCGACAAACCATCAATATCGATTACAGCATAGAGGGACTATACCGATCGATAATTCGTTAACTTCATATTAGTTTGTCCTTTCACTAATTTTTTTTTCATAATCTCTATTGTTCGAACTAGAGAACTAAAAATATTATTTTTTATATAATTAAAAAAAACTTATATGTCATGATCTCATTACATAATAGATTCGAGATCTTATTGCCAGCTTCGCTATTCCTATTGTTTTATATGTTAACATATACAAAGTTTTTGATCATCTATGGTCTTTTTGAATTTTTGCTATTTTTATTTCAATGTTTAGATAACCAAAGTTTTGAGCATAAAGAGTCAGTTTTTTATTAGTTGACTTCATATTAGTTTGTCCTTTGACTATCAATTTTTTGCATATTCTCTGTTGTTGGAACTATTCTTATTCTTATTATTCTTATTATTTATTATTATTAAGTACTTAAAGAGACATTTTTATTATTGTTACATACATAAACACACCTGCCACACTCCATTCTTTCTTAAATATTTACATAACGGGAAGCCCTTCAATGGTTGTGACAACCTTAAATGTTTACTTAACATGCATGTTACAATACATTTTCCTCCAATTTTTGGATACAATCGTGTCTGCACAGTCAATTTGGGAAATATTTCTCTTCACCGGCATTACTGGTTCACTGGTTGATGCTTGCTCGTTGGTTCGTCGGATGCTCCTTATTGTTGTTTCATTCAACTTTGCAAAGTTGAGGTCCTACAGTTGCAGTTGGACCTCTTGGTGCTTTTTCACTAGTTTGTTGTTTGTTGTTTTCTCTTGTTTGCTTCAACTTTGCAAGGTTGAATTCCTGCACCCTCAGTTCAACATGTTCTTTAACTTTGCAGGGTCGAAATCTTGCGCCCTTGTTAACTTCAACTTTGCAAGGTTTGTTTCCTGCATCCACGGTTGGACATGTTGTTGCAGTTTGCAGGGCTAGGATTCTACATCCATGACTGGAACTATGCTTTTGTCGTTCCCCATTCATAGGTAAGTTTCAGTGCCATGGTTTCATTCTTATTCGTTGTTTGTTGTTTACTATATGCAGTTTGCAAGTAAGAATTTTCAATACTAGGAATGCCTCAGTGAAAATCCTCTTGCAGAGCATCTTTGTATGTGACTACTGCAACCAGAGAAACAATAGTGTATTGTTGTCTTGTTCTTGTTCTTGAACGTCAATGTTCGACACAGAACCCCCCTCTATCGCAGCCATAGTGACATATAAAAAAGGAAATCAAATTTTCTCCTCATATTTTATGTTCCTGAAAACCATACATTTGGTGCATTTTTTTTAGGTTGTTCCCTTCCAAAATGTCTTGTTCCCCTTTGAATGTCAATGCTGGACCCATAAATCATCTCTGTCGCAACCATAGTGACATATAAAAAATTAAATCGAATGTTCTCCTCATATTTTCTATTCCTGAAAACCATACGGTTGGTGCATTTTTTTCAGGTTGTTCCCTTCCAATCACATATCCCACTTTCATGTCCTCGACATCATACCATATCTCTTTGGAAAATAGAATTGGAAAATAGAAATGCAAAGGGGTTTGCAAAACAAATTATTATGTTATGGTGATAACTCCCTTCAAGAGGTGCCATCATACAATAAATTAAGTAGTGAATTCAATTATCATTTGAATTGGAACCACGATGTTGAGAAGAGAAGCATTAGTAGTTGAAAAGATTAATGTGGTCCTGAACAAATTTAGAAAGATAGAGATAAGAAAAAAAAATGTTTTAAACACTCTTATCTTGGTATGGTTGTTATGTTTAGGCTTGTACCATCCCTAGGAAGTGTCGGAATAACACTCTGAGCAAATCCCAAATATTTTCATAGGCTATATTTTTAAAATTAAATAAGACACTCATTACTATGTTATCTTGAACAATATTGGATGTAGTTCCCAAAATTCTAAAACCATGATTATATATATAAATTATGAATAAAAATTGATTGATGTGGATAAAGATAGGTTCCATGTTCTAGCTTCTCACATGTAATGACACTTGATTTAATTATTGGAATAAAAATAATTTTAATAAACATATTAAGAACATGAACAATATTATATCTCTATGAAGTTTTAAGATAAAACTTAGAATGAAATAAAGGTGTCAATAAGAAAAAATAAAATACTATGAAGATTTTATAAACCATAATTTATTTAATCAAAACTACTTTTTCAACATTTTGAATTTAAACAATGAAAACCAATATTCATGACCTCCATTGTTGAGTAAGTTATTGGAGTAACTAAAATCAACTTCAAATAAGAAAACTTGTAAAAATTATGATATAAACCATGTTCACTATACACATCATTTTTTAAAACTTTAATTGTCCATAATAATATAACACACACCCTAATTAAATTTTATTTTAAACATGTTTAAATATAAAAAGATAACAATTGGTAAGTCTAAGTACAATAGTGAGTGAGACCCCATACATGGATGTGTCTCAAAACTTTTGTGTGTGAAAAACTATTCACGTCATCTACATAATATCCATGAGTTATCATTTCCTAGATTTGTTAAAAATTAGATTTGATAAAATCTGTTATAATAATTTTTTTTCTCGAAAATTATATTCACATTATCATTTTTATATTGAATAAAAAAATTTATAATATTTTTTTTGGTTAGAAAATTATATCTACATCATCATTTTTATTAATAAAATTGTTAACATATTTTTGTTTATTGCAATCTTATTTAATTATAATTATTAATAAAGCATTTATTAGTAAACATATATAGGTGGATACTTGTATATCTAATAGTTACATTTAATGATGTTTTAATTATAAAGAACATTTATGAACATGTTTTAATATATTTAGAATATTTTTCATCTTGACAGTTAATCATTACTAAAATTAATTACGCCGAAAGGCGTATACCTATTGATAATGGGCAGAATTAATGATCTTTTAACCTTATTTAACCTTAAACCCTAATCTGATGGCTATGCATTGAAAATGCTGGCATATTATTAGTCGTCCTCCAAAATCAATGGATCAGATTTATGGTTCATAACTTTCTTGTATTTATCAAGGCATCCGTTAGCATGTTTACTTTTTAACATTTACCTAATCACATTAAAAAATTACTGTACAAACATGTAATTGCCACATTTAAATTCATGAAGCGTTCAATATTTAGCTGGGATTAATTATACTGATACATGTGAAGTGTTGCCACATCTATCATGCGTTTCAATTAACCTAAAATTATACGGATAGATGTGAAGCGTTTCCACGTCTATCATGCGTTTCAATTAACCTAAAATTATGCGTTTCAATTAACCTCAAGGAAGCGAACCTGCATGCCTAGCATGAGTTTCAATTAATTAACACAACGATGGCAGGCCCTCGATGTCTAGCATGCGTTTCAATTAATTAACACAACGGTGGTTGAATATCAATAATGGCACGAATTGACGCAGGAGGGTAGTATAATCAACACAACCTTGGCTGTGATCCCCAAATTCTGATGCGAAGAATAGAAAACACCAAATTCGTGGCAAGCCTGTGGGCACCTTTGCTGCATCAGATTCCAACGAAGAAGCGCTGAATTATAACCAGGTGAGTATTCTGAACTCTTTATATTGGTGTTCTTTTTAGTGGGAATCGAACCGGCGCCTAACTCACTGGGCGATAGTGTTTTTTCAGGTTTTCGTGAGAGATTTTGTGCTGAGCGCCCTGGCGTCTCTCATGAACGAGGAGCCTGAGATTGTGAAAAAAATTCTGCTCAAGACGCTGTATCTCCAAGTTTGTGGTGGATAATTCTTCTGAGGGCGTATATGAAGTCTACCGGAGATCATTCTTTAGCTGAGATGCCTGAGATACAACGGGGAATGTGGTTGATTCTGAGTCTCTGCCTGTCCGAAGGATTTGATACGTTCCCCACGCTCCTGTGCGCAGACGGCTGCACCATGATTGACAGACGAATGGTAGGATGACTAACGTAAATCCGATCTTCTGCTTCAATTTCACAAAATGGTTTGGTTCTGGATTTCGTCAATCTTTCATGGCATAGGTATTTTGATATTTGTTTTGATGATTTTATCGTGTTGTATGATTTTTCTAGCTGCAACCCTTTTGTTTTCATGCTTTTCATTTCATGGCGGGCATGGTTTGTACAGGTTTTTGGGAATCTTTCTTG
>ML782364.1:1074270-1100698 GCA_009831015.1 Picea engelmannii | reverse complement strand
TGATGCAGCAAAGGTGCCCACAGGCTTGCCACGAATTTGGTGTTTTCTATTCTTCGCATCAGAATTTGGGGATCACAGCCAAGGTTGTGTTGATTATACTACCCTCCTGCGTCAATTCGTGCCATTATTGATATTCAACCACCATTGTGTTAATTAACTAAAACGCATGCTAGACATCGAGGGCCTGCCATCGCTGTGTTAATTAATTGAAACTCATGCTAGGCATGCAGGTTCGCTTCCTTGAGGTTAATTGAAACACATAATTTTAGGTTAATTGAAACGCATGATAGACGTGGCAACGCTTCACATCTATCCGTATAATTTTAGGTTAATTGAAACGCATGATAGATGTGGCAACACTTCACATCTATCAGTATAATTAATCCCAGCTAAATATTGAACGCTTCAGGAATTTAAATGTGGCAATTACATGTTTGTACAATAATTTTTTAATGTGATTAGGTAAATGTTAAAAAGTAAACATGCTAACGGATGCCTTGATAAATACAAGAAAGTTA
Source organism: Picea engelmannii (assembly GCA_009831015.1). NCBI lineage: Eukaryota > Viridiplantae > Streptophyta > Pinopsida > Pinales > Pinaceae > Picea > Picea engelmannii. The sequence goes on along the minus strand of ML782364.1, from coordinate 1,100,180 downwards.
TGAACAATAAATCTGATCCATTGATTTTGGAGGACGACTAAGAATATGCCAGCATTTTCAATGCATAGCCATCAGATTAGGGTTTAAGGTTAAATAAGGTTAAAAGATCATTAATTCTGCCCATTATCAATAGGTATACGCCTTTCGGCGTAATTAATACCAAAATGCATAGCCATTAGATTAGGGTTTAAGGTTAAATAAGGTTAAAAGATCATTAATTCTGCCCATTATCAATAGGTATACGCCTTTCGGCGTAATTAATACCAAAGCAGAAGATTTTTTACTATATGCGTTCACCGCTAGTAAGCCGCTGAGCTAGTAGTAATTACAACACTATATACATTTCACGTTGTCATTATGTGCGGGCGTGACAAGGCAGTTATTGATTATATCCAAATGATAGACGTATTCAACCCAATGGTTTGGAAATTGTAATCTTAAAATTAAGATAAAGGATATATGTTGAAGTAATTTTTTTTGGTCAATTCAGAATACTAATTGATATAAAGGATAAAGGATATATGTTGAAGTAATTTTGTTGGTTTAAAATGGTGTAAAACCCTTGAGGTAAGCTACCTCTAAAAACCTGACAGAATTCAGACTTTTTTTTATCTGAAAAAAATATATACCTTTTTTAATTAACTCTCAAAACTAAAACTAAACTTAATTGATTGTAATTTGATAAACAATATAGTATAAAGTATCTTTATTATCTTATTTTCACGAAAACTAAGCTTAGTTAATTGTAAATTGATAAACAGTATAGTATAAGGTGTCCTTATTATCTTATTTTCACGAAGGAAATTTTTATCATACTCTATATACTGTCCTGTCAGAATAAAAGCAACGGATCCATGGATTATGATGTACTTTCAGAAGTAAGAACACGTACAGCATGGAATAGAATGGAATGCATGTCTAATACACCGTGGCCTGAAAATGAAAAAAGATTTGGCCAAGTTGTCGTACAGTGGCGAAAATTGGCATATTACGGTCAGGCTATGGGCGGCAGTTGACAAAGTCGGCTCTGACAGTCTGCACTTCGTCGACGATAACGAAAAATCTGGGATTTGCCCGCCGGAATGGGCTTGCTTCAGAGCAACATTGTCACGGGTGCGGGTGTCATCAGCGGTCAGCAGCGCCAAATTCACGTCCTTCGCATCGCAATATATACACCTATTTCTCACTCCAATATCGACCCATTCTATCCACTCTTTCTCTACAGGTATCCACTCTTTCTCTACAGGTTTCGTGATATTCCACCCGAAGTCGTTCAAGTTACAGTGGCCGGCTGTTTGATGAACACTCTCTGAAACAGAATCAACAACAACGCAAAGTATTAGCATGAACCATCATTCCTTCACTCTTTCTGCATTCCACAATCCGATACAACATAAAACCATAAAAAGCATACATATTACGCATATAGAAAACGGAATACAATCAGAAGTCTTTACCTAGTACCCGGGTTGCCTGAGCCATATCGCTTGGACAAACAAGCAGAATCAAGAACAACAAAAAGTGTAGTTGAAATTGAGATTCCATATTGCGAGTGCAAATCCCCCGTCTTCAAAAAAAAATAAAAAAATTGAGTGGCCATAATCTCTCCCACTACAAAGAAAACGGTTAACAATTATCACTGAATCTTACTTCTCAAGAGAAAACACTTTTCTATCAATAATTATCTTCTATAAATAGATGTTCCATTACTTGGCCCATGATATCACTACACAATTCTCCTTTCTCTATCCGTCTTTTTCCTCTTGTGCCTCCTTCCCTGTGCAATACCTCAAACTCGACTTCTTCTGATAAATCCTCTTCGGTTCTCTATATCCTAAGTACCTCCCTTTCTTCTTCATTTCTTCCTTCACTCTTTCCTATCTTCGTACGATCCTCTTCTCATCCCCCGGTTCCCCTATGTGCGTGAATCCCCTAGCAATCATACTCCATTGCCATCATGCACTTGTCCCACAACAACATCTTTATCCCCCTACCTATTGCCATCATGCACTTGTCTCACAACAACATCTTTATCCACGTACCTAGCGATTTCATGAACCTTTCATGCGAACCTTTGAAGAAATCTCTCTCGGCAACATTGTATGACTAAGTACACTCTACTGCAAATTATGCATTATAACCTCCCAATAAGAATATAAGAATATAATTATAAAAAGGTTCCAGGGATTAACATCTAAGCATACAATTGTACACATATTTACAGTGGTTCACCCCACTCCATTCTACATCCACAAAAGGTCGACATATTTATTATATTCAAGTATCTTAGTTGCGCTCTATGCTATAATGGATTTTTAGCATACAATCCTCCTCACATATGTAGCTTATTTACAGTGTTCTTTACTCAGAAACTCTCTTTCTCTATTCATGTATCTATCTCTTTTCGGCTTGTCTCTCCTCTCGGGGTTCTCTGTATCTTGTGTCTCTTTGGCCTCGCGAAACCCTTTACATATTTATACATTATGATCAGAGCCTTTTGATACCTTATTGTTAGTTGGCTACAATGTATGCACGACTAGGAACAACTCATTATGAGCTGGATACAATGCATTCTCGGTTGGTTTTCCTCGATTTTGCACTAGCTATTCTTTCTTGTCCCTCGTCTTCTCCTTTTTCCTCTCTCTTATTTATTGACATTGTTGATCTTCTTTGTATTATTCTTCCTTTTCCCTTCCTACGTCTTTTCCGTGTACCTCTTTTCTTCTCACTATACTATCCCCAAAACTTCCTTCCCAACAAACCCCCAACACTGACTTGTGGCTCGTCTCGAGCCACTTAGCTCCTCCATGCCTCAGCAAATTTCTAGAGGGATGAGGGATTTGTTCATTGTTGTGAGTTCTACTTCCTTGTTCATGATTTCCTCCATCATTTGCATTGTCAAAATAGTAAGTTTGGCCTCAGTTTCTTGCACCGCTAGTGTCATAGTGGTTTGAGTGGTGCTAGTTACTTTAGTACCTCGAGCGCTTCATCTTATCGTGGTTGTAATTCCTATTTGATATTCCTTTGTTCTTCCTTCTCGTTGGCTCAGTGCACTTGTTCCTGCATAGTCCTTATTTTCTCTTCCATTGCTTGCAACTCTTGGTTGGTAGTAATATCTATCCAAGTGTGTGTGCCTTCATCGCACATATTTATGCATTCATTTTCTAAGATGTTGGTCTTTACCACTTATGTTTGAGTTGTTCTTTCTCTTTGTTCTACTTCTTTTGGTGGTGTCCATGGGATTGTGTGCAATTCCAACTCGATGATTTTTTTCCAGAGTCCTTTGATGAATGCACTTATCTTGGATACCTGCTCTTCTATTGTGGCCTCTACTACCAATGGTACTTCTGGGACTTCTTTGAATAAGTTATGGATTGTCGCTTGGATTTTCTCTATCAATCGTTAAACTTCACCATTTTTCGTCAAGGCTCTCTCGGCCTTTTCTGCTGCCTCTTCCTTATCTTTCAAGGATTTATCGGACCTGACTTCTACCTTGCTCTTCTCTTTAACTATGAGTTCCACTTGGTGTTCTACCGCGCGCTTGTCATGTATTGCAGTGGCACATTACTTTTGTAGTTTTGTATTCTCAACTTCTTTTTTATCTAATTCACTAGTTTCAATGTCTTATCAAAGATGCAATTCCTATGTGATCCTTGTGTGCAAAGCTTGTAATAGTTCTATAGGCATCTATGACATGACTAGGTTCAGGTGACTTAGTCCTTGCAGCTTCTTTCATACTTCAGGGTTGGGTAGGTCGATTGTCTCTACTAGGATCTTGATCACTGAGAACTTTATTGTCAGTTGTGTTGATACTGCAGTCCATACTTCCTCTGTTATTCCTTATTGTCATGTGTCGGGTTCTTGTGCAAGTGTGATTTGGACTGTTTCGAATAACTGTTGTAACATCAAACGTTGGTCCTACAACTTCATTTGTAGTTCTTCCTATTTATTTGTGGTCTCTTCGAGGAATTCCTCAGTGGCATCCCTTAGTATGTAGCCAATTCTTTCCATGTCATCATATATTAGTGTGTATATGGATGGTGTCTTTTGGGCCTTTGTCTTCTTCCATGCAGATTAACCTATCCTTTGGTCCTGTCGATTCTTCCTTGTCTTAGGTGGAGGTTGTGGAGGTTGGTTTGTTGGTCTTATTTCTGGTGCGTCCTTTCTGCCATTTGCTTGGTTCGTTTCCTCTACCCCATTGCTTGGAGGGTCCATCTCTACATCTGTGTGTTGTGTCACCTTGGTGTTTCCCGCTTGCAATGTCACATACCCTTGTGTGGGGACCTTCCAGTATGGTTCCCAATCCTACATGACTAGCTAGATGTACTTTTCCATAATAGTTTACCTTGTTTGGACCCACTCCTCCCTTGGATCCTTAGTGGCTTTTATATACATGTGATTCCTGTCTACTTGAAACTCCCCAACTAGTCCATATGACTCCATCAATTGTGGTGATATCGGTGTTGTGTTTCAAATACAATGTTGAATCATTTCGGCATAAATAAATAATTCTATATTATTTTCCATCTATTTCCTCTTGTTTTTTGAAAATAAGAAATTATGGTACTTTGTTGCTATGCATGGATTCCCTCTCATCACTAGGAACTATGTGTCTTGCGAATCTCCCCATGTTGTGAACGAAATTAGAATTAGGAGCCAAGGGTAGTGAAACTCCATTCCCTTATCTTGGGCTTCTGTTAATGGTTGTAAGGTTGGATCTAGCTCCAATCTGGACTAGACAGCCCATTCAATGTAAAGTCCATGTAATTGAATAGAGTAGGTGAGATGGAGGGAAGAGATCGAAGAGCCCTCTCATGTAAAATATCTTGGATCTTATTTTGAGAAAGTAGTTAGGAGAGTTGTGTGTGAGAGTCTATGAGAGTAGCACAGATAGAGAAGAGAGGAGATCCGAGAGTCTGTCAAGGTCTTAGCTATATAACATTGTAAAAGAGGCATTTTACATTAATACAAACAACAGTGTTTCCTGCATGATATTCTACGTGTGATGAATGTCTTTATGTGTTGATGATATGCTGTAGATGTGCATTTGCAGGCTATAGGTAGAAATAGTTGTCTGTTGAGTTATTTGATATTCAGTTTTGGGTTCTTTGAGGCTTCATGCATGAGTGCATGACAGAACACTACGGGTTCTGAAAGCGAGTGCAAGGAGTGCACTTCTGAATTCTGAGGATTCAGACAAAGACGAGCCAGGAGGGCACACCAGCTGAATTTATTGGCTCAAGGGGGAAACCTCAAGGTTGTTGAACACCTTGGAGGAGGAACTGCGTAGAAGAGGACATAGTAGAAGACATAATCACTGAGGGGTTCTATAGAGATCTTCTAGGAGGGCATTGAGCATATGCACAGAGTTCACATGAGAACTCTATCTTGAGTTCAAGAACAAGACAAAACTGTTGAACGTTCTATAGAGCTCTGCCAGGAGGGCATTGAGTGAGTGCAATAGTGCACAGAAGAACTCTTTTGAGTTCAAACAGAAGAGAAGTGTCCAAGAAAGAAGACCTTCATAGGGTTGTTGAACACCTTGCAGGTTCAGCAAGGAGTGCTTGAGAAAGAAGTTGCCAGAGGGCATTTCCATCCTTTCAAGGAGAGAAAAGGATAGAGACTTTAGACGTCTATGCAACAGAGAAGCTCAGGATGGATAGCACCTTCATTTGTGCAGGGACCCTGCAAGGAGTGCAAAGGTCGAATGATCCTTCAATGATTCAAAGAGAACAAAGATTAGGAGGGAGAGTGCTTTCATGCATAGAGTCCTGCAAGTATCGTAGAGGTTGAAAGGAAACCCTTTGGAGGGTTCAGAGTTGTGAAGATTAGGAGGGAAAGCATCTTCAAGGACGCAGGTGAGACCAAGGAAATAGGGTTCGTAGAGAAACAAATCCCAACACCCTTGACACTTTGGAAATCTTCTAAGGAGGAGGAAGAAGCGAAATATTAAGAGGGAGCTACAACTTTCGTTGATTCGGAGCTGGAGAGGAAGATCTATACCATTGAAGTTTCACGTCGAAGCGACGTAGGAGAGCGTAGCGAAAGAGAGATATCTGGGAGGAGCCACACGAGAGAGGAGAGGAACCATGAAATCCTGAAAGGATCAAGACTGTCCATCGTTGAAGAGGACACATGGCAGTAATCTAAGGACCCATCAGGGTTTCGGATATCAGGAGTCCGAGAGGTAAGAGTGAGGAGGGAGGATGTCTCGACTCATGAAGTCTCGAGGATATCAAATTCATCCATCTAGAAGGATGTGTGTCACGATATCCTCGTATCTTGGGGATTCGGCATCGGAGAGAGGAACAGGGAAGTCTTTTGACTTTGTGACTTGCAAAGTCCTGAAGGAATCAGGACCGTCTATTTTGGAGGACAGGTGGCAGATATCTAGATCATATCACAGATTCGGGTATCATGAGCTAGGAGGCGGAGGCCTTTTCTCTACAAAGTTCCGAGTCACTAGATTGCGATGCGATCTGAACCCTTGATCAAGGAGGAAGGAGAGTCGTCAGATATGACGTCTTGATACATCGTGTATCAGAGGTTTGGGGTTTGGAGGAACTTCCTATTGACTATAGAAGTCTCAAAGCGCTGAGAGCTGAGGCTCGTGTGAATGCGTGACACATCCATCAAGTGGGGACCACAAGGTTGATAAGTGGCGGGAACAACTAACGCCTAATGAAAGGCGTAAGTGGTGACAAGTGGCATGTACTCACTACATTGAAGGATTCAAATCACAGTTGACCCCTCACCTCTTGGGTTTTCACAATGGAGGAGCACGGAGGCTCAACACTCCAACTCCCAATATTGCGAGTTGCGAGAAGTGCGAAAAGGAAATCAACCATCACCTCTCGGGGTTTCACAAAGGGAGACTGCCAAATTTCAACACTCCAACTCGTGATATCATGAGTTGCGAAGAGGCGTTAATACTTAGCCCTAGCCGACGGTTACGCGTGGAGGGTGTTGTCAAAGAAGGATCCATACCCCATCGCATATTAGGTATCGACGTTTGGCAAAGAAAATTTGAGGGTCTTCGACTCATGAACATGCGAGTTGCGAAAGATGCTCATGCTAAGACAAGATCATGGTCGTTGCAGAAGGAAAAGCTCACACCTGGTGTCAAGTTACATAGGGCGATTTTTTACAAAGGACTCGATTCATTGGAGGTTCCATATGGAATCAAAGGAGCCACTTTGGCTCAAGGGAATTTTGGAACGATCCTGCATGGATCTTGGCCCGAGGGTCGAGGTCTGCACCATTTGGTATCAAAGCTTGACTCTGTTTGTATATTGTAGGCAGAGGAGGCAGAGAAGATAGAGGAAAACACTCTGATACACATCAAGTTTGGTATCATAGCTAATATTTTCATCTGTAGATTTCAGGTGAAGGAGACAAGTAAAAGGTGAAGATTGTTGTAGGTACGCAGTAGTCAAGAAGATAGTTAGAGGACTGTAGGAGATGTTGGAAGCACTCACGGTTGCAGAGTGACAACAAAAGGTTTTCTAGGAGGGTAGACAAAAGGCAGGAAAATGGCTATTGAAGGCCATAGATGAGGTTGAAAGAAGAATCGCGAGCAGCCAAGCAAGGATGTAGTGGATAAAGAGCTCACTGAGATAAGGGCAAGGATCGAGGAGCTTGCATTGCAGATGCAGCAGGATGCAAGATCACATTGGGTGTATGAATGGCCCATGAAGACAAAGGTAAAATGGCCAGTCAGAGAATTGGTGGCTAGAAGATAGCAGAGGCTGATAAGAGGATGGTTGAGGCATGTTGAAAGCCTCAGGGATGAACAGATGGAAATGGTTAAGATATGTGAACTAAAGGCTGGGAGAAATCTCAATGGTGAGAATGAAATGAGATCATTGGATGATCTCATAAACTGCGAGGAGGGAAAAACAAAAATTCCCAATGAGATGAGATCACTACGGGATCTCATAGACTACCAAGAGGGCAGGACTGGAAATTTAGATTTCCAGGAGGGCAATGAGTTGAGAACAGAGGATCTCCTAGACTGCCAAGAAGGAAGCAGAGAATAAATCCCATACTTCCAGGAGGGCAAGGGAGAGCAGATGAGCTCAGATCTGAGTTCATATTAGCAAGGACAACTGACAGAGAAGGAGGATCAGATGAATCTTTTGATGATTGGGGGAATTGGGATATTCCTGCCACATCACCCAGGGGAGGCAAAAGTGTGTTTTGTTGAAGTAGCAACAGAAGAAAGACAGCTAGCAGAGACTATCATGGAAGAAGAATTGGAGTAGATATCAAAAGTTTCCCAAGCAGAAGAAGGAAATGAGCATTCCGAGGAATGGCTCAAATTTTTTAGCCAAGAAGTTGAAATGACTACAGCACTGAAGCTTGCAGCAGGAGAAAAAGAAGAGGAAGCAGACAACAGAGATTTTGCTGAGTTGTATCAAGATTTTGAAGCCCTGGAGAGAAGGGTGAAGATGCAGGGCATGTACATCCAACATATCAGGTTGGAAGCAGATGAAGGTGAATTCCAATCTGAGGAGCAGCTAGAGAGAGTTGGAGATACACCAACAGGAGAAATGGTAGAAGTAGTACTGTCACAGATAGAAGCTGAGTAGCATCTCAGTAATGAGATTGCAAAATTGGAATCTGGCACAGATTGTCAAGTTAAGACCACAAGAGGTGGAGGAGATGGCATGGGGGATCATGATGATCTTCCCATTTGCAGAGAAGAAATGTAGCTGAGGAGACTGCATGAACAGATCCAACCACTGGAGTTGTTGGACGAGGATGTAGAACAACTCAAAAAGCTAATGTTTAAATCAATAGAGGAGATCAGGAGAGGGAAGATGAACAACAGAGAGATTGCAAGGGAAGCAACAGAAGCAAAGCAGCAGCAACAACAGAGAGATGGAGTAGAGATGCAACTCGAGAGGACTGTTTGGGATCCAGGTGGATTTCAACAGCAGCACTGGGGAGCTCATGAGAAGGAGCTCATGAATTTTTCACAGTAGAGGAGTATAATGCAGAAGAATCACTCCAGCCAACCATGCGCCACCCAACCACCCCACTCAACACATTCAATAAAGGAGTAGAGGGACAACCCTCTCGTTTCAAATTTTGAATTTGAAATTTGTATTAAATGTTTGTAAGGCCATGGAGCCATAGAGCCATGCCTTTGAGCAGGCATTAGGTAGAAGTAGCCTTAAATGGTTGTAAGGCTAGATCTAGCTCCGATCTGGACTAGACAACCCATTCAATGTAAAGTCAACGTAATTGAATAGAGTATGTGAGATGGAGGGAAGACCTTGAAGAGCCCTCTTATGTAAAAGATCTTGGATCTTATTTTGAGAAAGTAGTTAGGAGAGATCTGCGTAAGTGTCTGTGAGAGTAGTGCAGATAGAGAAGAGAGGAGAGCTGAGACTCTATCAAAGTCTGAGCTCGAACACATTGTAAAAGAGGCATTTTATATTAATACAAACAATAGTTTTTCCTCCATGATATTCTGTGTGTGATGAATGTCTTTATGTGTTGATGATATGTTGTAGATGTGCATTTGTAGGTTACAGGTAGAAACAATTTTCTGTTGAGTTTTTTGATATTCAGGTATGGGTTCTTTGAGGCTTCATGCATGAGTGCATGACAGAACACTGCAGGTTCTAAAAGCCAGTGCAAGGAGTGCAATTCTGAATTCTGTGGATTCAGATAAAGACGAGCCAAGAGGGCGCACCAGCCGAAGTCATTGGCTCAAGGGGGAAACCTCAAGGTTGTTGAACACCTTGGAGGAGGAACTATGTAGAGGAGAACATAGTAGAAGATAGAATCACTGAGGGGTTCTGTAGAGCTCTTCCAGGAGGGCATTGATCATATGCATAGAGTGCACAGGAGAAATCTATCTTGAGTTCGGGAAAAAGATAGAACTATTGAACGTTTTGTAGAGCTCTGCGAGGAGGGCATTGAGTGAGTGCAATAGTGCATAGAAGAACTCTTTTTAGTTCAAACAGAAGAGAAGTGTCCAAGGAAGAAGACCTTCATAGGGTTGCTGAACACCCTATAGGCTCAGCAAGGAGTGCTTGAGTAGGAAGTTTCCAGAGGGCATTTCCATCCTTTCAAGGAGAGAAAGGGACAGAGACTTTAGAGATCTGAGCAACAGAGAAGCTCAGGATGGATAGAACCTTCATGTGTGCAAGGACCCTGAAAGGAGTGAAAAGGTCGAGGGATCCTTCGAGGATTCAAAGAGAACAAAGCTCAGGAGGGAGAGTTCTTTCATGCACATAGTCCTATAAGTATCGCAGAGGTTGAAAGGAAACCCATTGGAGGGTTCATAGTTGCGAAGCTCAAGAGGGAAAGCATCTTCAAGAATGCAGGCGAGACCAAGGATACAGGGTTCATACAGAAACAAAGGCTGAGACCTTTGACACTTTGGAAATCTTCCAAGGAGGAGGAAGAAGCGAAAGCTCGAGAGGGAGCTATAGTTGCCATTGATTCAGAGTTGGAGAGGAAGTTCTGGACTGTCGAAGTTTCACGTCCAGGCGACGCAGGAGAGAACAACGGAAGAGAGAGATTTGGGCCGTCAGATCTAGAATAGATAGTTGATAGCCATCAGATATGGGAGGAGTTACACAAGATTTAATCTCGTATGCGCAGAGGAGAGGAACCATGAAATCCTGAAAAGATCAAGATCGTCCATCATTGAAGAGGATGCACAGTGGTAATATGAGGACCCATCAAGGTTTCAGATATCGAGGGTTCGAGAGGTAAGAGTTGGGAGGGAGGAAGTCTCGACTCACGAAGTCCCAAGGACATCAGAGTCGTCTTCCTAGGAGGATGTGTGTCACGAGATCCTCGTATATCATGGATTCGACATTGAAGAGTGGAACAGGGAAGTCTTTCGACTTCGCAACTTGCGAAGTCTCGAAGGAATCAGGACCGTCCATTTTGGAGGACAGGTGGAAGAGATCTGGGTCATATCGCGGATTCGGGTATCGTAAGCTGGCAGGCAGAGGCCTTTGCTTTGCAAATTTTTGAGTCGCGAGATCGTGATGCGATCTGAACCCTTGATCGATGAGGAAGGAGATCCGTGAGATCCGGCGTCTCGATACATCGCATATCGAAGGTTCAGGGTTTGGAGGAACTTCCTTTCGACTGTAAAAGTTGTGAAGTGCCGAGAGCCAAGGCTTGTGTGAATGCGTGACACATCCGTCAAGTGGGGACCGCAACGTTGATAGGTGGTGGCAACAACTAACCCCCATTGAAAGGCGTAAGCGGTGATAGGTGGCATGTAATCACCACATTGAAGGATTCAACCCACAGTTGACCCCTCACCTCTCGGGTTTTCGCAAAGGAGGAGCACGGAGGCTCAACACTCCAACTCACGATATTGCGAGTTGCAAGAAGTGCGAAAAGGAAATCAACCATCGCCTCTCGGGGTTTCACAAAGGGAGGGTGCCAAAGTTCAACACTCCAACTCGCGAGGTTGCGAGTTGCGAAGAGGCATTAGTACTTAGCCCTAGCCGACGGTTACGCGTGGAGGGAATTGTCAAAGAAGGATCCATACCCCATCGCATCTCGGGTATCGGCGTTTGGTGAAGAAAAGTTGAGGGTCTTTGACTCGCGAACATGTGAGTTGTGAAAGACGCTCATGCTAAGACAAGATCATGGTCGCTGGAGAAGGAAAAGCTCACGCCTGGTGTCAAGTTACAGAGGGAGAGTTTTTACAAAGGACCTGTGGATTCGTTGGAGGCTCCAAAGGGAATCAAAGGAGCCACTTCGGCTCAAGGAAATTTTGGAATGATCCTGCACGAATCTTGTCCCGAGGGTCAAGGTCTGCACCACCCTTCCTTTCAATTATTCTCCATTAAGTATTTCCAACTAAGCATCACCTGCCTCTATCACCTTATTGATCACATATGGTCCTAACTAGTGCATACAAAACTTGCCTTGGTGTTGCGTAAATTTTCTATCATATAGTAGTACCAAGTCACCTACTTGGAATTTTTTCAACTTAATTTGTTTATCATGCTGTTATTTTTCCTTTTCCTTTTGAACCTACTATTGAAACTCTGTGATCAATCTATCTTCCTCAAGCTTTACTACTTGTGACAAGTGTTCCTGTATTTCACCCGAATCTGAAAGATCTGTGATAGTTGCAACATGTAGGCTCGGTACAACAAACTCTAATGAAATGACTACCTCCTTCTAGTATACCATCCTAAAAGGTGTTTTCCCTAGAAATTTCTTGTTGGTTTTCTTGTATTCCCATAGTACAACATGAACTTTTAAGTCCTAGTCATCTCTTCCTACATTGCATATTTTTGTCATTGCATTCTCTAGGATTTTGTTGAATGCTTCCACTGTGCCATTATATTGTGGTTGGTATTGCATACTCTTCTGATGGTGAATTTGGAATTCTTTAGTCAAATTTATTATGGTCTTATTGATGAAGTGTGTCCCTTGATCAATCATCAATGTTATTGGACATCCAAATCGAGTTACTATATTCTTGAACAAAATGTGCACAATAGTTTCTATGTTGCAATATGTAACTGGTGTAACAACTCTCATGTCTGAGGGGGCCATCCCTATACTTAATAGCTGCACAATGTTTGTAAAATAATGATCCACAATATTAACCGAGAATAATTATGCATCAGGCAAGCTATCATATAGGTTTCCTACATCTTCTCCCGAGAGTATGTGTGATAAGTGATCTGGTACTGGATTGAGTTAACCTCGTTTTACTACTACTTCAATTTCATATTATTGGAATAATAAGATCCATCTTCAAATCCTTCCCCCCAACACTGGATTTTTGACTAGATATCTCAACGCAAAATGATTAGTGTACATCATAAAGTGTGAGCCTAGCAAGTAGTGTTTGAACTTTTGTAGTGCATATACCATAGCCAATCCTTCATGTTCTTTTGTAGTATAGTTTTTCTTTCATTGTTGATAGGTTCCTGCTTGCAAAATCGATTGGGTAATCTATGTCTCCCTTGCCTAGCTATGACAAGATTGCGCCCAATGCTATTAATGAGGCATCCATATGCACATGAAAGTCCTTGTTCGAGTTTGGGAAAATTAAGATCGGCGTAGTTACTAACTTGTGTTTTAGTGTGTCGAGTCCTTTCTAAAAATTGTCATTCCACTTGAACTTTTTTTTTTTTTTTAATAATGTTTCCATTTGTACTGTAATATGTGTGTATCCTTTGATAAATTTTATGTAATACCCAATGTTGGGTGAAATTTTTTGAATGATGCAAGCGGTTGTAAGTCCAAAACAACTCCAATATTTGTAGGATCAACTATTAGAACTTATTTGCATACCATTTGTCCCAATAACATTCCAAATGATGCACAAAAAATACAATTATTTAAGTTTTAGGATATCTAATGTTTTTTGCACTTATCTAACATCAATCTTAGCAATTCAACATGATCCCGTAATAGGATAAATATATTCCAGGCATCCAACTAGAATTTGAGAAACTTATCAATAAACTCCTTAAACACTGCGACAACTACTCTTGAAAATATTGTAGGTGCATTATTTAACCCAAACAACATCATTATGTATTGAAATATTTTCCATTCTATCGCAAATGTATTTTTATGTGTATCTTCCTTTGCAATTCTTATATGATGGTAGCATGATAAACCATCTTTCAATGAATAGGCTTCTTTTCCTCCTATGTTTTCCATTACTTCATCTGTAAATGGTGTTGGGAATGGATCATGCAGGCATGAATCATTCAGTTTCCTAAAGACGACGCAGATTCTTATACCCCTTGGTTTGTTTTCATGCATTACCATGGGACTTATCCATTCTGATTATTCAACTATTTCGATGACTCATGCCTTTAGCATGCGATTGATTTTCTCCTTTACCTTTCATTTATATCTTGGGTTTGGTCGGTAAGGTCTTTGTTTCACTGGTTTAGTGCCTGGTTTGAGTGGGATTTTCATCTCCCCTAGCTCACTTGATATCCCTTTCATATTTGAGAATGTAGTTGGGAATAGGTCTTGGTATTCACGCAGTAGATCTGTTATCTTTTCTACAGTTTCCTCATCCCAGCAATCTCCTATCTATGCAAACTTAGGGCTTTCCTCTATCCCATTTTTTTTTTCTTGACTAGTTATGCATATGTTGTATATTTCAGCGTTGGGACCTGTACTGTTCATTCCCCCTCTGATTTGAATACTTGGATATTGTGGGGTTCTTCATCATCATGATTCTCCGATTTCACATTGTAGCATTCCAATAACTTCTAAACTGTCATAGAGGTTTTATGTGTGCCGCATACAAATATTACTTCCATTGTTTCTTCTTTGCTGAAGATTTTTTGTTTAATCACATGTAGCGATGTACTTATTAGGGGAGACTCATTCTTAAAGGTGAATGTTACTTGGAATCTTTCATTTAAATAATATCAATTTGTTATATATCTACGCATTTCCAATTCTAGGTACCAGTTCCTTGGGATAATGTCAAGGGTATGTATGAACTTGTGTGTCCATTCCTTCCTTGGTACTGAATTCCATGATTTTTCATAGTACACAAGATGATATGTTGGGTTTACTTCCTCGATATACTTTTGTGTCATGTCTCCCTCGTCAATATTGAATCTCGCTTATATTAGTTTCATACACTCTTTGTTGTATTCTATGTTTTCTTTGTGTGTCACCCACCATTTGGCTGGGGTGGCTTTCAATACATTGTCTAGTGCTAATCCAATTTATATACAAATGTTTTTATATCTATCAAATTGTCATACTTAGGAGGGTTTCATTGTTCTATTCCAATCCAGTGTACTGATTTGGTCATGCGTGTGCATCGCTATGCTGAAACATCATGCATTCTTTGCTGCAAATTTTCCAAACCTACTTCTAAGTCTGATGTACATGAAATGATGCTTCTCCAACATAACACAACTTATGTAGTGGGGTTCACATAATCGTCATGTTATACATGTTGTCAATTGCATATCCCTTCACAGGTTCTATGTAACTCCTTCCTTCTTTTGGGTCTAATGGTGCAATAACTTTCATCCCTCCTACTTCAAATATCATCTCTCTCCTTTGCATAATGATAATGGTTTGGTTATCGAATTCCCATTCTAGTCCCATTAATTCTAGGTATGGTTGGTTTTAATCCACAATCTTGAAAACTTCAAAGTTTGTGACACTGCACACTCCATCTATATTCGCAGGTATTCCTGTTAATCTAGCAATAGGTATGATCTTCTACTAGTTTTCTAATCTCAATTGAATGGGTGACCAAACTAACTTGGGTTTTCCCATAATTTCCCATGTCTTCTTAGGTAACACATTCACATCGGACCCCAATTCTAAGATCACATTGTATATATCATATTCTCCAATATGCACATTGAACCTAAACTCTCCATTGGTTCTTTTCTTGTGCAGTATTTGGTTCACTACTTTATTTTCAATAGGGACTACCTTTCCTTGAGTACATTGATCGATCGTAGAGAATAATTTATAGAATTCATTTTCATCTTCGACCATCTTTAGGAAACTCTTCAAAAAATTTCCTAAGGTACTTAACTTCTCCAACGATCCTTTGGTGTTGGCCTGGTCATTAGTGGGAGGCCTATATACCATATGTGGTGAAGAATATGTTGATGTTTCCCACTCTTATCGTAATAGTTCCTCCCTTGTCCTTTTATAGGTCTCTTTTTTGTCTCATGGATCAAATGTTGGCATGGGTATTGTTGATTTATTTACCCATTGCTTAGTCTATTTCCTTTCATTGGATTCATATCCCCCTTTTTTAGTCCCTTTGTGCGTAACGACTACTATTTTGGGTCCTTCATCCCGTGTCTTGGAATATATCTTTTGAGTGTTCAGGTTTTGGTTTTGATTACCTTTGACCTACCACTTTTCCAACAATTTTGGAAAGTCCTATGTCGCATGTTCTAACACCGGGCAATAAGTGCATGTTGTGCAGGGGTTTTGGAAATCCAATGCTAGGTGTCTTGGTTGGTTACAGTTATATCATATTATTGGACCTCTTCCTCCTCTCCTGAAATTTTATCTACCTCGACCCCAACCAAATCCTCCATGGTTTCCTTGATTAAATCCTCTTTCATTATTGTATTTCCATCCTCTATCTATCACAAAATTCCCCTCATGAGTTATGTACATATCTAATGTGAGCTCCCTCATCATATGAAATGCATGACAATCCTTATTTTCATGTCCCAAAAATTTGCAAAAGCTACATAATAAGCTTCTTGGTGTACTTTGATATTTCTGTAATAACTGGCACTCATGGGGGTTATTTCCCCATTTCTTTGATATCTCACAGTATCCTCCTCTTGGTAGTGGGCTTGCTGCTCCAGATGATAAGTAATACATAAAAGATGGACATTTGTCTTTATGGTGACCTTCATTCCTACACTTGGTGCACCATACTTGTTCATGTTTCTCTTTCCCCTTCATGATTTCTGCCAACTCAATTGATAATGCATCTAGTATGTTTTGTATCTGCTCCATTCCATTGTTGTCTTTGACTAGAGAGGCTTCAGACTTCATATTAATCTCCAATGCCTCAGACTGTGACGTAACCTTTTGATGTAATAATGGACTATGGATGTGAGGTAGTAAAATTGCAATGAACCACTCTCTATGTTGTTGATCGGGTATTTGGAATGTTAATATTCCCATCACATCTTTGAACCTATGATCAAACTACCATACTAACTCAGTCTCTAGTTGATTGATCTCCTTAAGCTAGATAATGTACAACAACTCTAATACCCTTGTTTCCCCCAATTTTTAAATATAACTATAACTGGCCAAGATATTATCTTGGACTAAATATGTGTGAATTCTTTATTTGATGAACCTTTCTATGAAAGGGTCAATGTAAGGATTTTCTGTTATTAATATAAATTGGATATGTATTGCACAATAGTTGAAAGGGGGGGAGTTTTCCAATATAGACCATGGATTCTATGAGAGAGATGGTGAGAAAAATGAAGAATAGTTGAGATGATGCTCACCAAACCAATACCTAATGGGTGTAATTTCTCAACAATCCTCTGAACCAAAAATGAATTACCATTCAGGCTAGTAGTTAGAAGGCCATCCTAAAGAGTTAATGAGGAGATGGGGTAGGGTATTGTTGGCAGCCAACAATTTTGTCGATTGTTATCACAATTAAAATCACCACAAAGAGATTATACGTTTCTCTAGCTACCACCTCCTTAAATTTATAAACACTCATGTTTTTGGGCTTCGAGGCGATGATTGGGTTTAAATTATCTTATTAAGTTTTTCATTATGTGTTTAGGGCTAAGGACGGGGATGTGCAATTGGATTTCACAGAGGACTCTATCGCCCAAGCAACAGGAGTCCCACGGGAAGGTGAAAAGTGGTTTAAAAATGCCAAAATGGAGGATGTTCCATGAAGCTTGTTCATGGTATCTCACAAGTATACTTGTTGTCCTAAAGGTATTCCTATTAACCTACTAAAACCATGATGGCATAAACTTATTTTGAAACAGTTTGGTCTTTTAATACCACATCCAACTGTTTATGTTATTCATAGGTTTTGAATTGAACATGTTGTTCTACGTGTTAATGAGCCTATACAAAATATAGAAACGCTTTAAGAGATAGAGAATGAACTCTCTGTCGATCCTCTTTCATCATGGGCTCATAAAAATCCTGTTTATATCTCACCTGTCACAAATTGGGGATAATTGGGAAAGTTTCCTCAGTCGAAATGGTTTTGCCCAGACCGACTACACAGTGAACCTGCCTTTAAATGTAAACCCAAATTTGGATAGTCCCATGAGCGAAATTCAGGGTTTCATTTCACCAGATGGCTATGAAATTAATGAATCTGTGTCCATTGCTTTGAAAAACCCCATGGTTAAGAAATCACAATGTATTTTCTCATCCATTAAATCGTTGGAACAGATAGTTGGTGAATTAAAAGGAACTGTTTCCCCTGTTCTTGCTAATGAACCTAATGAGAACCATAGTGAAAAAACTACTATTAGGAAATTTCGTAAGGGTAAGAAAAATAAGAGTTCATATTTGAATTTCATGAACAAGAGGTCTAGTTGATTGATATCTAGGAGTTTAAGGAATCTAAAAATAGATCATTTGAGCTCGATCTCTACGATTGAGGTCAATGATCACTGTTCAGATGAAAAAATCAACAATTTCCTTGCTCGGGAAAATCCAGATAACTAGTCTCTCAAAAATGAAACTCTTGGTGAGGTTTAGTATAATTTTTTCTCTAGGTTACCTCCATGTCTCAAAGGACAAGAGGGTTTCGCTGGAATTGGTCATGACTTGAAACAAGCCACAGGGAAACACGAAATACCCGTTGCTGAAAACATTCCACATTGGTCAGCTATTGCATGAGTACATTGTGACAATTGTTTAGATTGGCTATAATTTTATTACAGGGACATTATGTTGTTATAGGCACAAGTAAAATGTATGGTTTCTTGCAATTATTTACTTGAACAAGACAACCAAGAGTTTAAAGCATGCGCAGAGTGAGCAAATAAAAGACCCAAAAGATCCAGTAATCTAATCATCAAAGATGAAACCAACTTTAATGCCATCATTAATTTGGAATGTTTTGATCCTTCACTTGATAATATCTAATGGAAGATGATAATTATGTTTTTTCTTACATGGAGAAACCATCTTGGATCATACGCTCTATTATTCAGTAGTTTCTTTCTTTTATGTTGATAAAACTTTGTTATTAATTTGATAAACCAACTCCTATAGGAGTGGTTTCCAGTTGTACTATTTTTGTAATATTGTCTATTTTGGGGGGATTGCACTCTATCTTGCATGATAAGAGTATGTGAATCCTAATATAGTTTAAATGGTGATCACTATTAGCAGTGAATACATGTTTGGTTGGGATACATTATGGACATATGATTTTTTGAAAACCATTATGGAGAAGTTGTTCATCATTTGTCTTTAGACCTACGTGACGCTTATCCCATTATATTTATTCCTCTATCTTATGAAATATTGTAATGCTTGATGTAGCTTTAGTCTGGTTATCGTATGGTATTTCATATTATTAAGAACTTTCATTATGTTTGTAATTTGTTGTTCCATATTACATCAGTGATCAATCTGCCATTTAATTATTGTTGATTTATGATAGATATTGAATGATGGATTATATGAATTATTTGAATTGTGTTTCATCTATTTATAAGTGTCCATTATTATAAGATCACCAAATATATACATTTATCATTCAGTCGTTAATATTATTGCTCCAACGCATTTTTGAGTTTATTCTGGGAGTATTAGCTATGTTCTGTTACAGGTTTCCCTCATATGCAGGACAGTAAGAAGTCTAGAATTGCACAAGAAGATAAATTCAGTTTAGTCGATTAGTTACCAGTTAGTTTACATGTTATTTATTTAAAATATTTTTTTAATGAAATAAGAACAACATGAATTATCTTTTGACTATTTACGTATTCTTATTTCAAATATTATTCTATTAGCATTCATTAGTTTAGATCTTTAGACATTAAAAAAAAACATAAAAATGTATGTTGTTTATTTATCTCTTCTATGAACACTTTCAAAAACATTTGTTTCACAAGATGTCAATTAAATCTTGTACGTTGTACATAGACTATTTATAATCATATGTACATATTCATGTTTCCATTTGAACATTTGTAATTATTATATTATTAAGTATCATATCTTTATAGATTAGTTTCTTTTCTTTTATTATTTTTAGGACTTTAGTTGGCCAACAGAGCCATTAAATCCGTCAGGTCATTTCATTCCAAATGGCTTGGGTTATTTAGACAACCCCGGTCTGGATTTGACCTTCCAATAGACGGTGTGTCATTTACACCCGTCAACAAATGGTGCTAGAAGGAGGGCCTGAATTTGATTGATGGCACGTGGAGGTTGCAAGACCCCTCTAAACAACCATTCTCCCATCGCAATTTGTAGTCGCACTGATACAAATGTTACACTTGAAACAACAACTACCTTAAACAATAACCCTCATATTCCTGTCAAACCAGTGACACCACTCCCTCAAGGGATTGACGTCCGAGAAAGTGTCCGACAATCGCTTATAAGAACTCAAAGTGCCTTATCTCGTATTAGACAACCTCGTAGAAAAATCAATCAACCCTTGGACTTTATAAACTTACAAGAACAACTTCAAAGCATCGGTCTGCCTAGAAACACTGTAGGGATTGTGAATATCATCAATCCTACTTAAACCCTTATCCCTGGTGATGGAGGATCTGGTATTCCACCATCCCCACCTAGTTCCTCTCCACCTTCTTTGGGAGGTGAGTCTTCAGACGAAGGCAGTTCTTCATCAGAACCATCTCATCCTTCAACTGCACCTTCTCCAGTGGAAAACCAAAATAATCCTGCCAGAACCTGGCTCGATCAATATGTTGTGGTTGTCCCTTGACCCCAACACCCATTACCTAAACATCCGGAGAAATGGTTGCCCAAATTTGACCCAGATTCGAAGCAATCATTTGAGGATCACATCAATAAATTTATGATATCCATTAGGTTGTGGAGTGTTGAACACGAGGATGTATTATGCAGAGTATTTCCTTATACTTTTTAGGGAAATGACTCCACTTGGTATTTTTCTCAACATCCCCAGACCATCGTCTCTTGGGACAAGTTCGAAACTTGTTTTCTTGAAAAATTTGGAGATGATAAATCTCTAGAAGTCTTGGTTATGGAACTCTCTAGATTAAAAATGAACCCTAAAGAAAAAGTGAAGGACTTTAACCAAAGGTTTTGTTGCATACTATGATAAGGCCTTGCACAATAACATATCCATATGGGTTAACAGGTCCAATAAGGACACTTTGTTAGAATCCTTTGAGGAGGCAAGCCACATCAAGAAATATATATTAATCTTAAAACATAATCTTAATAGTGAAGTTGAAACAACTTTGTCCTCTAAGAAGAAAATAGAAATTCTTACTAGGCCTCCTTAAACAAAAAATCAACAAGAAACTTTAGACTTAGAGAGCTTCCAGAAATATTGCTAAAATTTTTCCAATCAGGTAGTTGACTTGAAGAGATTGGTCGAGGAGGAATCAATAAGCAAAGGAATTTTTAAACCTCCTTTTAGAAATCCTTTCCCTCCAAACCGGCCAAACCCGACCACAGAAGGTCTAAATTTCGAAAATTTACAGTATGCTTTGCAAATTATATTAGAAGCGCATAATTTTTTTTTTTTTGTTCCTCCTGAAAATTCTGATGATACAATTGAGGAAGAAGAGGAGGACTCATCTCCTCCTATTTTTGGGAACTTGTCAAACACTATCTTTCAACCAAATTTTGAAACTGTCAACCCTTACAACACTAGGAGTAAAGAACAGACCAAGCCTGCTACAGAAACAAGTAGAAATGTTTTTCCTAAACAAACAAAAAAAATTGAAACTAGACAAAACTTAGTTGCCCCAGTTTTA
The DNA here is from genome assembly GCA_009831015.1 of Picea engelmannii. NCBI lineage: Eukaryota > Viridiplantae > Streptophyta > Pinopsida > Pinales > Pinaceae > Picea > Picea engelmannii. The sequence continues at coordinate 1,078,713 of ML782364.1, read as the reverse complement.
GAATATGATTTAATCGAAGATCTGAAAAAACTAAGGGAAAATGTTTTTTTTTTTGAATTGCTAAAATTTCCTCTTATTTTGCAGAAAATAAAAAGAATGATGTTAGTAGCAAAAGTTCATCAGAAATTGATTCAAACACAACTAAAAATGTCCCAACTAAAAAGACATCTGAAACTCAAGACAAAAGGGACTTAGTAGAAAAAACTATAGCAAATGTAAATAAAATTGTTTTAGGGACAACAATAAAAAAATCAGCAGAATTATGTTGTTTCCACACAGAAACATGTACCACATTTTTTATTAACCTTTGAAGTTTTCAATAGGAATGTACATAATTGTATGGTTGACTCTGATGCATCATCAAACATGATGCCTCTATCTGTATGTCATAAAATTAATGTAGAAGTACAAACTTTTGATCTTAAAATTATTCAGCTAGATCGAACGAGCGTTGAAGTAATCAGTGATCTTAAGAACATCCTGATTAGATTATCATCCAATCCTAAAGTTCATCAAATTATTGATATTATCGTTGTTGATATTCCCAAATTTTATGGTCTATTTTTAAGCAGAGATTGGTCATAACAACTACACGGTTATTTCACTACAGACTCGTCTCACTTGTGGCTACCTGAAAATGGATAGCCCAATAAAATCAGGATAAACCAAGAACTTTATATTAAGCATACCATGATAGATTTGAATGCTACAAATGAGTCTTTCATTACCACAAAAAATTCAATGGAAACGCAGGTGATGAATACCTTTTTCGGTAACTTCATGATTGGAATTTGTCCTATCATTGACCGAGAACAACAATCTGAAGTAATGCTCTCCACTCAGATATCAGATTCTCCGAATGTGTGAAGCACTTCTAATGACACACACATATGGTCCTTATATTTTGATGGATATAAATGCCAAGAAGGAGCAAGTGATGACTGTGTACTCATTGACCCTATAGGTAATAAAAAAATTATTGCTTGTCGATTAGAGTTTGAATACACTAACAACACGGTCGAGTACGAAGCACTTCTGCAAGGACTTAGGAAAGCATTGGATATGGATGTGCGAAATTTGATAGTATTCAGTGATTCAAAAATCGTCGTCAAGAAGGTAAGAAACACCATACATTATTTATCATCACATCTGAAAAGATACCAAACTGAGGTATGTATTTCAATACATAAATTTTCAGCATTTAATATAAAATTATATTCCTAGGATGAGTAATTCAGAAGTTGATCTACTAGCCAATGTTTCTTCTAACTTGTTTCCCGCGGAAGGTCTCTCTCCTAATGCCCATGTTCAGGGTCCAAGTGTTGTAACCTTTGCTCTGATACCATATGTAATGTTCCCCATATTTGCGATAATATATATATATATATATATTGTTTATAATTTCCCTAATTCTTATCATTGAAAATAAGACAAAAGAGAACTTCTAAAAAATCATAACTTCAGACCTATACTTCATAAATTTAATCATAACATTGAGATGTGAAGATTTCACTACCATCTTGGCATCCAAAAGGTGGTTTGCGCCATTCCTTTTGTCTAGGTACTCATATCTAGTAGGACCTATCAACCTTACCTTCCATAAGAATGGGGTGAAACTATTATTCAAGGTTGATATCTCTTTGAAACTATAGGAATCCTTTCCCAATTGCACAAATTCCACTATATAACACATAACCCATAATACCCTAGTCACACGTTAATATAGTGGTACTTGTTTAAGCTAGTATTAACACTCGGTACTAAGCGATTAGTGCAAGGGATATAACTTAACTATGGTTATGATTCGGTGGACTCTAGTACATGAGGAGTGATATAACTTAACGTATCTACATGATCAATTAAAACATAAATTCGAGTGTTATTGATTTTACCTTCGATTTCCACCACAGAGGACTAGTGGTTAGCTTGCCGACCATCCATGGTTGCATTTATCCAGTGCAGGCTCCTGCCCACATCACCCACCGTCGAGGCTTCCTTCTAATTATGAACAACATTTCTGTTTGTTGAATTTAAACATGGACAGTTCCTCCTTAGATGAGTTTCTCCACATTCCCAACACTTTAATGGTTCACAGGGACTTTCCCCAAAATTCTTCATTCTCAGATTTACCGATTTACCACTGCCTTGCATATTTGGATTGTTGGAATGAAAATATTTTCTGTGAAATCTTTTTGTTGCATTCTGATAAGGAGCTAGTTGGTATCCTTTTAAATGTGATAATGAGTTATTGATGAATTGGTGTAATTAAGATTATTAAATGATGCATTACTTGATTTTTTGTCCTACATGTCTTGGTGATCATATAGGAACTATGCACTAGAGGCAATGAGTGTTTATCATTAGTACATACATGAGATATGTGTCTGCTAGCTACGCACACATACCCTACCCATGTACACTAGTACAATTAATTAAGGTATTAATTATTAAAGTACTTTACTAACTATTTAATTGAATGTTTATGAATATGTAAATTATATTGCATACAAAATATCTAGAAGCATTAAATACCTTCTTGACTTTGATAGATGGTGGGTATGATGAATTAAATGAGCATGGTGGAGTGTTATGTACGTTTTCAAGAAAATTGTCAAATTTCATTTATTAGCTAGCATGAGAAGAGAAACTTTTCATTTTATTTATTGTTGTTTAATGCAAGTCATTTCTATTTTAGTTTTATTTTAATCTTTTCCCAAAAATCTAGATAAGGGAGGTTGATGGATAATAATGAGGGTGGTTGAGAGACTTGGGGAAGGGTGTATGGAAACTTGATAAATAGGGAGGAGAAGTGGTGAAGGAAGGGAGGATGGAGAGGTTTGAGCATGATGATAGGTTGTGAAATCTTTGGAAGATATATTTCTTATGATGGTTTTCTTTGAGCATTTTTTTTTTGTTGTTCTTGGAGTCACGGGCACGGAGGGCCAAGACACCAAAAGGTTTCTTGGAGCTAGGAAGTCGGCTAGGCTCCTATTTGGCAGGGAGGATTCCGTTGTTTCACTCTGGGAAAGCGAGAAAATAATACTTGGAAGTGCTCAAGACTACATTACAATTGATGAGCTTCGACAAACTAAGGAAGAGGTATTTTTCAGTGGTATTTGTTGCTAATATTTTGTATATACTTTTGTTTTAAGTTGCAAATCTTAGAGTTAACATATTACTTATTTCATCATGGTATTTAGATTTATCATTGAGCAAATGTAGAAGAATTTTGTAAACGAAATGAAATTATTTTAAAGCAAAGTTGTTATTGTGTATGTATTTAATAAATGATTAATTGATTAACATCCTGTAGAGGGGTGCTACACCGCTAGTTCATCCGGTCTTATTTCTTATCCTTCCAAGCTTTGGGAAACTCTACCCGCTATTTGTATTGGTCGTAACACATTCAAGCTTTCCTGAATACTTCACTCAAGGACTTGGGGTTATCAAACTTGATTCTGTCCTTGTAATATTGTGCTAAAAAACTTAGGAACCGTTGGATTTTTACTTTATCCTCCCATATATAAGGTACAAACCTTAGTAATTCCAGGAATTTGTTTATTAGATCCTCAATAGTCATTTGACCAAGTCATAGCTCGTAATTTTTTTAATTTTTCCTTTCATAGTAGCTTTCTGATAGATACTATTTCTTAAAGTCAGACCATTCCATCTGTTTCTCCTTTAGTCCCTTGGCCAATTTCAGGTCTTGTCACCAAATGTTGGCTTTTCCTTTCAGATTATAGATGGTCATTCTAACTTTCATATTGTTAGAATAGTTGTATATCTAGAAATATTTTTTTATGTCTAGTAACCATGCTTCAGCTTCTTCCCCTATTCTGAACTCCCCATCAAAGGTAGCTGGTTTGATTTTCTTAAATTCTCCTTCAAGGTGGTCTACCTGTTTTCTTTTTCTGTCTGTTTGTGTTTTATCTTCAGATGAGTTGTCCCCCCTTTTTGCTTCAGGACCACAATTCTTGGACACCCTTTTACTGACCTCTTCTTCCTCGTTTTCATCCTTTGGGGATTTCTTTGTCACTATACTTCGCAACAAGACTTCATTTATTTCCTTTTGTTCTTACCGTGCTTTTTTCAATTTCTCATTATCTTCTTTGAAAACCTGTAGCTCAACAATGAGATTCCTCATCATTTCCAGAACTTAAGTAGATTATATTCTGTCACTATTCTTTCTTGGGTCTTCAAGAGGTCTTTGTTAAGGATTCCCATTAAGTCTGATTTTACGTCATCCTCGACTGCCATGATTGACACAAAACAAAAAAGGTTTTTTTGTTTGTAATAGTAAAGGTTTTATTAGTTTAACATAAATAGAAATATGTACTAGGTAAATAAGATCGCCCTGTTCAAGGTTCAAGTGTTGTAACCTTTTCTCTCATACCATATGTAATGTTCCCCATATTTTCTATAATATATATATATATATATATA